>JAJPUD010000501.1:294848-319077 GCA_023553655.1 Myrmecobius fasciatus
ATCATAAAAAGGGAAAAGGACCTACATGTGCAAAAATGTTTGTAGCAGCTTTATTTGTAATGGCAAAGAATTGAAAAATGAGTGGATGTCCATCAGTTGGGGAATGGCTGAATAAGTTATGGTAAGTGAAAGTAATAGAATATTATTGTTTTATAAGAAATGATGAATAGGCTGATTTCAGAAAAGCCTAGCTAGCCTTACATGAATTGATGCTGAGTAAAGTGAGTAGAACCAGAAAAACATTATAAACAGCAATAGCAAGATTGTGTTATGATTAACTATGAAAGATTTAGCTCTTCTCAGGAATTCATTGATCCAAGGCAATTCCAATAAACTTTGGATGGAAAATGCCCTACACACCCAGAGAAAGAACTGTGGAGACTGAATTAGATCAAAACATACTTTTTTCACTTCTTTTTCTTCTGTTTTTTTTTTTTTTTGTGGGTTTTCCTTTTTGTTCTGATTTCTCTCAATATGACTCATCTGGAAATATATTTTTAAAAATAATTGTACATGTATAATCAAAAAAATTAAACAAAAATATTGATACTTTATATTTTCACACCTTCATTTGCAAATATGTCCCTTCTCCCTTCCCTAACCATCCCTTGTTGCAAAGATTAGAGAAGAAAGGAGAAAAATTTGCAGTTTAATCAAACTAACCAACATATCAACAGAGTCTGACTTGCAGGGCTTCCCACCCACAGTTCCTCATTCCTGCAAGCAAGAGAAGGAAGTGTATTTGTTAAAATCTTCTCAAGAACTAAGTCTGGTCACTGCAGTTTATTAACATTGTATCCCTTTTTATTTTTATTTTTTTAATTTTGTTCCATTGTTGGAATCATCCTATTTTTTTTTTTTTGGTTCTCTTTCCTTTACTCTCCATCAGTTCATATATCTTTTTCTTTAAAGTAGATTTTTATTGATATCTTTTGCTGTACATCACCTAAACATATTTAGTATCTATCTTTCTATCTATCTATATCTCCTAAGTCATCCTTTATAACAAAGAGATTTTTTGAAGAAAAAATACAAAGAGAAAAAAAAGAAAATAAATCAGCAAAATGGGTCAATACCACAAAAAATCTTATATTGTGTGCCATGCTTAGCATTGTAAAATGAAGGGGAGCATATTTTCTTTGGAGCCAAACTTATTTTGTAACTAACAAACTTGTTATTATTTTGTAACATCCATATTTATTTTTTAAGTGTTTTTTTCTCTATTTGCATTGATATAGGCATTGTTTTTATTGTTTTTCTATCTTTACTTTAAATTAGTTTGTATCTTTTCATGCTTCTTTATATTCATATTCATCATTTCTTTATTATTTATTATATTATTGTTCATCCATAATATTTCATTACATTTATGAACCAAAAAGATGGACAGATATTTTGTTTCTAGTCCCTTACTACCATGAAAAGTGCTACTATCAATATTTTATGTGTATGAGACCTTTCTTTCTGTCTTTGACCTCCTTAGGCTATATGTAATATAATATTTACTGGATCAAAATTTTGGACATTTTTGGTTTGCTTCATTCATATAGTTTCAAATTATTTTCCAGAATGGTCAGATCATATAAATATATTGATGTTCTTTGTCTTTTAGCATTCTTTTCAACATTGCTTATTTGCATCTTTTATCCCTTTAAGTAATTTGTTTGATATACTATGAAACCTCAAGTTTCTTTTTCGACTTGACTTGAGTTTTCCTTACTATTAATGATTTGGAGCAGCTTTTCACATGAAGTTTTATAGTTTGAATTTCTTCTTTTTTTAGATCTGTCTGCTCATATATTTTGATTTCTTATCCAATCAAAATTGGCTCTTAGTTTTATATATTTGTATGCTTACTTATAGAGTGCCCTTTAAAGGAAATCTAGGGAAAAAACTCACCTAATTTAAACTGGGGAACCTATACAGATGATCAAAGATCATTGTTGAAGAGATTGGAAGGGAATTATATTTGACCTCACTGTTTAGGGTGGGTAATGCAATTAATATTTCTCAACCGTTAAAAAAAAATCTCTTATTAACACATTCTGTGTTTGCTGGTATGTAACTTTATTTTAACTCATACTTTTAAAGTTTTTTATTTCAAGAAAGGGAAAAAAGGGAAGTGAAATCCTTGAAGTTGCATTATTTCATGTAAGTAGTTAAGGAAGCTTGCATTCAATTTGATGCCAAACTTTTCACTCAAAGTTCCTCTTCTTTAAAAGAGGATGAGGAAGAAGTTTTTTTTAAATGGCCTTTAAAAAAAAACTTCAAGACTATCAATCAAGTCTGAGAGACTTTTAAGATGGACTTATTTATTTACTTATCTAAATTTTCAATGCAGCTTAATTAAAAAAATATATATTTCATAAAATCATAGGATTCCAGAATTGTAGAATCAGAAACCATACTTTCTATCCTATACCTAATAATAATAACCAATGTTTTTATAAATACTTAGTATATACCAGGCACTGAGCTAAGTGTTTTACAAATATTATTTCATATGATCCTCACAAGAAGCCTATGAACTGCAAATTAAGACAACTCTGAGATACCACTACACACCTGTCAGATTGGCTAAAATGACAGGAAATGATAATGATAACTGTTGGAGGGGATGTGGGAAAACTGGAACACTGATACATTGTTGGTGGAACTGTGAACGGATCCAACCATTCTGGAGAGCAATTTGGAGCTATGCTCAAAAAGTTATCAAACAGTGCATACCCCAAAGGGTTTCTTTGAAAGCAGTGTTTCTACTGGGCCTATATCCCAAAGAGATTTTAAAGGAGGGAAAGGGACCCACATGTGCAAAAATGTTTGTGGCAGCCCTTTTTGTAGTGGCAAGAAACTGGAAATTGAAAAGATGCCCATCAATTGGAGAATGGCTGAATAAATTATGGTATATAAATGTTATGGAATATTATTGTTCTGTAAGAAATGACCAACAGGAGGATTTCAGAGAGGCCTGGAGAGAGCTGCATGAACTGATGCTGAGTGAAATCAGCAGAACCAGGAGAACATTATACACAGCAACAAGACTATATGATGATCAATTTTGATGGACATGGTTCTCTTCAACAATGATGTGATTCAAACCAGTTGTGCTGTGATGAAGATAGTCATATACATCCAGAGAGAGGCCTGTGGGAACTGAGAGTGAACCACAACACAGCATTTTACCGCTTTCTGTGAATATTTCCATGTATTTTGTTTTCCTTCTTAGGTTGTTGTTTTTTTTTTTCCTCTTCTCTTTCTAGATCTGATGTTTCTTGTACAGTAAGATAACTGTATAGATATGTATACATGTATTGTATTTGTCATATAATTTATCCTATCTAGCATGTATTAGATTACCTGTCATCTAGGGGTGGGGGGTGGGGGGAAGGAAAGGAAAAGCTTGGGAAAAAAAAGTTTTTTTGCAAAGGTCAATGTTGAAAGGTCACTCATGTTTTGTAAATAAAAAGCTTTATAAAAAAAAAAGCCTATGAACTAGGTGCCAATATTTCTTATTTTACAGATGAGGGAATTGAGGCAAAGAGATCTTAAATAAGGTCACACAGTTAGAAAGTACCTGAGGGCAAATTTGAACTCATCTTTCTGACTCTCGATTTAGAACTCTATTACTATACCACCTCACTGCCTTTACTCACTGCCTTCTATATCATATGAAAAAATATGGTTAGTCATCTTTTTTTTTTTGAAGATTGTCAATGAAGGGGAAAATCACTACCTCTGGAGGGGGACTTTTTTGCTTTGGGTTAACTCTGATTGTTAGAATGCTTCTCCTTTAGACATTAAGCTATTTTTGTTGTTGTTGTTGCTGTTGTAACTTCCATTCATGGTACCTCATTTCCCCCTTGTTGATACCAAACAAAACAAGTCTATTTCTTAGTTGCTTATCTTTCCTTCCATTTTCTATATGTAATCTTGGTTGTCTGGACATACTCAGTTCTAACATAGAGACACCTGTGAGCGTGCCTAGATTGTATAACATAGAGGCCTTTCCCCCCATGTCATGTATATGAAGGTAGCTGTCTTTTATTGGCTGATAATCTTTAAAATTAATGATACTGAGCTTTCTGCTTTTATTTTTTTCTCCCTCTGCCAATCTTTCATTTATTCTTATTTGCTGTGTTCAGAGGGTGTTAATATAAGCACCATGAAGTGAGCCAGTGAGAGGGAAGGAACTTTCCTTCCCGTGTTCCCACTCTTTTGTCCTTGCTCTGAGAAATGGGCCTGGAACTCTTCTTTTCTGTATTGTGTTGTTTGTCCTCAGTTTCAGGTTTTGGAGATGATCCTCATAGGACCAAGGGATTTGAGCCATTGTGACCCTAGAACTAGGATTGTAAGTATTGTAGTATAATCAACAAATCCAGCATTTTTTTAGCTGTTGTTCAGTCATTCTAGGTGTGTCTGACTTTTTTTGACCCCCCATTTGGAATTTTCTTGGCAGATACTGCAGTAGTTTGCCTTTTTCTTCTCTAGTTCATTTAAACAGATAAGGAAACTGAGGCAACGCGGTTAAGTGACTTGCCCAACATTACACAGCTAGCTTCAAGTGTCTGAGGTCAGATTTGAACTCAGGAAGATGAGTCTTCCTTCCTCCAGGACTGATACTTTTATCTATTGACACCTAGATGCTCACCTTAGATTCTCTGAAAATCAAGGATGATTGAGGCTTGACTCTGAGAGGAGTTTTTGAATTCAAAACAGGTGTGCTATAGGAACTGAGTTAAACTACCAACCAATCCCCTCCTTTTCCCCAAAGACTGAGGTCATACAAAGAGGAGCAGCATTATGCTCCCTACTGTTGGAGGAATAAATATGGATATTTGTGATTATATCTTTTGAAGTAAATATTTTTGCAAAAAAGCTAGTCTGTTAGTGGCTAAATGAGGTAAGAAGGAAATCCTTTACATCTGAGGGAACAATTATTGGGGAGGCTAGAGAATCTTGCAGAGAATCTTGACACATCCAATCTCCTGGAGAACCCTGGGGAAGAAGTGAAAATCTAATCAACCTAACCTTGTAGGCAGTGAGAGCCATGGTAATTTGTGTTACAACATTAAAAAATCAAGCTTGTTAATGAATTCTCTCTGTAATCACATTTGCCTCATTAGGGTACTCCAATTCTTCTTCTGTTTCTTCTTCTTCTTTTTTTTTGTAATTGTTTCTTTGTCTTCTGAATTTCATTCTTGAGGGTTTTCCATCCTTCTTGTGCTGACTTTTTGCGTGGAATTTAAGTCCAAAGCATCTTCCTTACCCTTTCCCTAAACTTTTGGAAATCTGCTCTTCATAAATCTAAAATGCATACCTGATTATGCTCTACTTTTCTCTTTTTTCCTTCATCATGAATGCTCAGATGGAGTGATTGCATTCTCCCAAACCCCCTAACATTTCCAAACCTGCAAACTTGGTGAAAAGAGGTCTTTTCTTTATTAATTTTTCTATATTTTGAAGGATGAAGTTGTCATTAAATGAAGTCCAGATGTTATTAGTTTTTTTACCTTGAAAAGAAGAGGAGGAATTCCAAAAGAAGACAATGGCAATTAAGTCCCTGCATTACTATTTTATTATTACTCCAGCATAAACTCTTTTTTTTAAAACATCATATCTGAATTTACCTGTTTCCAGTTATCTACTTTTTGTCTCTACCCAGGCAATATACTCTGATGAAAATATATATATTTTTTGCTTCCTCTATTGGCCTCTACCTCACATCTCCAATGAAGCCTGAATTTTCATCTCTGGAATTTTTCATATCACTATATTTTCTTCTTCTTTAAAAAAATTATTTGAACTTGATAGTAACATTTTTTTCCAATATGCAAAGGACAGAAAAATAGGATTGCCTAAGAAATCACGAATCTAACATGAATCATGTGATTTAAGTATAAATTAAATTTAACATGGCACCAACAATGCCCTTTTTGTCTATGTCTCCTTCTGAACTTCTTGCTCTCCTGAGTATATTTTAAATTAGGGGCTCTTAGTCTTTTTTGTTGCATGGTTCCATTTGGAAATCTTGGAAAAAGATAAAAAGATAATTGTATCTAAGAACAAATATTTCAAGGTATTTATTCAAATTCAATACTTAAATTCAATATTAAAATTCAATAAAATTCAGTATTTAAAAAATTGAAAATATTTTTAAACATTAAAAAAAGAAATTCATAGGCCTATAGCTAAAGAACTTCATTTTAAAATTATACAACATTACTTTATTCCCACCTTATCTAATGTGTTTCTTATAATTAAGGCATACTTTTTCAGAACCAAACCTGGCATACATCATACTAAATCTTACACTCATTTTCTATCCTTTATCATATCCCATTACACCTTAGTGATATCCATGAGATCATTTTGGTCCTCTGACATTAGCATCATTTATTTGTTCACCTTGTTTGTCACCTATAGATGTTACCTGTGTATAGACTTCTGGCATCATGGATTTTATTGCCTGCTCCTTTCCTAGAATTTGTTTCTGGGATTATTGAATGTTTCTACCTCTTCTAGCATTGTAGATATTCTCTATGCCAACTACTTTGTGGATAGGTATAGACAGTTTTCTTCCTTTTTCTTTTTTAAGAGTAAAGCTCTCTTAATTAGATTTAAATGACTCCTGGCAAAGACATTTCTCCCATATAAGGAACTCATTAATTAACTTGGATTTTATTTTACTTTTTTCCTGTGTAAAAAAAAGTATATCTTTTATTTTTATATCATATTTCCCCCCCCATATTTTTTGCCCTCCTTCTAGTTGTCCTGCCCTCCCACCCAATCCCATACCCAGTAATAAGCAAAGACATTTTTTATCAGCTCTAGTTAGGTGTATTGCATCCCTGGTCAGGAGGTAGTCACTCCCCTATATTCAGCTGTGGTTCAGAGATAAAATTCTCAAATACCACATTTTAAAGTAGCTATTCACTTACCAAATCAATTTTTGTGTGTGTGTGTGTATGAAGCTCTAGCAACAAAGTTTAAAACATAATCGCTGCCTCTAAGGTGTCATTTTTTTTCTTTTAGTCCAAGAGTTCAAAATCCTTATTAGTACTTTAAAAACAAACAAAAACAAACCATTTTTTTCTTCTGAACTTATGCACTAAAAATCATTTCTATACCTATCAAAAGAACCTAAAAGGATTCTATATAAAGCCCATTATTTGCTTTTACAAAGTATATATTAAATTTTATGTTACAACTCTCCTGTTTTCTTCTGAACTTTTGGGTTATTTTCTTTGTTTTTTACAAAAGATTATATTATTTCTTTTCTTTTTTTGGCAGCACTATTATTCTTGCACCTATGCCACTTTGCTTCCTCTCTACATACTACCCACCCATGTTAACTTGGAGAGAAAAACAACAATAACAATCTTGTAAAAAATACACATATGTAGTCAAGCAAAATGAATCTATATAATGGTAATGTCCAAAATACAGTATGTTCTTTCCTTTATAGTTCTGACAAATTATGTTTAATATGTCTTGATATAAGTCTCAGAGACATAGTTAGTCATTTCATTGACCAGCATTCTAAAATATTTCAAAGTGTTTTTTTTTTCTACACAATATCATTTTCTTTCACAAATTATTCTGGTTTTGCTCCCTACTCTCAGAATCAGTTCATATAACTCAGGATTCTCTGAAAGTATCTCTTTTATTATTTTAATAACATGGCAATATTCTCATTCATTTATGTACCAAATTTGTTCAGCCATCCCTCAACTTTCTAAAAGGTAATAGATGGTACTCCCTTGAATTCTTGTTCTCTGATTTTTTTCCTCTCCCTCCTACCCTCTTAAAAAAATTCTTCCCCAGGGGCAGCTAGATGGAGCAATGGATAGAGCACCAACCCTGAAATCAGGTGAACCTGAGTTCAAATGTGCCCTCAGACAGTTAATACTTCCTGGGCAAGTCACTTAACCTGAATTGCCTCAGGGGAAAAAAATCTTCCCTTCAGAATCAGGAAGTTCACTTGTGACTATTCCCTCCTTTGAATTATTATTATATGTTAATATTAATTTTTGTTTTTTTTAATTTAAGGAACAAACCATTTTCCTAACATAGTACAAAAAGTAAGACTGCACACAAAAATAAAAATTTATTCTGCATAACTTGTAATTCCTTTCAAATATATCACAAAATTATCATGTAAGTTTTTCCCTCTTTCTTCCTCCTAACCCCTCCCTAGAGATGATTACTACTAGATACAAATATATATATACATATGTATATATGTAAAATTATTCTATACCTACTTCAATATGTAGTTTTCTCAGGATTCAGATAGCATCTTTCTTTATATGTTATTTATAGTTAATTTGGGTGTTTATAAATAAAAATAATTTATTCATTCAAAGTTGTTCTTAAACTATTCCTGAATACAGTGATCTCTTGGTTCTGCTCATTTCTCTTGATTATTTCATAGAAGTCTTTTCATATTTTTCTAAAATCATAGATCACATCATTTCTTATACTGTATTAGCATTTCATCACAACTGTATATCGTAACTTGTTCAGCTATTCTCCAAATGATTGACATCCTTATAATTCCTAGTTCTTTGTCAAAACAAAGAGAGCTGCTATAGACATTTTAGAACATAGAGGTTCTTTTCCTTTTCTCCTAATTATTCTTCCTTTAACTTTTCTCTCCCTCTCTGCTTCCCTCCCCCACCCCTGCATGTTTTCCTGTTGTTTAATGTATTTCTACATTAAACTGCTTATAAGCCCATTTTCAACCTTTCTTTTCCTGGTTCAGTTTACAGTGAGGCTCAATTTCCTATCTTTAGTATTTTTATATTCTTCCCATGCAGTCCAGATTGTGAGAAAAAGCAAGATCTATCTTTCTTCCTCTTTTCTGCCCTAGTATGTTCTTTCTTGTACTCTTCTGTTTGGGTTGATTATTCAGTTGTTTCAGTCACACTCTTTGTGACAGCTTTTGAGGTTTTCTTAAAAATACTGGAGTGATTTTGCCATTTCCTTCTCTATCTCAATTTATAGATGAACAAACTGAGTCAAACAGGTTTGAGTGACTTGTCCAGGGTAACATAGCTATTAAGTGTTTGAGGCCAGATTTGAACTTATAAAGATGAATCTTCCTCCCTCCAGGACTGATACTCTCTCTATTGTGACACCTCGCTGCCTTGCTTAGATGCTCTGAAAATCAAGGATGATTGGGACTTGACTTCATTACTTAAGTATAGTTTATTACCATTTCCTCTTCTAATATACTCATTATCTTTGCAATTCTTTCCTCAAGAATGTTTATTTCATTTAATTTTTTTTGCTTCATTTATTTTAATTATTCATGTAGTCATGGGGAAACTAAAGTTTTCCTATGATTATGTGCTTGTAGATGTTATGAAGTTAGATCTGCAATAACTTGATACTGAGTTATGTTTTCTTTGATTTACTCATTACTCCAACTTTAGATTGTGAATTAAAGATTTTGTACCAAGGGCAGTCCATTCTCAGTTTCTTATTAGCTATGTGATCCCGAGTATGTCATTGAACCTTTGCTTCCATTTCCTTGTCTGTAAAATAAGGATAATGGTAGCATCTATCTCACATAGCTTTTGGTAGGAACAAATAAGATAATATTTAAAGACTGCTTTTCAAATCTTATATCACTAAATAAATTTTAGCTATTATGTTTCAGATATCTTCAGGCCCTATATTAAACATATTAAACAATTCATGCCCATTGGATTTGGTCTTAGCTTCAGAGTGTAATGGGGTTATGTCTTTTTTTTTTTTTTGCTGAGGCAATTGGGGTTAAGTGACTTGCCCAGGGTTACACAGCTAGGACGTGTTCAGTGTTTGAGGTCATATTTGAACTCAGGTCCTCCTAACTTGAGGGCTGGTGCTCTATCCACTGCACCACCTAGCTTCCTGTAGATCAACTAAAATAGAGATAACCACATTGGAGATACTTAAAATCTGCTTCTAAAACACATTTTCTCTTTCTCTACTAGGGCCTAATCTCTTTCTATTGACTGTAATTGTTATGGGCTGCATCTTTATAAGTAAGAGAATAGGACAGTCTTATTGTATTTCCAGTCTTGACTAGGGATAAAAGTACTGTTCACCCATGTCCTGGGCACCATATACTAAACTAGATGTGGAGAAAAGGTTCATCCTCTTTATCATTATATTTCTAGGCACCCTGACCCCAAGAAATGGGCTTTGGAGTCTTGGTGTGTTTTATATGTGCTTTTTAGTTCTAGGTACAATCCATGGAGTTACTGGTCCCTGAACTCAAACCATAATCACCTTGGAGCTAGGCCTAATTCCACATTGAAGTTGTTAATAGCTCATCAAGGAAACCCTGACAAGCCAAGATATTGGGATTCAAATCTACTGGAGCTTTGGACTTGACCCCTGGTGGGATCATGCTATTAGGAACTAAGCTGTGAAGCCAGTCCCTCTCCCATCCCCAAACTAATGGAGTGAGGGGAAATTATGCCGCTAGTTGCTGAGGGGATGTTTGTATGTTTTTTCTTGCTATACTTTTCAAATAAACACTCTGTCATGAAAGTTAATCTGACTAGTAAGTGGTTAAATGGAACTGGAGTTCTGAAGATTCCCTAAAATTGAAAGAACAAAATCTGTGGAGGATTGAGCCAATAAGCTCCCTCTGTCCCCTTTAAAAATACCAGGGAGGAGTGGGATATAACATATTTGTCCTTTAGGCAGTGGAAGCCAGAGCAGTCACCATTACAAATGGAATATCTTAGAATGTTCTGCAAAAACATCTATTACACACTGCTACAATGGTCAGGAAGACCAAGCAGTAATGCATACTCTTAGTCACTCATTCTATGACTAATGTTGGCTTCCTGCCAGTGGTGGTATCAGAATAATATCCGGTATCCATTCTTCAAGCCAGCATTTTAATAGATGTTCTGAGTTGTTACTTGGAGAAGTACAATCTTGCATAACATTTCCTTAGACTAATTTTGGCAACACCTCATTCATTTCCAAAACCACAGTCTCCAGTGAGTATTTTGCCATGCCCTTATGTTAACTTCCGAGCTCTATTATAATTTAAATCTTGATTAGTTAGGAAATAACACAGAGTGAAGTGGGCAGAACCAAGAGAGAAATTCATGCAATGATAGCAACATTTGAAAGAAGAATGACTTTAAAAGAATGTTTCTAGAGGACTTATGATGAAGCATATTACTTACTTCCTGATGGAGAGGTGTTGGATATAAGATGCAGAAAAGATATATGTTTTTTGTACACTGCCAATGTATGGATTTGTTTGGCTTGAATGTATTTATTTGTTACAATGGATTATTTATCTTTTTAATTTTTAGTTTATAAATTTTAATTTAGGGTCCAAATGGTAGATCCCATAGTGAGGTTCAAGTTCAATCATTTTTTCATACTCTTTGTGACACTATTTGGGATTTTCTTGGCCTAGGTCCTGGAGTGGCTTGCCATTTTATTCTCCACTTAATTTTACAGATAAGGAAACTGAGGCAAATAGGGTTAAGTGACTGGCCCAGAGTCACATAGCTAGTAAGCACCTGAGGCTGGATTTGAATCCTGATTTTCCTGACTTCAGGCCTGGTACTCTATCCATTGCATCACTTAGCTGCCCAACAGCAGTGATACAAAAGTACAAAAAACAAAAAGCAGATCCAAAGAATGTACAAAACATGATCAAAGGTGCTCTGTTGTTTTTTTTTTTTTTGTTTTGTTTTTTTAAACAAGATGTGGTCTATATGTGTTCCTTTCTCCTTAATGTTGTTATTCAAGAGAATGGTTCTCTTACTGAAATCAGAAATTTTGTGGGTGAAAAATCTATCTGAAGACCATGCTTGAGACCAGGTGTTTCTTGTATTGTTTCTCAAGCCCCCAAAAGATGAGTTAATTATTATTATTATTATTACTATTTTTTGCTGAGTCAATTGCGGTTAAGTGATTTACCCAGGGTCACACAGCTAGAAAATGTTAAGTGTCTGAGGCCAGATTTGAATCAGGTCCCCCTGACTTCAGGGCTGGTGCTCTATCCACTGTGACATTTAGCTGCCTCAAGATGAGTTAATTCTTGAAAAAAAAATGATATTGAACTTTTATCAAATTTAGCTGCCCTGATCCAACAGAGTCCCCATAGTCAAAAACAAGGATATCAGAAAAAAAATTTGTGGTATCTATATTTCTGAGAAAGGCACAGTATAAGAAGCTGATGAATAAGTTGGGAAAAGATACCAAAGGGATCAACATTTTTTCAGATGTCAAAATTAAAACAATTTTTTTTGCATTTTTGCAATAATAGTGATGCAAAAATGCAAAAAAAATCTGTTTTTTTTTAACATTTTAAAAAGCAACAGAAAGAACTTCAAAAGAAATCTTGGATAAGCAGGACAATTTTGAAAGTAATATGTAGGATATATGTATACTTTAAAAAAGAATATGAAATAGAGATAATTTTATCTAGGATAGTTTTTATTTCTTTCATTTTGCCATGTGTTTGAAAATGCTTTTTTCTGGGTTTAAGTTCAGAACAAAATTTAAATGCTCATAAGTCTATAATGTAGATATTCCCTTGTGAAGCACAGATCTCAACTCAATCTATACTTTGTGAGGTAGCTATTGGCTAAGTGGCTAGAAAACTGGGCCTGAAACCAAGAAGAGCTGAATTCAAATTTGACCTCAATCATTTACTATCTTTGTTACTCTATGCAAACCATATAACCACTCATTGCCCGAATTTCTTTAGCTAGACTTAGGGGATGACAATGACAACTTCCTTGCAAGATTGTGAAGATTAAATGAGATGATATTTGTAAATAATACATAATGTACATAATAGACACTTAATAAACAAATGCTTATTTTCTTTTTCCTTTCTTTCTAATACTCAAATAGCCATTATTGTTGCCAGGCCAACCTACAGCTAGGTGGCACAGTGGGTAAAGTTGTGGGTTTGAGATCAAGGAGACTCACTTCAAGAAGTCACACACCGCCTCAGACACTTATTAGTTATGTGACCCTGGGCAAGTCATTTAACACCATTTTCCTCAGTTTCCTCAACTGTAAAATAGGCTGGAGAAGGAAATGGAAACAACTCCAGTATCTTTACCAAGAAAATCCAAACAGGGTCAAAAAGTTGGACACAACTGAAAAAAAATTGAATGGCAATTTACTATGCTTTTCTTATCACATTTACTATCCTACTATCTATGTAAACAACCATGCAAAAAACTATATATAGAATAAATGAGAAATAATCACAGAAGGAAGGTGGTAGAATTAAGAGATATTGAGAAAAGATTTCTGTAGAAGATAGGATTTTGAGTCAGAGTTGGAGGAAGTCAGGAGAAAAGAGGAGGTGTGAACATGATTGTAAGCAGTAGAGAAGCAGTCACTAGGCAGGAGGAGACTGAGGCAAGGGAGAGTTGATAGAGGGAATAATCTGCTGGAGGTGTCAGGATAAGCTGGGATAGCTGGTATTGGTAGAGGGGTTTGCCTTGGAAAGAAGGGCCACCTCTTCACATGAGACAGAATTGGAGGGGGGAGTTAATGACAGATGACAGAGAGTGATAGAATATGGGGTGGGGGGGAAGAAGAAAGAGATGCCAGTAAGTGATCTCATTTTTTTCCCTTATTAAAATATAAGGAAATGTTCTAAACTGAATGAGTGAGGAGGGGAAGTCATGTGAGATTTGAAGAGGAATGGCAAAGGTTTAGAAGAGCTATTGTGGACAGTGAGATAGTGAGCTAGGAGATGTAGAAAGATTGTCTAGTAGCAGTGAAGGCTCAGTTGAGATTATGTGAAATACGTTTTTAGTAACCCAATTAGAATTTTATGTGATTTTTCCATTTTTGTCCAAAGGCATGTATATAGGAGGAAAGGCAGTGAGTGGTTGGGATAATCCAAGGCTGAGTCTTTGTAGGCCATAATCAGTGAAGTGATAAAGAGGCAAAGGAATCAAAAGAAAAAAAAAAAAACTAAACAAAATTGAACTGATTCACTAAGGAGTTGAGCTATGAAAGGAAGAAAGTGAGAAATCAAGGGTTTGGAGGTATAGATGAAGAACAGGGTTTGGTATTGGAAGGCAGAATGAGATGAAAAGCTAATAGATTGTGATCAGGTAAGGGAATTTCAAAGTTCATGAATATGGAGGTGGTATTTTTGTGGGTGATGGCAAGATTAAGTTAAGGTCCATCTTTGTGTGTGGTTGAGGTGGGGATAGAGGAATAGTTCATGGGAAATAAATAGACTGAGAAACACTGAGAGTGTTTGAAGGAATATCAATTCGTATGTTGAAGTTCCTTTGTATGAAGGCAAGAATTGGAGAGATGAGAAAGATTGTAGAATAATTACAGAATACATAAGAAGGAAGCAGAATGTTCAGAGATTACATGATTTTGATTGGATGATAGATGTGGATTGTATGGACCTCAGAAGAGGAGAGATTAGGGAATAATTGCCATAGCCAAAGAAGTTAGAATTGGCAATGGAAAGTAAAGAGAATTGCATTTCCCTCACTGTGACCAGTGCATTGAGAGGAAAGGAAAGTGAAAGTGCAACTAGTGCTGAAGTATTCAGGCTTCAGGGAGAGCTAGAAGATAGAAGGAGTGGGAAAGGAAAAATATTACGAAAGTAAGTTTGGTCTCTTTGAAGCAGATATTTAAAAAAACAGTGGAAAGGATACTTGGTTGGGTGTTTGGAGGGATGTGTTGGGGGGATGGGAAAAAAGAATTGGGTTTTAGAGACATTGAGAAGGGTTTGGATGATGTCCTACAGGAGCTGTTTTTTTTTTTTGCATATATTAAATTTAACAGTATCTCTAAACCTGTCTTACTTGTCTTTCTCTCCTTCTGAACTTTCTTCAACTCTCTTCCATCTCAAAAATGTTTCATTGACCCTTTTTTGTTTTTTTTTTTGGGATTATTATCATTGTTCCCCTCTTTTCTTTTACTGTTCTTTCTCAAAAATCCTTTGTTTATTTTTAAAATTAAATTTTACTTTCAGATCTACTTTCTCCCACACTTTAAATCCATCCTCCCTCACTATTGAAAAATGCAAGAAAAACAAAACTGCTACAAGCACGTGTGATAAAACATCTTCATGTACTTAGTGCCTTTATATGCCTTCTGGTTATCAAGGACATTTACTGTGATGTCCGACCCAGATCTACCTTTCCTGAGTAACATCATGTGTCCTAGTTCAGACTACCTAGATCTCCAAGATCATAATTTCCTTGTACAAAATTTCCTCCACTCAATTCTCAGAACCTATTCTGGTTTATGATTAAAGTATTGATAATGACCATGGCTTCATACGTTATCCTTTTGGATCTTTTATTTATTTTAATATGTAAAGGATCTTTAAATTCACTGGTGTAGGGATATTTTGTTCATTGACAGATACCACTTTCACCATTAACTTTGTAGGTGGTTTTAGAGAATTGTTGTTGCCCCCCCCAAAAAAAAAATCCTCTGCTTTGGATTCCAGACTCTATCTGGTTCTTAGACAAATATCTTTGCCATTTTCTTTTCTATTATTTTCCTTTGTGTACAATTATGGTTCAGCCAGAAGAGCCCAGTCACTGTTTCTTTTCTAAGATTTCTTATTTCCTTTCTCTGACTGCTCCCCATATCTGGAAATCTTTCATTCCTCATCTCCATCTCTTAAAATTTCTTTCTTCTTTCAATACTTAGCTCTTGAGATAGAGGCAGGAGATGGAATGCCTGAGTTCAATAAATAATTAATGAGTAGACCACTATAGTGGATATGTAGAATGGATGAAGGAAAATAAGATGAAATAACTTTGAAACCTTGGCAGGGGAGGGGGTGAAGCTTTGAAGCTTAGGCTATTGTCTGATTGTGAAAAGCTTTTTTTTTTTTTTGAGAATATTTATTATATTGGGAGCCAAGATGGCGGAGTGAGCGACTCTCTGTGTCCTCCTCTGACTTTCTCTCAAGTCAACAGTAAAATAAGCCTCTGAACTGATCTTTACGTCAACGAACCCAAAAATATTTGGACTAAGAAATTCTGTCTACAGGTACCTGTAGACAAAGCAAATCCAGAGGAAGTCATCAAAAAGCCTTTTTCAAAAAGCCTTTCTGGAAGATTGCATAAAGAATCTCAAAAAAGAGCTGGATGATGAATGGGAAAATAAACTGAGTTCAGTGCAAGAAGGATTTAATACCTTGCAAAAGAGATATGAAAAAGACACCAATTTATTGAAAAACAAAATTGGTGAATTGGAAATAGACAATAATGCACTGAAAAATAAAATTAATGAAGTGGAAAAAGAGTGCAATGAACAAATTGGCCAGTTACAAAAGGAGCTAAAAAAGATAACTGAAGAAAATAACACTTTAAAAATAAGAATTGAACAAATGCAAGTGAATGACTCAATAAGACCTCAAGAATCAGTTAAACAAAAACAAAAAAATGAAAAAAGAGAATATTTATTATATAAAATTCTGAATTTCCCAAATATCTTTTAAGTAGCATTTCCTTTTTTTTCAGCTTCAGTTTCTTTTCTTTCTTTTTTTTATAAAGCTTTTTATTTACAAAACATATGAGTGATTTTTCTACATTGACCTTTGCAAAAACTATTTTTCCCCAAGCTTTTCCCTTCCTTCCCCCCTCCCCACCCCTAGATGACAGGTAATCTAATACATGCTAAATAGGATAAATTATATGACAAATACAATACGTGTATACATATCTATACAGTTATCTTACTGCACAAGAAACATCAGATCTAGAAAGAGAAGAAGAAAAAACAACCTAAGAAGGAAAACAAAATGCATGGAAATATTCACAGAAAGCATTAAAATGCTGTGTTGTGGTTCACACTCAGTTCCCACAGGCCTCTCTCTGGATGTATATGACTATCTTCATCGCTGAACAATAGGAACTGGTTTGAATCACATCACTGTTGAAGAGAACCATGTCCATCAAAATTGATCATTGTATAGTCTTGTTGCTGTGTATAATGTTCTCCTGGTTCTGCTGATTTCACTTAGTATCAGTTCATGCAAGTCTCTCCAGGCCTCTCTGAAATCGTCCTGCTAGTCGTTTCTTACAGAACAATAATATTCCATAACATTCATATACCATAATTTATTCAGCCATTCTCCAATTGATGGGCATCCTTTCAATTTCCAGTTTCTTGCCACTACAAAAAGGGCTGCCACAAACATTTTTGCACATGTGGGTCCCTTTCCCTCCTTTAAAATCTCTTTGGGATATAGGCCCAATAAAACACTGCTGGGTCAAAGGGTATGCACAGTTTGATAACTTTTTGAGCATAGTTCCAAATTGCTCTCCAGAATGGTTGGATCCGTTCACAGTTCCACCAACAATGTATCAGTGTCCCAGTTTTCCCACATCCCCTCCAACAGTTATCATTATCATTTCCTGTCATTTTAGCCAATCTGACAGGTGTGTAGTGGTATCTCAGAGTTGTCTTAGTTTGCATTTCTGTGATCAATAGTGACTTGGAGCACCTTTTCATGTGACCGGAAATAGTTTCAATTTCTTCATCTGAAAATTTTCTGTTCATATCTTTTGACCATTTATCCATTGGAGAATGGCTTGAATTCTTATATATTTGAGTCAATTCTCTATATATTTTAGAAATGAGGCCTTTATCAGAACCTTTGGATGTAAAAATATTTTCCCAGTTTACTGCTACCCTTCTAATCTTGTCTGCATTCATTTAGTTTGTTAAGTAGCATTTCCTTATACATATTAGAACAAAGAGAATTGTACATGAAGTTGAGAATCTATGTTATGTAAAGCTTACTATAATATACATACAAATAGATATCAAATTCAGCATATATTTTTTTCTTTTTTAAAATAATAATAGTTTTTCATTTTTCAAAATACATACAAAGATAGTTGTTAACATCCACCCTTGCAAAACCTTGTGTTCCAAATTTTCCTCCCTTCCTTCCTCCTCTCCTCTCCCCTAGACAGCAAGTAATCCAATATAGATTACATCAACACATATTTTTCAAAGCCGTCCTTGACAATGATTATTCCTTTCTGTTCTATCATGTACTTAAAAATGTTTCAATTACTCCCTCTTTTTAAAATTTTGCTTACTTCACCTTTCTGCTCCCATCCTCAGCTACTTTACTCTCATCTTAAAGATATGCCCAATTGAAAAGAAAAAGAAAAAAAAAACTCTTGTAAGAAACATACATAGATGAGTAAAATAATTTCCCACCTTGGGAGTTTGGCTGTGTCCAAAAATGTATGTCTTATTCTTTGTCTTGTGTCTATTACTTCTCCGTCAGGAAGTGTATAACATGCTTCATCATTGGTCTCTAGAGTAATTAGAATTCTTTAAGTTTTCCAAAATTGTTTTCCTTTACAATGTTGCTACTATTTTACACATTATTCTCTATGATCTGCTTATTTTGCTCTGTCATTATCATATAATTCCTCCCAGGTTTCCCCCCCCCCGAAACTGCTTGTTTATTCATTTCTTATTGTGAAATAATGTTTCATTACTTTCATTTAGCATAATTTGTGCAGCCATTTCACAATTGGTTGACACTTTGATTTCAATTTTTTTTGTTATAGCAAAAGAGTAGCTGTAAATATCTTTGTACATGTGGGTTTTTTTAATTTAAATTTAAATTTTTTCTTTAATCACCTTGGGGATAGAAAAGTTGTATCTGGATCAAATGTTATGCACATTTTAGTAACTTTTTGGAAATTGAAATTTCATTTGTGGAGAGCTTTTAATGTCAAGCAGATGTTTGTATTTAATTCTAACAAGATTGTTAACATAATGTTTGTTAACTTGTTTCAATTTTTTGATAATTATATAACAATATAATTGTTTTCCTTGTAATTCTGTATATCTTATTAATGCATTTAAAATATTATTTTGAGAAGAGGTCCATAGGTTTCATGAGACTGAAAAAGGAGTCCATGACAAAAAAAGCTTAAAGACTTCATTTCTTGAGGCAATAAGAAATCACTGAAGGCCTTCCAGTAATTTAATGACATAAATTGGCCTTTAAGAAGATTATTTTTAATTACAGACTATCTTCTGTTAGAAGATTCATTTCATGGGTTTAAATCTGACCTCAGACACTTCCTAGCTATGTGATGCTGGGTAAGTTACTTCACCCTGTTTGCCTCAGTTTCCTCACCTGTAAAATGAGCTAGAAAAGGAAATTGCAACCTATTCTGGTATCTTTGTCAAGAAAATCCCAAATGGGATCACAAAGAGTTAGATATGACTGAAAAAATGACTGACCAACAAAAGGCCACATATCACAATGTAAGGTATAGAGTGGGCACTTAATAAATTTATATGATAACTTTTGTTGATCTATTGAATTTAGTTTGATCATAAGACCATGGATGTAGATCTGAGAGGGACTATATAGATCATGGAATAAAATCTCTTCATTTTCAGACAAGGAATTTGACACACAGAGATGTTAGTGGCTTGGTCAATGCCACATAGCTAGGAAATAGCAAAACTGGCATTTGAACCCAGATCTTGGTTGCTACCATAAAAGCCAAAACTCTTTTCCATGTTCCATCTGCACAACCAGCAACAAAGTATTTTTCATTCATTGCATAAGGAAGAAGCACTGATTTACCTATATTCAATTCAAAGGCATAGAAACTACTTCCCAGAAATACCAATCTACATTTTCATAATTTCTGTATTTCCTGTATTACTTTATCTAGAAACTCTTTCATTTTCAAGGGGTGAAAGTCATTTAATAATAGTTATTTGAATCCCTGCCCAAAATCCAGGGTCCACCCATGTTTCCCATTTCCTCTTTCTATTTATGGAGGCATTTATATGAGGCTAGTGGCTTTGACTGGTATTATAAATCGATGCAATCTCATTTCTTTTGTTTAGCTGGCACCTGCTACTGGTTCTATTTACCCTGTCTACATCCAAATTGTTGATGCTATTTAGACATTCCAAAGAAGTTGACTTAAAGCTTTCAACTCATTGAGAATTGCAAGAGACTTTGAAGACTACCTATTCTAACTGGCCCTAGTTTTATAGATGAGGAAAATGACACCCAGCAGTATTGCAAGGTACCCAGGCCCTACAACTAGTTAGTGACAGAGTTGGGCTTAGGTCTTTTTGTTTCTTGGCTAGACTTTATAGAATTAACTTGATTTGCATCAACTGTCATATGGACAAAGAGGATGAGTCAGTATGTTACCATTTAAAATAATTTTTTAATATGCATTGTTTTTTTTATAAAGCTTTTTATTTACAAAACATATGAGTGACCTTTCAACATTGAGCTTTGCAAAAAACCTTTTTTTTTCCCAAGCTTTTCCTTTCCTTCCCCCCACCCCCCACCCCTAGATGACAGGTAATCTAATACATGCTAGATAGGATAAATTATATGACAAATACAGTACATGTATACATATCTATACAGTTATCTTACTGCACAAGAAACATCAGATCTAGAAAGAGAAGAAGAAAAAAACAACCTAAGAAGGAAAACAAAATGCATGGAAATATTCACAGAAAGCGTTAAAATGCTGTGGGTTCACTCTCAGTTCCCACAGGCCTCTCTCTGGATGTATAATATACATTGTTTTATGAATCATGTTGGGAGAGAAAAATCAGAACAAGAGGGAAAAACCATGGAAGAGAAAAAAAAAACAGAAAAAAGAAGTGAACATACCATGTGTTGATTTACATTCAATCTCCATAGTTCTTTTTTTGGATGCAGATGGTGTTTTCTATTGGGATTTCTTTAGATCACTGAACCACTGAGAAGAATCAAGTCTTTCATTATTAATCATTGTACATTCTTGTTATTACTGTGTACAGTGTATTCCTGGTTCTGATTGTTTTGCTCAGCATCAGGTAGTGTAAATCTTTCCAGGCTTTTCTAAAATCATCTTGTACATCATTTTTACAAAATAATAGTATTCTATTACTTTCATATACCTCAACTTGTTGAGCCCTTCCCCAATTGATGGGCATCTACTCATTTTACAATTTTTTGCTACCACAAAAAGAGCTGCTACTATGCACATCATAATGTTAGCCAGTATTTTACAAATCATGGATACCGTAGGCCTGGTATGGACAGTTATTCATACAAGGACACTACTCTTCCACTAGGGGATACCTAGTTTGTTCGTTGTTTACGAACAAAAGGTAAATTGAATTTTCTGACCAAGATGGCAATCTACCCAACTCTCACAGACCTATTTTAGAAAAAAATATAGAATAATCAGGAAATTATAAAGTGAGAAAATATGGTAAGAATGATTTCTTTCAGTCCAGGCAGCACAGGAAGTTAATCAGAAGGACACAGATGTTAAGAAAAGGAGCTAGAAGCAAAACCCACGTTAGCACAGAAAAACAAGCCCAGTCTCTTAGTGAAATGGGCCAGAAACATACATACATATCCTGCAATATTCTATGACTGATGATGACAAGAGTAGAGAGAGATGCTTGAAAAAGAGCCAGTGGGGTTGGAAAGACACAAGGGTACTTAGAAAACACTAATGTAAGGTCTTGGTAGCTCTGAAGAGAGTGTACAATGACATAAAAGTACTCAGATCAGAGCACCCTAACAGCCTAGGACTCTGAGTTACTTAGCACTCTGTCCTGAGAAGTCATAGGACCTGAAAACAGAATGCTATGAACTTCATAGATCTGGAAGCAAAAGGAGAGTAGCACTAACTTGTGAAGTATAATTCAGAATAAGAACTCAGGGAACCCGGGGTAGTCAGAGAGATATTAACAGGATCAACTACCCCACCCAAAAGTGCAGCAGGGGAAGATCCTGGCCCTGGCACAAAATTTGACTTTAGGAACTAAAGTTACATACATAAGCAAAGTAACATGCTGATTGTATAGAAAAAATACTGTAAATCCAAATATCCCCCAGAGGAACAAATATTACATAACTGTGAGTAGTGACTCAATGGGGGAAAATAATTGTCCAGAAGAACTAAATGAATGAATATCCAAAAGAAATAAAGCAAGAGATGCCCATGATTCAGTAAGAAATATTAGAACAAAATAAAAAATTGAAAAAAATAGAAGAAAACATTTCCAAGTCATATTAAAAGAAAAATAAATCTTACCTGGAAAACAGGTTAAGGACAGACAATTTAAGAAGCATTGAACTCACTGGAAACTGTGACAATAAAAATCCTGGACACTATATCTCAAGAAACCATAAGTAAAAATATCCTTTATCTTTTAGAGACAGGAGGAAAAGTAAGATAGAAAGAATTCTCTGATCAACATTTGAAATAAATGTTCCAAAGTAATCTCAGAGATACCATAGCCAAAATTCAGTGCTTCCATGTCAAAGAAGAAAATGCATCCAAGTGCCAAAGAACCACACAAGACTCGGCAGCTTCTATTTTAAATAAGAGCATATCTTATAATAAAATATTCCAAAAGGCAATACAGTCTTACAACCAAGCATAAATATTTGTAATCCTACAGGTGAAAAAAAATCTTTAATTCATTAGAAGACTTCCAAACATTCCTCATGAAAAGATGAGAGCTGAGTAGAAACTTTGAAATATTAATACAAAAAGTCAGAAAAACCTAGGAAAGTAAATTTATTTGAGCAATTAGAGAGAGCTTTATGATGAAGTATGAATAATTTTCTAATAGAATGAGAAGAAATGAGTGACTTTTTAGCATTTTTAAGGGTATTGAGAGAGTTAAATTACAAAAGCAGAAATACTTGAGGAAAAGGTGAATTGGTTTTTTTCTGAGGGTTTGGAGAGAACAAAGAGAAGGGAGGGTAAAAGTAGGAATGCCCAAATGTAGAAAGGAGGAAGAACAGAATGGAAATTGTCACTTCTTGTAACTGGTGTGCAAGAGAAGGATACAGTTTACAAAAATAGAAGACTAGATTGTGCCAGTGTACATCAAAAGAAACCCATTTTTACCTGAAACAAACAAGATGAGCATTGTTCCCCATATTGGTGTCTAACCATAGCACCAACTGTTAAGTTCTGATCTTCCAACTGGTTCTCATAGTTAATGTCACCAATGGCTTCCTACAAGCTCATGGGTGATTCCCTTCCTTGCAACCGTGTTCTCTGTTATAATGGCTTTTTTTTTTTGCTATCCTACTCCCTTTCTTTCCCTTCTCTCTGCTCATTCTCTCTTCTGTGTCTTCCACAAACAACCCCCTTTATCAAAAACATTTGGGACAAGCTCAAGAGTCCGGGCACAGCCCAATGGTTCAGCTACATGTTCAGTGTAGTTACATTACGCATTATTTATTCAGTTTATATTACATTATTTTTATTGTTGTTATTTATATCATTCTCATTATTGTTCCCATACCTATACTTTTATAAATTTCCCCCCGTTAGAAGAACTTTAATACTTTTTTGTGTCATTACATAACCTTTACTGTGGGTTTTTTTTTTTCTCCTGGAGTTCCTTAAAGACATAGATCCTATCTTATGTTTTTTGCTTATCTCTTACAGAACCATTTATGTGCAGATGCCTAACAAATATTTGCTAACTTATTAATTATTAATGTGAATACTCAGAAGCTCAGACCCCATATTCACATAATGGTAGTCCCCACAGAGAAAATGCCCATTACAGCCATCAGTTGAGTATACACTCTTCAAAGGTAGCTAGGTGTCACAGCAGATAGAATATTAGAGAGAATTGTACATAAAACTAATAGTATTTGCTTAATACTTATTAGCATTTCTTTCTAATAAGATGTAAAGATAATTTTCAACATTCATTTGTGTAAGATTCTGAGTTACAATTTTTTCTCCTTCCCTCCATTATCTCCCCCTCTCCAAGAAAACAAGCAATCTGATATAGATATTACATGTACAGTCATTTTAAACCTATTTCCATATTATTTATGTTATGAAAGAAAAATCAGAACAAAAGGGAAAAGACACAAGAAAAAAAACAACAAAAAAGTGAAAATAGTATGCTTTGATTTGCATTTAGAGTCTATTCTTCCTTTGGGTGCAGATAGAATTTTTCATCCTCAGACTCTTGGAATTGTCTTGGATCACTGTATTGTCTAGAAAAACTAAGTCTATCATAGTTGATCATCACACAATCTTGTTGTTCCTGGGTACACTATTCTCCTGGTTCTGCTCACTTTGCTCAGCATCAGTTCATGTAAGTTTTTTCAGGTTTTTCTGAAATCATTTCTTTTTCTTTCTTTTTTTCTTTCTTTCTTTCTTTCTTTCTTTCTTTCTTTCTTTCTTTCTTT
>JAJPUD010000501.1:321785-370570 GCA_023553655.1 Myrmecobius fasciatus
AAAAACAAGAGAAAAAGAAATACAAAGCCTTTGTAACAAATATCATAGTCAAGAAAAACAAATTCTTAATGTTGACTCAGTCTGAAAAAGTATTTTATATTTCTCATCTGTTACCTATTTATAAAATGGATAACATGCCTCATCATAAGTGATGTGGTTTGAGGACCAAAGTGACATAGTTGATATAGATACCAGATGAGGGTAAGCACCAAAGTTGGGGTTCGGTCATGTGAAGAATTAACAATGTTATTTCTCTTTGGCAAAAGATAGATTTATTTAGGGGAATAGGTTACATACAAAATGAAGGATACGATAGACCCTAAAAATGGTAAATATGAAACGGGAGAGCATAGAAAGGAGTTTTCCTGAAAGGGACATAGTACTCAGAAAGAGTTAATTAACTATAAAGAGAAGTGGGGTTGAGAAGCATAATACAGTTAGGGAAGATACCATGTGGCATGGGGGAAGAGGAGTAAGGAGAAAGACACCACAAGGCAGAGTGTCATAACAGACTGATGTAGCAGCCATGAGATGGCCCATAAGTAGATTTTTATAGGGAAAATTTAACTTTAGGTATATGACTTGGATTTCTGACAGGGTATGGCAAGGTGAGACTGATCATTTCCTCCATATAAAGTGGGTCTCAGAGGTCTGACATAACTTGGATTTCATAATGGACAACCTCCTCAGGGGATGGGATCATGGAGCTAAACTGATTTCTATCAGCGACTTCTCCCTGCTTGCCTCAGTGATCAATTCTTTAGTTTCTCTCTGTGCAAAACAGCATTCAAGATCTCATCAATGAGTTTTAAAGAATTGAAATTGGTTAATGCATTGATCAGAGTTCTCAAATCTTTGTAAACTGTTTTTCTTTATAATGTTATTATACGGATTTTTCTCCCTGTTCTGCTTATATCACTTTGTATTGATTTGTAGAAATGTTTCCAGGTTTCTTTGAAATCATCCACCTTGTCATTTCTTACAAAGCAATTGTATTTCATTACATCTATATACTATAGTTTATTTAGTAATTCTCCATTTGATGGACACCATATTTTTTTGGAGTAGGTGAAAGAGAGATTCTTTGCCTCAATTGCTACCTAAGCTTAATCACTAAGTGGTTGTGGCCTCAATTAAACTGAGACTTATTGAAGATCTTAGCTTAAAAAGACCATTTTATCCAGGACCATCTCCAGTCATCTTGATCTATAAAATTGTTTTCACTTTTTTTTCTGTTATTGTATAAGTTGTTCCCCTGGTTTTGGCATCAGTTCATACAAATCTTCCTAGTTATCTATGAAACTGACCTTTTAATAATTTTTATGACATGAGAATATTCTATCATATTCATATATCATAATTCATCCAGGTATTTCTTGATTGATTAATACTCTTTTAATTTTATTTGGAAACTAAAGGAGTATTCATTTATCAACCAAGAAATAGCTATACACACTATACACACAATATATGTATAAATATAAATGTAATATAAAATATATACCTATATGCCCATAAATGAATATAGATATATGCATTTACATATATGTGTGTATACACACATAATACACACACAAAGAGCTACCATAAATGTTTTTGTATATATAGGTCCTTTTTTCTTTGATGTCATTGGGATCTGGGCCTAGTAGAGATGTTGATGGTTGATGGCTAATAATATGTATAGCTTAGTGACTTCTGGCATAGTTTCAAATTGTTTTCCAGAAAGGTCACACTAAATCACAGCTCCCCCTACAGTGCATCAGTGTGCTTATTTTCCTACAGTCTCTCCAGCAATTGCTTTTCCTTTTTTTTTTTTTTTTTTTTGTCAATTTGTCACTCTGCTTTGAGTGAAGTAGACCCTCACAGTTCTTTTAATTTATATTTCTCCAATTACAAGTACTATATAGGTGGCTAGTAGATCATAGAGAGCCAGACCTGGAGTCAGTAAGAGTTATCTTCATGAGTTCAGATCTGGCGTGACTGTGGGTAAGTTACTTAATCTTGTTTGCCTCAGTTTCTTCATTTGTAAAATGAGCTAGAAAAGGAAATGGCAGGCCATTAGTTTGCCAAGAAAAGACCTGAAGAGTCAGATTCAGTTGAAACTATAGAACAAAAACAATCAAGAATCATTTGGAGCATTTAAAATAATTTGCTTGCTATCAGCAAGATAGCTTGGATTCTTCCTTTGAAAACTGTCCATGAATATTCTTAGGTTTTATAATATTCTTAGGTTCTGACTAGCTCAGAATAGTTACTCCAGTCAGAGGATATATTATTGTTTTCTCATTTTCTCCCTTATCTATTCCTTATTGGTTCCCTGCTGAGTAAGGTTTATACTTACTATAAGAAGATAGAGAATATGTGAAATATATATTTTAATTTTTTTGTGGGGCAATTAGGGTTAAGTGACTTCTCCAGAGTCACACAGGTGTTAAGTGTCTGAGGCCAGATTTGACCTCAGATTCTCTCACTCCAAGGCCAGAGCTCTATTCACTGTGCTATGTAGCTGCCCCAGGGATACATTCTATAGTGGACATGGGAGGAGATGGAAATGCAAAGGAAAACCAATAGGCCAGACTCTGTAGTCCAAGGAAAAAAATAAAGAGAAGTTGTAACAACTACAGATCTTGATTCTGTACCCTCTGGATTTGTTGTCCTTGATCTTAGATTCTCCTCCCTCTCAATTCCCTCCTTGTAGTTCTTGCACCAAGAGATGGGGCAACCTCTATGTGATATATGATATGTGATATGTGATATGAAACTGGAGGATTCTTTTCTTTTGGGTGAAGAAGTAGAGAAAGAAGAATTCTGACTTCTGTTACTTAGTTTATGGTGGATTCATTTAAGTGGTACAGAATATACCTTCCCATAATTATTTATGATTATATTGAATTATAAGTAGAATATGATGATGTTCAACATAATACAATATTATAGTGGTAATGATAGGAATTAAACTAGCAAAGCAATGTGGCATCATTCACAATGAACTAGTATTAGAGTCAGGAAGACCTGAGTTCAAATTTCACCTCTGTCATATCCATGATATGTGATCCTGAGCAAGTGATTTAATAATTCACATAGCTCAGACAATTAGAGAAGTGCCTACCTGAATTGGTAGAGAAAATTTCCTAACCTGGAAGTTTCTGATACTAATAAAATTACTATCTACAAAGTACTTTCTTCACAACAACCATGTATATTATATTATTTAGAAATAAGAGTAATTTTTAGAATTTATTGAGTCTAAAACCTTCATTTCACAAATTGAAACTTATAAGGATAGGAGATATGCTTAAAGTCATACACTTACTTAAGAGGCAGGATTGGAATCCCAACCCAAATATAAGCAGGATACAGACATGGAGAACTCCATATATAAGGGATGATTTTGGTGTCTTAGGTGCTAAGGGTAGCTATGTAGCTCTCTAGACTTGAAGCTTTTCGTTTAGCTGGAATCCTTAGGATACTATGTCTTTCTGCTGGGTGAGGGTGTGGGGAGATAGTAGACTTTCAGCTTTTTGTTTAGCTGGAGTCCTTAGTCAGGATACTATGTCTTTCTGCTGGGTGTGGTTATGGGGAGAATAGACTGTCCTTTAGTTTAATAGTACTATGTTAAATTAAAAAAATTCTTTTGTTTTGAACAATTTGACTTTGGTTCACAAGATTTTGATATATGTTTTTGAATTTTCCATCATTAAACTATAACTTTATTACTTTGGATAGTGTTTACCTTTGACAAACAGTCCATTTTTCCAAATCTTTCTTTTTAACTGAATTTTATTTTATTTTCAGATTCCAGATTTCCCCCTTATTCAAGTAAAAATTTATATTTTATAGAAAAACAAATTCTTTAATTAGTTACTTAAAAAAGTTGTAATTTAAAGTCTAGGATTACTTTCTGTTGAGATATAGTTAGAATCACGTTTTCTTCTAGAGTTCCTTTATTTAATATTTTTTTATTTTAATGGTACATTATTTTTCCAAATACAAGTAAAGATGATTTTTAACATTCATTTTTGTAAGCTTTTGAGTTAAAATTATTTCCCCTCCTCCCTCCTTTATCTTTCCCCTTCCTAAGACAGCATGAAGACTGATATAGATTATACATACACAATCAATTTTTAACATTTTTCCAGATGAATCATGTTGGGAAAGAAAAATGAGAACAAAAGGGAAAAGTCATGAGAAAACAAGAACAATAAAAAGAAAAACAAACCAACAACAGCAACAACAAAAAGGTGAAAAAAGAAGGCTTTAATCTATGATTTCCATTGTTTTTTCTCTGGATATGGATGGCATTTTCCATCCAAAGCCTATTGGAATTGCCTTGGATCACTATATTGCTGAGAATAGCTAATATCATAATTGATCATTACACAATCTTGCTGTTGCTGTGTACAGTGTTTTCCTTTAGTCTTTTCCGGCTTTTCTGAAATCAGTATGCTCATTGTTTCTTATAGAACAGTTTCCATTATATTTGTATACCATAACTTATTCAGCCATGATCTAATTGAGGGCATCCCCTCAATTTACAATTTCTTGTCACCACAAAAAGAGCTGCTACAAACATTTGCATATGTGGATCCCTTTTTTTTTAATGAACTCTTTGAGATTCAGACCCCTTAGAGACACTGGATCAAGAATATGCACAACTTTATAGTTCTTTGGGCATAGTTCCAAATTGCTCTCCAGAATGTCTGGAGATTCACAACTCTATCAACAATCCATGAACATTCTAATTTTCTCAAATTCTTTCCATGTTTTATCATTATTTTTTTTCTGTCATCTTAGACAATCTGGTAGGTATGAGATGGTACCTTAGAGTGGTTTTAATTTACATTTTTCTAATCAATAATGATTTAGAGCATTTTTTCAGATAATTATAAATGCTTTTAATTTCTTTATCTGAAAATTGTTTATATCCTTTGACCATTTATCAATTGGAGAATGACTTACATTCTTATAAATTTGCTACATTCTTTCTATATATTTTAGAAATGAAGCCTTTTCCAGAAACACTGGATGTAAAAATTGTTTCCCAGCTTTCTTTTCCTTTCTAATCTTGGCTGCATTGATTTTTGCTTATGTAAAAACTTGATTTAATTTAGTCAAAATTATCCATTTTGCATTTCATAATATTATCTTTCTTTTTTTGATCACAAATTCTTCCATTTTCCAAAGATCTGACAGGTAAACTATCCCTTGCTTTGCTAATTTGCTTATACTATTAACTTTTTTTGCCTAAATCATAAGCCCATTTCTATGTTATCTTGGTATAGGATTTCAGTTGTTGGTCTATGTCTAGTTTCTGCTATACTATTTTCCAATTTTCCCAACAGTTTTGGTCAAATAATGAGTTCTTATTCCAGAAGTTAGTCATTGGGTTTATCAAATTGTAGATTACTATAGTCATTAACCATTGTGTCTTGTGTCCCTAATCTGTTCCACTTATCCCCTATTCTATTTTTTAGACTGTACCAAATAGTTTTGATGACTACTGCTTTATAATACAACTTTGGGTCTGGTACAGCTAGGCCACTATTCTTTGAAATTTTTTTCACTATTTTCCTTGATATTCTTGACCTTTTGTTTTTCTAGATGAATTTTATTATTCTTTTCTCTGGCTCTATAAAACATTCTTTGACAGTTGATTGGTATGCCACTGAATAAGTAGATTAATTTAGGTAGAATTATCATTTTTATTACATTAGTTCATTATTTGAATCATGAGCAATTGATTATTTGTCCAGTTGCTTAGTTTTGACTTTATTTGTGTGAAAATGTTTGGTACATATGTTCATATAGTTCCTGTGGTTGTCTCACCATATAGACTCCCTTTAGTTATTTTAGAAAAAAGAAGCTTTTACATACTCAGTCAATAGGTAAGCTCTCTCTGCCTTCTCCTCTTCCCAATAAAGAAAAATCTGTCAGTTTTTCTGAGCGTCAGATTGAATAGGATTTCCTCTTTAGAAGGAGACATTTTGTTCTAGGACAAGTTCTGTAGAGACATGTTTAGTTTATTAGCCTCCTTGAGAGTAATTATTTTTTTCTTTTATTTTTAAAAAATTCTTTTTCTGGATTACTGAAGTCTGAATCTCTGTTAGAGACACCTCTGTAGCTTAGGATAAAAAAAACTCTATGTAAGTTGGTATTTATTTTTTGACCAGAAGCTCTATGGCCTTAAACTTATTTCAAGGGAGTTGCAACAAAAACTTCAGAGATTTATGTAGTCAGACCTCTTATATCTTTTTTTTTTTTTTTTTTTAGGATGGAGAACCAATATTCTTTGCTTCTGAAATGTAAATGGATCTAAGCAATCTAAGTAGCATAAAAGGCAAATCCTGGAATAAGACTATCATGTGTCTCTTGCTTTTCGTTGTTGTTCAGCAGTTTCAGTCAAGTCCAACTCTTTGGGGTTTTCTTGACAAAGATACTGGAGTAGTTTGCTGTTTCCTTCTCCATTTTGTTTTACAAATGAGGAAACTGAGATAAACAGACTTAAGTGACTTGCCCACAGTCTGAGACCAGATTTAAACTCATGAAGATGAGTTTTTCTGACTCCAAATCTGCCACTTTATTCATGGTACCACCTAGCTGTCCCCATCTCCTGCCTAATCACTATCATTTCCGGAATTTCTTAGGCTTTGACTTTGCCATAAATCATCATCATGATCATCATCACCACCCCAAGGAAGGATCTTCCCTCACCTTTTCTTTTTTTTTTCTTACTGCATTAACTGTGACATTTTTTGCTTATGTGACTGGATTTTTTCCCTATTTTTTTTTCTCACATTTAGTATTAAGAGCAAAATGTTTCCAAGGAATCAAAGTGAAAGATAACACATGAGTGTCAGATATAAGCACACATCAGTTTCACCTCCCTTAGGCTCCCATGAGACCATCAAAAATGTTAAACAAAAACAAACAAAACCCCACCATTTTGATATTTTAGACTGTCTCCCCTTAGAATGCTAAGAATTTGCTAAGATTGCAAAATACAACCATGTACACAAGGATGCCTCCTTGATCCAACCCCCTCATTTCCCCAGTATCTAGGAAAGTATACTCAGCAAATCCATATCTTGAGAGGCCATTTAAGAGAAGGTAAAAAAAAATTGAGGCAAAAAGAGAAATGAAACTAAAAGAGTTTGACTCTGTCAGCATTCTAGCATTTATAAGCAATGCATTTTGAAAGGAGTCAGAATCTCTGGATCAGGAATCAGCCAAAATGACCAGTGGAATGCTCCTTTTCTGGATGGTTATTGAGCTTTTTCTGAGTAAGTGTTCTGAGGTTTGCTGGGCACAGTTCCCCAAAGGGTGATTCACTAGTATGCACCTTATGCTTCTGATGGATTGCTGAAATCAGATATTCCTCAGTGAAAAGTAAAGTGATTCCCCTCTTTTTATTATAGACTCTCTGCTGTCCTTTGATTTTATTTTTTAGAGTAGGGGGTTGCCCAGATGCTGGCTTGGGAATTTGTGAAAGATGTTTACATTGGAGGCAGCAATGCAGGGGGTGTCATAAAATGGAAAGCAGAAAATACTTTGGTAGGTGTTGTTAGCTCAGCTGTAGCCACTGGGATGTTTATTCTGATTTGAGCTCCTATCAGTCTTCTTAGCTTCATTCCTGCCTGCTGTGTAGTTAGAGGACATTTGCTGAAGGCAGAGGAGCTTCTGGGGATATTTCTTTTGTTCCACTTTATATTTTATGGGTTTTGGTGATGCATCAAGGACAAATGAAGGACAGCATTTGTTATAGAGAAAAGAACACTGAGATGGAAATTTAAAGACAAGTATTCTAGTTCAGACTCTGATTAATGTAGACACAACAGTTAGTCTGAATGGTGTAGGATTTGCAGTCAGAAGCCTTGGGCTCAAAGCTTAATTCTTTTAATTTTAAATTTTAATTTCTTGTAATTATTATTTGTATAACAAGTCAAGTAATTTCCATTTTGGGGGACTTCAGTTTCCTTATTTGAGAAAAATAAGAAGATTGGATTTGATTGCCTCTAAGGTCATCCTAACTTTCACAGTTTGTGATTCCAATTTTACGTATGAAACTAAGAAAATAACTTAGGCTTTTTTTTTTTGGTGGAGAAATATTAAGGGAACTAGAATGGTTAGGTTCATCCGATCTAGGAGTTTGACCCAGTTCATTATGGGCTTGATCAAATCACTTAATAATAGGCAAAGTCACAAGCTGAAGTAATTTTTGAAGATATAAATATTAAGGAGTTGGTGTGGTCTAGTGGGAAGTATATTTGACACAGAATTAGAAGGCATAGCCCTGAATTCTAATTTTGTTTCTTAGGAGTTGTGTGATCTTAGGCAAATCATTTTATCTTTTTAGGTCTTGGTTCAATCAACCATAAATAAGCAGGTCAGAATAAATGCTCTCTAAAATCCCTTATAAGTCAATTCTGTGATTTATAAGCACTATTTCAGATTCTAAAAGTTTGATATTTCCAAGAACATGTTTACAACTTATTAAAAATATTTTAAAAATTCATATCTTTTGTTTTAAAATGACCTTATTTTAAAATATTTCCCCCTGTCCCTATTACTCAAAGAGACATCTCATGTAACAAAAAAATTTTACAAAAGAGGAGACTTCTTGTTGTTTTTTATATACATACATATCAGAGCCCTGGGTGAAGCTAATGAAGCATACCTATCTTATTTTCTGATTTACTGAAAACAATAAAAACCTTTTGAGTCACCTATCTTGGGTAATATTCGGTATCCTTGGTTTTGACCACAAAATTCTCACTTCTCTTAATATAGTAATGTGAAGAATGAAAACAGTGCTCTATTGTCTTTGATAATAGACCAGGGTTTTTTCCTAGCCATTTGGGCAATAACTTCCATGGGTCCCCCCACCTTTTTTTTGCCTAGAGGATGTGTCCTTACCTGTATTATACCTTATATCTTTGTCCTAAATCAAAGCTATGAAACTGTCCTTATTTATGAGTCTAAAATTGGACTCAAGAAGTCAGGTATTTCATATTACTATAAAGGGAGGAAAGAGTTCCCAGTAGGGCAATATTTCTTTTATGTCTATTGACCCATTCCAACCAATAGACTGTAAGAATACAAAATAATAAATTAGACAAAATTTGCTTTCTAGACTCTGTTTTTGCTTTGGGTTTTCTTCTGTGTGTGTGTGTGTGTGTGTGTGTGTGTGTGTAGGTAGTGGGAGGAGAGTTAGTGGATATAGTCTTCTAATATCTCCTACAACCTTCTTTTTTCTTCCCCTTTGAAAGCCCCAATTGAAGCCCTGCTTCTAAAAAATTATCTTGTGTTCTACCTTTTCCCAACAATCCCTAATCCCAGTTTCCAATCCAGATCTGTCCATTTTTATTTCATAACATTCTCTTCTCTAATTTTTTTTACAAGGGTGCAACTATTTAAGCTAATAAAGTATTCAGTTGAATTGAAGAAGCATTTATTCCAGACCAAATATATGCCCGTTACTATACTAGGTACTAGGAATGCAAAGACTAAAATTAAAATAGTTTCTCCTTCCAGGAGCTTACCTTTATCATTGCATTCATACTAATGGTTAAAATGTTTATTTATTAAAACTTCCATTTTGATATAATCTTCATTTCTGGGTGATCTTGCATATTCTTGCTCTTATTATGTACAATGTATTCCTGGTTCTGCTTGTTTTGCTCAGTGTCAGTTTGTGTAAATCCTTCCAGGCATTTCTAAAACCAGCCTGTTCATCATTTTTTTATAGAACAATTATATTCCATTATCTTCATATACCACAATTTAAGTCATTCCTCAATTGATGGGCAGCTACTCATTTTTCAATTCTTTGTTACCATAAAGAGCTGCTGCAAACATTTTTGCACACGTGGGTCTTTTTCTCTCCTTTTTGATTTCCTTGGGATACAGACCAGTAGTGGCACTACTGGGTCAAAGAGTATGCATAGTTGTGTAGCCGTTTGGGCTTAGTTTCAAATAACTCTCCAAAATGGTTGGATCATTTCACAATTCCACCAACAATGCATTAGTGTCCCAGTTTTCCCACATCCCCTCTAACATTTATCATTATCTTTTCCTGTTATCTTAGCAAATCTGAGAGATGTGAGAAAACTTCATTTCTGAATGTTGCATTCTCTGTCTCCTATCCAGTGAACCATCTCATAAAAAATAAAAAAGGAAAAAAAAGCAGTTTAATTAAATTAATGCATCAGTCACCCAAGTTTGATAGTGCATGCAATGTCTTTCACAAATTGTCCCCAACTTCTACAAAGAAAGGAAGGTGCATTTTCAATCTCTTGATATTGTAATTGTTAGGTGTTCAGTTTCTTTTTAAAATTTTTTTCTATATGTATGGTATATATAGTTTTGCTGTTTCTATTTCCTTATGTGTTAATTTATGTATCATCTCATGTTTCTCTGCATTTTTCTTATTCATCATTTCTTACAGTGAAATAATGTTCCATTCTGTTCCTAAACCACAATTTGGCCATTTCCTAATCCGTTGTTGATATTGTTAAGTTTTTTTTTCAGTAATGGTCAGTTCTTTGTGACTGACTCCCTTTGGGGCTTTCTTGGCAAAGATACTAGAGAGGTTTGCCATTTCCTTCTCCATCTCATTTTACAAAGGGAGAAATTGAGGCAAACAGGGTTAAGTGACTTGCCCAGGGTTAAACAGCTAACAACTATCCAAAACTAGATTTGAACTCAAGAAGATGAATCTTCTGACCTTAGGTCTGTACTTTATTTACTGCATCATCTACCTGCCTTCCCTCATCCAGGTTATGCTCAAATTTTAAAGGGAAAAAGTTAGCTGGCTCTTTGATCCCATTTCTCCTTCCTCTTTCAGGTAGCATATACTGCTTTTCCTGAATCTTCCTTCCCCAGTTGTTAGTATACTCTCCCATAATACCTTATTTTCACTTTGTGCATGTTTTGTATTATTTATCTAGTTTACTAGTTGTTTCTCCCAATAGAATATAATTTACTTGAGGGCAGGGACTGTTTTATTTTTGCTTGTATAACTATAACCCTTAGAATGATTCCTGGATCACAGTAGATACTTACCAAAATTTATTGAGTGAATGAATTTTAAATGTCCTTCTGGGGATCATGCTTCATCTTTTTCAACTAATCCAAAAAAGTGATCTTTAATGATGAAGATTTTCAGGCCCGCGAGGAGGATAAACTAAAAGAACATTTTATAGTTCTTTCAAAATACACTTATTAGATGTCCTCTCTAACTCTGGTATAAGGAAGATGTTATATAATTCTGAGTGGAAAAACAACATAGGAAGACAAGTGTGAATCCAGTTACTTTTTCATGAGCAGTCAATTTCTTCAAACTCAATAAGCGATTTTTAAAAAGAATTGGTTATATTTTTCCAGGCAATAATTAGACTCCTGTGGTCTCCTCTCCCAGGTAGGAGGCAGTCTGGTAGCTTTGTTTTTCATTTAACATTCTTCTGGTTGGCTCACCGATTGAATGATTAAACTCAATAAAAGACAGTGATTTAATACTCTATGGGTACTAGGAACTAGCAGGGTATTGTTACATAATCTCATGGAAATTACTGGATTGGGTACCAGAAGTTCTGGGTTTAAATGCTGGCTTTGTTATTACCTATGTGATCTTGGGCAAGTAACAGCACTTTCTGAACTGTATCTGTAAAATGAGGATGGTGGAATAGATGGTCTTTAATTTGTTGTTATTCAACTCTTATAACTCTGTATGGAGTTTTCTTGGCAAAGGTACTCTGGATTGGTATTGCCATTTTCTTCTTCAGATGAGTTTTTAGTTGGGACTTAAAAGAAGCCAGAGACATCAGTAGGAAAAGCAGAAAAGGAAAAGCATTCCAAGGGTGTCAGTGGAAGAAAGCCACATTTTAAAAAAGCCAGTTGAAAGATGGTTGTTTTATTCATTGAACAGTCAGGAGGTCAGTGTCACGGAACAAATAGGTCCTCATCACCTCTCATCTGGACTGTTGGAATAGCCACATTTTTTTTTATCTCCTTGTACCTAGCCTTTAACTCCAACCTGTCCTTTTCATAGTTGCTTAAGTAACTTCCCAAAAGTTAAGTTGTGAACATATCATTCTTCTACTCAATAAGGTTCATGTTCCTTATGGACTCCAAAATTAAAAAAAATTTTGTCTTTAGTTCTTTAATAATTTTCTTTTTTATAACATACGTAATTACTACTATCTTAGCACATGTACATAATTCACAAATAAAATACACACAAAATAGGAAATGTGTGCTCAAAAATGTAAAAGTTTGGAGACTACAAACCTAAAAAATGAATAAGCCTTGAGATCCTTAGTAGTTCAAAGCAGAGTGGTACAGAGGGACATACATTGAACTGGGAATCATACAGTGATCTAAGACTATTAAGGGCCCTTGGAGACCCTCTATTGTGCTCCTAGGGGCTGCTAGGTAGTGTCATAGTGCACAGAGTGCCAGACTTGGAGTCAGAAAGACTCATCTTCCTGAGTTCAACTCTGGCCTCAGACACTTAGTATTGTGTGATCCTGGGCAAGTCACTTAACTCTGTTTGCCTCAGTTTCCTCACCTGTCAAAAGAGTAAATCTCTCCAGGATCTTTGCCAAAATAATCTCCAAAGAAGTTTTAAAAAGTTGGATTCACTTAAAAACAACAACAAAGAAGACTGAAGTAGTAAAAATGATGAGAATCAGAGCATCAGGGCAAGGTGGGAATTTAAATTCATCAAGCATTAAGCAAATGATGTATATTGGTTTATGTGGGTTCATTCCCACACAATTTCAAAGATTCACATTCTTATTGCCTGGAATAAAGCTCATTTGTTTGAATAAAGTGACCCAAAGTTAGATGTTGAGAGGACTTTGATACTTAAGGAGTCTTTAGTTTGCAAGCTTCATTGACCTTTTGAGTGGTGGTGGCTGATTGGCTGAGGATTCCCTAAAATAGAAATAAGTCAATAGAATAGCAAGGGTAGAATGACCCTTCTCTTGTTAATCATCTCCTAAGTGGGTGACATTAGTTGTAAAAGGGTCTGGATGGGAAAGTATGAACATTTAAGTGCAAATTTATTAAGATTGCTAGAAAAATGTCATTATGTCCTTTTTTTGGGGTGTGGTATCAGTGGTGCAATAGTATGAAAAGGAAAGTATGCTATTATTGCAATTTAATGTTGATAATATAATGGAAGAATTGCGATAAACATAGCAACATAAGTAAATGAGCATCCAGGCTAAAGAAATAGAGAAATAAAAATGTAATCACTTTCATGAGAAGAGCTAGGATAAGTAGGGCAACTAGGTGGTATAGTAAATAGAGTGCCAGGTGTGAAATCAGGAAGACATCCTCCCGAGTTAAAATCTAGAGTCAAACATTATTGAGATAAATTTTATCATTTCAGTCATAGCATGTAGAGCTCCAAGGGATCAGTGGCTCATAGAATCCTAACTCTAGAGTTGGAAAGATCTTTAGAGATTATCTAGTCAAATCCCCCCATTTTCCAGGTAAGAAAACCAAGGCCTACATTGGGGGAGTAACTTTCCACAGTCACAAAGGTAATAGCCAGTAGATCAGGGATTTGAACCTATGTTTTACCTTGGAGATCTTACTTTCCAATCTAGAATTCTTTCTGGTATATTATTTCTTCATGTTCTTTAAATTATAACAATTTATGACACTGTTTAGAAATAGAAAATGATTTTCTAGGTCTACATATACAACCCTATCTTTCATGTGCTATAATATACATCAATCAGTCAACAAACATTTCTTTTTTTTTTCTTTTTGCTTTTTGCTGAGGCAATTGGGGTTAAGTGACTTGCCCAGGGTCACACAGCTAGGGAATGTTAAGTGTCTGAGACCAAATTTGAACTCAGGTCCTCCTGACTTCAGGGCTGGTGCTCTAACCACTGCGCCACCTAGCTGCCACTCAACAAACATTTCTTAAATTGTACATGTTTAACCTATATTGGATTGCTTGCTGTCTAGGGGAGGGAGGAGGTAGAAAGGGAGGAGAAATATTTGGAACACAAGGTTTGCAAGGGTGAATGCTGAAAACTATCTTTACATGTAATTTGAAAAACAAAAAGCTATTATAAATAATGAAAAACCAACCAAACATTTCTTAAATGCTTGCTATGAGGTAGGTGTTATACTAAGCACCGGGGATACAAAGAAAGGAAATCCCCCTCCTCAAACATACACACTCACAAACACACACATACATACACACACACAGAAAAAAGATTATTTGGAATTTTTTCCAACATATAAATTTTATTGATTGAAGATCTTCACTAAAATTCTAATTTGATTTGAAGGAGAACTTGTGTTTTTTGGAGGCTATGCTTGTAGACTCCAACTCTTGTAGATCTCACCAAGGCAAAAGGCCTTCAAGTGCCATTCTGGTGATAAGTATATGTCATAAGTCATATGAAGATCAGACTAATTAGGTATAGACAGGTTTATCACTATATAGCCCACAAGGTAAATAATTATTTTTGTAATAGTAACTTGAAAAGACTTTATAATAAGGCCAAGAAGGGCTTGGCAAGTGTCCTTCCATTTACAATGTATTAGGCCTTTGAATTATTGAAGCAATGGGGCAGATAAAACAGATTTGCAAAATAGTCTATAAAAATATGTGCTAGCATGAGAAAAACACCCTTTGCTCCCTTCACTGCAGAAATGGGATTCCATAAATATGAAGTATTGCATATACTACCAAGTATGTTTGGGGAGCAGCTGGGTGACAAAGTGGATAGAGCACTGGGCCTGGAGTCACAAAAACTCATCTTCCTGAGTTCAGATCTAACCCCTGACACTTTCTAGTTATGTGATCCTGGGCAAGTCACTTAACTCTCTTTATCTCAGTTACCTCACCTGTAAAATGAGCAGGAAAAGGAAATGGCAAACTACTTCACTATCTTTGCAAAGAAAATCCCAGATTGGGTCACAAAGTTTTGGACAGTTGATTGAACAACAACAAAATCAAGGTGTAGTTAAAATGGTGACTGATTTTCATGATTTACTTTTGTTTTTCACATACAAGAATGTCTTGACAGGTGGGAAAGAATATTTTTGGAAACAAAGAGGATGTGAAAATAAAATATATCCATAAAAATAAAATCTCAAAAGGAATATCTTCCAGCAAAACACAAAAGCAAGGTAGAATGACCAGAAACAGTAGGCCTTATCCTGTTAGTCATCTCATAAGTGGGTGTTGTAAAAGGGTCTGGATGGGAAAGTTAAGTGCAAATTCATTATGATTGCTAGAAAAATATTTCACTATGTCCTTTTTTTTGTATGTGTATCAGTAGTGCATCAGTATGAAAAGGAAAGCATGCTATTATTGCAGTCTAATGTTGATAATATAATAGAAGAATTGGGATAGTTATAGCAACAAAAGAAAACTAGCATCCATGCTAAAGAGAGAGAAATAAGAATGTAATCACTTTTAAGGGAAGAACTAGTATAAATGAGGCAGTTAGGTGGTGTAGTGGTTAGAGTTCCAGGTATGGAGTCAAGAAGACTCATTTTCCTGAGTTAAAATCTAGACTCAGACACCAGCTTTGTGACTGCAAGCAATTCACTTAACCTTGTTTTCCTCAGTTTCCTTTTTTTTGTAAAATGAGATAGAGAAGGAAATGACAAACTGCTGCAGTGTCTTTGCCAAGAAAACTCCAAATAGGGTCATGAAGAGTTGGATACAATTGAAATGATTGAACAACACAAAAATTTGTATAACTTCTGTTGAAGGAGCAGTAGAAAAGAAAACATGGAAATTTAGTGTGTTTGACTTTATTTTCTCTCTTTTTTTATGTAGCCCAAGCCGTAACAAAAACTGTGACAGGGTTTTTGGGTCACTCCGTACAGTTGCCTTGTTTCTACAGTGTTACAGACAGACAGACTCACGTGATGTGCTGGGGAAAGGATAAATGTCCCAACAACAAATGCAATGGAGAAATTGTCAGGACTGATGGAAGACAAATGACATGGTCAAAATCTTCAAAATATCAACTTCAAGGAAATATTGGGAGAGGTGATGTGACCCTGACAATCAAAAACACAAATATTGGTGATAGTGGCACATATTGCTGCCGGATAGAGGTGCCTGGGTGGTTTAATGATATCAAAAAGGAAGTAGTTCTGCGGCTAGAGAAAGGCAAGTCCAAATTTGTGTGTTTGGAAAGGGGATTGTCAGATTTATTTATGAGACTCATTGTTGCTAGAGATTGTTTTTTTTTTAAATGATGGGAGATGAAGATTAAATAGCATATGCAGTAACAAAGGCTAGAGCTGAATCTAAGTATGCTTCCAAAATAGACATAGTTTATCTTCTTGAGACAAAATTACATCTGATAAATTTTTCCTCACTTTCATATCTTTTATAATTTTGGTTATTTGTATTTTTAAGCACACATACAAGTTACTTATATTTGAACTTATAGTAGGTACAGTTTGATAGATAGTGATTATTCTACTTTGCAAAAATTTGAATTGATTTCTTGATCTCAGCAATTGAAGTATGTATTTTCAAATAAGTGGGTCCTTCTTGGCTTATGAGAGTTAGGCAAAATCCACATACTTATGCAACACTTAGGTCTGTAGCCATCAGAGCCATTGTATGCAAATCTGAATGTCTTGCAAAGGGGAATCTTCTAGGACTAGAAATTTGAAATTCTTAGCTGTTTTGTGTTGATTTTTAAATCTGTACACTCTCTTTGATTGTCCTTGATGTCAGATATATCTTTTATTTGATTATTCAGCTCCAACCACAACTACTCATCGGACTACAACTACTCAACAGACTACAACTACTTATCTGACTACAACTCATCCAGCTACAACCATTCAGCTGACTACAACTCATCCAGCTACAAGTACTCATCTGACTACAACTCATCCAGCTGCAACTACTCAATTGGCTACAACTCCTCTTCCTGCTATAACTGCTCATCAGGCTACGACTTGTCCAACTACAGCAGCCACAACAGCTCTCCAAATAACTACTTCATTTATTTCTAACCTAACAACTATAATGACAAACCAGTTGACTTCAGTCACTCTGAAATCAAGAACAGCAACTCTTCCTCTGAAATCAACTTCAAATCAAGTTATAACTCCAACAGAGAGCACTTTCTCATTGACAGAAGTTGCCCCTGGGATTACAGGTACACAATACAAACAGGAAATTTTCCTTTCTTCCTTTTAGGTTGAACTTGGACTTTTGGGAGCAGAATCCAGGAGAAAACTCTTTTTAAGCAATCTGAGAAAGCCACCATGTGTCAATGCCATGGTCTATGGAGACAGCCTTGGTTCTGACATAAGAGATTGAGGGATAGCTTATGAGGTGATACGATTTTCCTCTATGGCATATATCTCAAAAACCAAAGTAGGGATGCTCCCAAATACTTCTAGATTCTGTTACATATCTATCATCCATAATTTTATTTTTGTTCTTCTTGAAATGATTATAAATTTCATCTCTATCATCTTTTGGAGTATTCAGTTCTTAAGTTCTGCAACTTGAGGAAGATTTATTTCAAAGCTATGATTATGTTTTAGTCTCTCATGTTGATCTTAGAACATTAAAAAATGTTCAGGTGACAATACAAAAGGTCTCTTAAAAGCTTTAACCTACTTCAGAAGTGACTATACAACTTAAATGTTTTATTATCTCAATGGAACTGGGATCTCATCCATGTGAAGACTTCCTTTCACTCTTGTAATTGTCATCAACCAAAACATTGTCCCATGAAATTCTTGTTGATAAGGATCATTTCAATTCTTTAGAGAACGTCTATCTGTGGGTTCTTTTAATGTTTTGTGGATATCTATGCAACCTAGTGCTTTGTGACTCAGTACTGCTCTGTGATCATCATATTTTTTTTTGATTCCAAATATTCCTGTGGATATCTTTTAGGCTGCATATTAAGTGTCTTGCTCATATTGAGTAGTTGTAATTACTTTTTAATTCTGGTTGTCACATAATCACAGAATCCTAAACCCTTTTTTTTGTTCTAGTATGTTCAATATTCACTCATTCCTTGATTAAACTTTTATCAAATTTCATTTTCTTTCAAAATCAGTGAATTGTTTTTCAGTTATGTTTGACTCTTTGTGATCCCATTTGGGTTTTTCAAAACTTTTTTTTGGCAAAAATACTGGCATTATTTACTATTTCCTTCTGCATCTCATTTTACAGATGATGAAACTGAGGCAAACAGGTTTAAGTGACTTACCCAAGGTCACATAGCTAGGAAGTAAAAGGTCAGATTTGAACTGAGATCTTGACTCCAATTCTGGTGCTCTGTTTATTGTACCATTTAAATGTCCTAGTGAATTGTTTAATCCTTAATAATCCTCAAATAACTATTGCCAAAACATTTGATAGGAGACTAAGTTGTGGTTGGCTAAGGGTCTTGTCTTTCTTTAACTTATTTTTGAAAAGGGATAACTATCTGTCTGCATGTCACTGCAATCTCTTTGGGTTTTCTAAATTATGAATAAAGCACCCACTATGTCCACATTGTATATTTTCACTTTGAAAACCGGCACAGATGGTATCTGAATATAATCCAATACTAGACTGAGAAGAATAAGCAAATAATTGAATCACTCACTAGTTAGAGCAACTTTTAATTCTATGTCACTGCTAGGTATGTGCTTTTGTCTTTAGGCCAAGAAACTAATTTCTGCTCTCTTTGTCATTCCTTTATAGAGGTTTGTAATGTAAAAGAGAAAGTTGGAAATATGGAGTTGGAGATCAGGATAGAGAAAAAGTTGTATGTATGTATATATGAATACATAAAGTAGATAGATCCAATTGATGACAGTAAACAAGATCACCCAGGAAGTCAACAATAAATTAGCAAGCATTTGTTAAACATCTTTCATGTTCTAGATAGTGGCAGCTGGGTAGTAAAATAGATAAGAGTGCCAGGACTAAAGTCAGGAAGACTCATTTTCCTGAATTCAAATCTGGCTTCAGACACATTAGTTATGTTACCCTGGGCAAGTCACTTAACTCTGTTTGCTTTGGTTTCCTTATCTATAAAATGACTTTGAGAAGAACATGGTAAACCATTTCATTTTCTTTGCCAAGAAAACCCCAAAGAGTTGACTATAACTGAAAAACTGTGCTAAGCTTTGAGGATACAAAGAAAGGCAAAAATAGTCCCTATGCTCAAGGAGAATGGAATGGAAGAAACAATATGCAAACAACTAGGTGCTATCAAGTTTCATACCTGGAGGTAATTTCAGAAGAAAAGCACTAGCTGTAAGGGGTTAGGGAAAGCTTCTTGTAAAATATGGGGTTTTAGCTGAGAATTGAAGGAATCTAGGGAAGTTGGAAGAGGGAGACAAAGAGAGAGAACATTACAGGTATGGGGAATGGTCAATGAAAAGCCATCAGTCAAGAAGTGGTGTATCTCATATAAGGAACAGCACAGATGCCAATACCATTGGGTTGTAGAAGATATATAAAAAGAGTAAAGTGTAAGAAGACTAGAAAGGTAGGAAAATATCAGATTATAAAGGACTTTAAAAGCCAAAGAGAAAAATGTTCTGTTTGATCCCAGGAGAAAAAGGAAGTCACTGGAATTTATTGCAGGCAAGGGTATTAAATGGTCAGGCATGTCTTTGGGAGATCAATTTAACGTCTGAGTGGAGGATGGGTTGGGGAGGGGAAAGATTTGAAGAATCCATTGTAGAAGGCTATGTTAAAGGTCCGAGTTTGAGTTGATGAGGGGCTGAGCCAATGTGCAGCAATGTCCAAGGAGAGGTCAAATTAGCAAGATTTGGCAAATCATTGAATATGGGGGGGGGAGATTAGGGAAAGGGAGAAGAGGATGACACGGAGTATGCTGGTGCCTTTGAAAGTTATAGGGAAGTTAGTAAGAAGGGGAGGCTTGGGAGCAAAAATAATGAATTCAGTCTTGGAGATGTTAAGTTTAAGATGTGTATAGGACATTCAGTTTGAAATGTTCAATAAAATATAAGAACCAATGCCAGAAAAGAGGGATATAGTAATAAAAGAATTCTCAGATAAGACCCTTAGAAATCACCCACATTTAGGAGATGGAAAGCTGGACTAGCATAAAGGACAAAAAAGAAACAAATAGGAGAACCTTCAAAGGGGAGTGCCATCTAAAAAACCAGAGTGTATTAAGAAAGAGATTTGATAAATTGCATTAGAAGGTGCAGAGAGGTAAAAGATGAAATCAAAAGGGGCCATTTGTCTTGGAAAGTACATTTCTGTAATTCCTTTTCCTTGTTATTCTTTTTTTAAATAATTTATTTTATTTGAAAAAAAATTAAAAAAAGAAAAAAACAGAAAAGAAATACAAAACAAAATAAAGCAAAACAAAAGAGAACATTATTATGTGCCCAGCAGAACATCAGGAAGGATTCAAAATGTATAACAACAAATTACCAGATCAAGAAAGTATATATATATATATGAATTTAACTTCTATTACCATATATATATATATGCTGTTATATATATATATAATTTCTACTAATATATAAACATATATTAATAGATGTTAAATTCACGTTTATCCATTTTTCTTTACTTCTTTGTAAATTGTTTTTTGATTCTCCACTGTGTACCTTATTTATTTTATTCTTTTCCCCTCTTTCCTCTTCTTCCTATCCCCAAGAAAACTACAGTTAAGAAAAGATATACTTATGTATACATATATAGATATATAGACACATGCACACCCACCTACATACATCCCACACACGTCTTTCCTATCCCTGATGCCTCTTTAATTAAGTTCTGCTTCATATCTTGCCTTACTATTACTTAACCTTCCCTTGCCCAAGAATCCCTCCCTTGTCTTCTTCCCTCATCTTTTGTTTCCCCATCTACATCCCTCCCCCCTTATTTCTTTATATATTTTGGAGGAAGCTATATCTTTCATGGTATATATGTAGTGTTGCCTATTGAGCCCATTCCTGATGTCAGTAGGTTTTCAGAACTACAAGCCTATGTTCTTTAGCACCATAGTTACCCTTATGTCATTCCATCTTTCCAGATATTAGCATTTAGGTGAGTGAGCTCAGCTACTCATTTTCTGTATTTTAAGTTGCCTGAGAAGTAATTTCTGTCTTTCAAAGAATTGGCAATTCTACTTCTCAGAGCAATTTTCCATGTAGTTGTGAAGAGGATGAGAGGAGTTTTAACTTCTCCCATAACTTGATGTATTTGATGTTTGTGTGTATTCTTTATTCACTTTTGGAACAGATTACACGCCACTACAAATGCCTTTAACATTTCTTCCTGGTGCCAGGTACATACACTTGGACAAGGACTGGAACAGATACTCATGACGTGTTTTTTCTTTCATATTATTTATGTTCACATCTTTCTTATTATCCCTTTTCTGGCCAGGAATATTATATTTCTTTCCATTTGATGAGGAAAGACGAACTTTTCTCTATTGAACCAGAGAGGGAAGAAGCAAATTTTCTTTTCAAAAAAATATGTTTTTACTTTTTGTTTGTTTTTATATCATCTAGATTTGCCAGGATTTTTCCTCCTGTTCCCATTTTCAGGGAGTTATTGCTTATAACAAATAAATTTTTAGAAAAGCAAAAACAAAAGAATAAACATAAAAATTTAGCACAACAAATCAACACATTGAAAAATTGTAAATCTCCCCTTTCACACTTCTAGAAAGAAATGAAGAGGGATCTGTGGTGGTGGAGGTGGAGAAGGGTATCTTTTCATATCTCTTTTTTTGTACCAAGCTTATTCTCTATAACTTCTCAACATTATATTTTGTTTTGTGGTGGTACTTTCCACTTTCATTGTTGTTATCATTATGTATATTGCTTTTCTATTTTCACTCCACTTTGCAACAACTCATATGTCTTTTCATGTTCCTCTGAATATGTCATTTTCTTAAGTTTTTATAGTATAGAAACATTTCATTATATCCATGTACCATGATTTTTGCAGTTCATTTCTATTCCCTGCTTTCGTCATAATTATTTTCTTTCCTATTTGTCATAAAATCCCTTCTGTGCACGTCCATGTTTTTTCACTCTTCTGGATGTTATTTGCCACAATGATTTCTGGTTTACCTGATGAAGCAAAATCCTATCCATGAAAGCATAACTTTTTCAGAGGGAGTGGTCTTTTAAAGCACCAAATCCCTGCAAATTATACCCACTATAAGGTTCCCATATTCCATTATGGATTCTTTCTCCTTCATGGGAGTAGTTATTAGTGATATGCCTTATTACAACTGAATTGAAATTTCCCCTTTCTCCTACCCTGTTTCAGTCCTTCCCTTTGGCACCCTATTCATCCTTCTAGCTGCTCTTCTTCCTAACAGACTATAGAAGTTATTTTTATTTCATTGTTTATCTTTGTTTAATTAAAATACCTAAGACATTCCTTTCTACCTCATTTCTTTCCTCTCTCTTTTTATGTGTTTTCCCATTCTGTAGTTTAGTTCCACCAAAACCAAAATAAAAACTTAAGTTGTTTCATCTGTGAAAACGGTGTTATGTCCTTGATGTTTTAGGCCTATTTCTTCAACAGTACTAAGTTCCAGGTTCATCTTTATCTCCTTGTGTAGTTTTATAGAGAGAGAGAAATCATTTAATAATTCCTATGTTGTTGCTTTGCTGTTTCTCTTATTATTAACTCTATTAGCTTCTTTTTCTATTAAGATTTTTATTTTTCTAGGATAATTTGTTTTGTTAGCTGCACTTTTCTTAATAGCTACATTTATTTTTCTTATATTTCTGTTCTCTAGGGATGTTTTCAGATCTATCTATCTACATATAAAATATATGTAGATAGAACTGTACACACACATACATTTGGTGGAAGGGGAAGATATTGCTTCAAATATATCTTTTTTTATTAAAGCTTTTTATTTGCATAACATATGTATGGGTAGTTCCTCAGCATTGATCTTTACAAAGCTTTCCATTACAAATTTTACCCCCAGTCCCCTCCCATCCCCTATATGGCAGGAAGTCCACTACATGTTAATTATGTTAAAATACTTGACAAGTCGAATATATGTATACTTATCTTGCTGTGCAAGAACGATCATATCTACATGAACAAAAAAAATCAGAGAAAGGAAACACAATGCAAGCAAACATCGATAGAGATCATGGAAATGATATGCTGTGGTCCACATTTTATATCCCTCTCTCTGGGTGTATATGGCTTTCTTCACTGAATAATTGGAACTGATTTGAAACATTTCATTGTTGAAGAGAGCCATGTCTATCAGAATTGATCATCATATAGTATTGTTGCTGTGTATAATGATTTCATGGTTCTGCTCACTTCACTCAGCATCAGTTTATGCAAGTCTCTCCAGGCCTCTCTGAAGTCGTCCTGCTGGTCGTTTCTTACAGAGCAATAATATTCCATAACATTCATATACCATAATTTATTCAGCCACTCTCCAATTGATGGGCATCCATTCAGTTTCCAGTTTCTAGCCACTACAAAAAGGGCTGCCACAAACATTCTTGCACATGTGGTGCCCTTTCCCTCCTCTAAAATCTCTTTGGGATATAAGCCCAATAGAAACACTTCTGGGTCAAAGGGTCAATATATATCTTTCATTAAATTTTTTTCAATTGATGATTATGGTCAGGTTAGCTGGGGATGTAATGAGTTTTATTTTGAACTGTTTTTGCTCTTTGGAACATACTATTTCATTCCCTATTGTAGTTTCAGGACTCAGATTAACCTTGTGTTATTGAAATTTCCTTTCCTTTACATAGGAAGATTTTTTCCCTGGTTATTTGTAGAATTTCTTGTTGAAATTGATCAATTAATAACTTTATTTCTTGAGTCTTTTGCACTAAAATGCACTAAAAAGGTGATCTCTGGATTATTTTGACTGGCACCTTGTTTTCTTTGTTCTGAACTTCTGGCCAGTTTTCTTATATGATTTCTTGCATTGTGGTATTCAGATTTTTTGATTTGTCATGTCCTTTTGGGTGAGCTATGATCCTTAAGCTATATTTACATATTTCAGACCAATGCATTTTGTTCATAAAGGGATTATATATTCTTTTAAACCTTCATTATTGCTCTTTTTCTTCTCAGATTGTTCTTCACTGATATTCCTAAATAGTTGTTTTTTCTTCCATTTCTTTGAAGAGAATCACCAACTATGGATTCTAGTTTTTCTATTCTTCCTATTATTTCTGATATACAAGTCATAAAATATGTCTTCATAATTCTTATTTTTTTCCTATTAGACCATTCTGAAACATATTTCTGGGGTTCTGTGCTTCATAGTATCCTCTGCCTCCCTGGGTATTCATTAATTTTTTCTTTATCTTGAAATATTTCTTTAAAAATGGCTGGATTCACTTAGATATTTTGGAGACTATCTTTACTTCTATTTTCTTGTTGATTTACCTGCTGGTACCAGCTCAAGGTTTGTAAATTAATTTCCTTCTATTTGGTATCTTTGGTAATTTTGACCTATTTTCTCTGTGTATTCCATTATCATTTACTTTTTTTTTTTTTTTTTTTTGCTGAGGCAATTGAGGTTAAGTGATTTGCCCAGGGTCACACGGCTAGGATGTATTACGTGTCTGAGGCCAGATTTGAACTCAGGTTCTCCTGATTTCAGGGCAGCTGCTCTATCTACTGCACACCTAGCTGTCCCATCATTTACTTTCTTATAAGCAGATCCCTTAAGGAAGAATCTTAAAGCTATCTTAGCCTTTTTTTACACTGGAGAATTCATTTTTCACTGGCCTAGTTTGGATGCCAATCCCTTTTGTTCAGTCCTGGTACAGTTTCCTCACTCTCCACAGGCTATGCAACAATCATTTTTTGATGTCCTCAACGTCTATGGGTATCTTTATTTTCTGCATGGACAAGTTTTTTCAATTTTTTTCTCAATTAACAAAAATCTATTTTATCTTTCTCCCACTACCCCCCCTCTTTAAAAAGAAGAAAAAAAGAACCCTTGTAAAAATATACAGTCAAACAAAAGAAATTCCTATATTGGCCATGTCCAAAAATATGCAAGTCTGTATGTATCTGTACCCTGAGTCGATCTATTTCTTTTTAAGGTATATATTATCATATTTTATCACATGAGCCGCCCTCTAGAATTGACATTTTATTGAATAGACCAGAGTTCTTAAATTGTTTGTCTTTATATTGTTCTTGAATATTTTCATTATACTTTGCATTACTTCATAACATCTTCCCAAGTTTCTCTGAAACTGTCCCCATGAATTCTTATGTTCTATTATGTTCATATAGCAAAATTTGTTCATCCATTTTGTAATTGGTGATACCTCCTTAATTTCCAGTTCTTTACTACTGCAAAAGTACTGCTATAAATAAATTGTATATATGGAGCCTTTGTTAAAAGCAAGCTTTCTATGTGTCAGGTCATCATCATTTTTTTATATCTTCAACATCCACAGGGAGAGGTCACTTTAGGTGTCTCCTTGTTTTACACATAAACAAACTGAAATTTAGTAAGGCAAGGCAAATCACAGGATTTTGACCATCTCAGAACATAGTACCTCATAATTGTATCTAAGATGATAGTTCTTGAAAAAAAGAGAGAAATGTTTTTCTTTCCAAAGAGATTTTGGCTTCTCTGGTTTTTATGCCAAAGATTTCACAGAAAGACGAGGTTGGAGATATAACATGTGTGCTGTTTTTTACTTCTGAGATACTAATTTGCTTGGGTATCATGCCTGATAAAAAAGCTTAGCCAAACTAGTATAATAATAACCATATTTGACATTGGTGGAATGCTTGCTACAAGCCACAGCACTATCCTATTATCACATTTGATCTCCTCAATGCCCTTAAAATGAAAGGCAGGTAATACTATCTCTATTTTTTCCAGGTTAGAAAAACTGAGGTATAAGGAGGTCCAAGAACTTGTGCAAGGTCACAAAAATAATGCCAGGGATAGAAACTGAATTCAGCTTTCCTTTCACCTGGTACATCTTCACTTGGAAGGGTGGGAGGGGAGGTTTTAGATAGTTTTCATATTAGCCTGACATTTTACAAATAGCTGGTTCCGTCAAAATGTCTAGGACCAGTTTATATTGAGAATATAAGGATATTTTTCTATGGAGTCCTTGAGAATCCTTTGTAAGTTTCAACTTAAAGACATGAAATTAAATATTAATAGAAAAATAAAAAGTTTTTGTCTTTGTGAGTAAAAAAATATGGATGGTTAGTTGGCACAGCGGATAGAGTGCTAGGAAAGAATAAGGAAGATTTATTTTTGTGAGTTCAAATCTGGTTTCAGATATTTACTAGCTGTGTGACCCTAAGCAAATCATTTAATTCTTTTAGCTTCAGTTTCCTCATCTGTAAAATGAGCTGGAGAAGGAAGTGGCAAATCATTCTAGTATTTTTGTCAACAGAACCTCAAATGGGGTTTTGAAGAATCAGACACAATTAAACAACAACAATAAGAGTAAGAAATTGGATATTATCCATGAGGCTCAGAAAGAAACTAGAAGAAACAAATGAGGGTAAAGATTGGTGGGTAGATTTTGAACAGTAGAACATGGTCATCTGTAAAATGGAGGACCAGAGAGTTGTAGTGCTTTGGCTAAAGTTACACAGTTAGTTGTAGACAGAGAGTCTAGACCAGTGATGTTAAATTGAAATAAGAAATGGGTCACTAAACCACACATATATAAAGATTCCTGACAGCTGCATATTGATGTAGAAACTGACATTAATATTTTCTATATTCTATTGCACTTTTTTATTTTGGTAAATATTTCCTTTTTTGACTTTACTCTGGTTCAGGCCACACTTGGGATTGTGGCAACACCCAGATTGTGTATTTAGCTCCTCTGATCTAAATCATGATATCAAGCTTCTGAGCCTTTTTTTCTTATATTAGGAAACTACATCCATCGACTCCGGAAAGCAGTGTGGGGAGGGTAAGTGTGAATATGGGCATCCAAGCAGTAGCTGGACAAAGAGTAACCTGGCAAGAAGGTGTGGATGTACTAGTGTTCTGTGTGCCCCTGAAAAGGAGCCCTTGGGCCATCAGTAGGCATGTGCATCATAGGTTACTAGTTTTTGGGAAAAGAACATCGTTTTTGTCTATTTCCTATCACTTAAGATCATAAGCTCATAAATTTGTGTCTATAAGGGTCCTTAGAAATCATAGGATTGAAAGAAACTTCGGAGGCCAACTAGTTCAACCTCATCTGATAGATGACAAAATGAAGATTCAGAAATGTTGTGACCTGGCCAAGGTCACATAATCCCCATAGTGACGCAGGTAAAATTCAAACCTCGGCCCTCTAATTGTATAATCAATTCCTTTCTATAACTCCAGAAAACTTTGTAAGAGATACTACTCTAGTATCTCTTGTGAATATATTTGGGTGTTCCTCACTGGTGGAGAAATATCTCCAATTTTCCTTATCATCCTAAATCCCCTGAGTAGCAAGTCAAATGTTTAAGGAACTATAGTCAGACTTTCAATGCACAAGAACATAATTTCTTGCATGAAAATAGGCTCTTGATGGCTCCCCAAAGGCCTCCATTGCTACTGAGGAAAGACTTTGATACAGAGAAGAAAAGAATGTCATATCTCTATGATTTTCTAAATAGGATGAAATCGCTCAGACATGAATATAGGACTTCCTGTCTGAGGACAGATTGTCTGATTAGCTTCAAAAAAGATTTTGACTTAGGTCCCCAAATGAATCATTATCCTGTCATTGGCATTAATTCAAGCTGAGGACTGATTTCCAATTTAAATGGACATAAACAGAAGGATAAAGACTTCTTGATCAATTCAGCAAAATTGGATAAAATGAACACTGCCTGTAATAACATCCATCTTTTCCCGAAGATACTTACCACAGCCTTTTCTTGGTCTCCGAGGGACAGTTTCAGGAAATTTGCTTTTCCTTCTTGCATCCTGACTTTTTGTAAATTTAGATATCAGTTTGGGCCTTAGAATGTCAAATATATTAGTCCTTCCTGGGTAGGAAAGGATCATTTAGGGATTTGGGGGAAGGAGAGAGAGAAGGCAGATTATTTGGAAGTGATTCTGGTACCAAGAATAAAATGAATTAATAAAATAGAATAAAAGAATCACCCAGAGAAAGCAGATTAGAGACATCAGGATTTTGTGTTTTTGTTTTTGTAATGTTGGTGTTTTCTTTGGAATCAAGGAAAAGTGGTATAAAGTGCTTTTTTTTATTTTTTTCAGAAGAGAATCTTTTGGGAAAAGAAGATGGGAGCTAAGCAAGTTAATTTTGCTAAATGAAGATCAACTTGGGGCAGCTAGGTGGTGTAGTGAATAGAGCACCAGCCCTGAAGTCAAGAGGGTCTGAGTTCAAATCTGGTCTCAGACACTTAACATTCCCTAGCTGTGTGACCCTGGGCAAGTCACTAACCTCAATTGCCTCGGCAAAAAGCAAAAAAAAAAATAAAAAATAAAAAAAAATGAAGATCAACTCAATGAATAGAAGCAGAACTTAGAAATCATCCAATGTAACCCCCTTGTTTTTATAGCCCCAATAAAGGAAATATCTTGCCCAGAATCCTCCAGGCAGGGTTGGGTCGAGAATATAAGGCTCCTAGACTCTAATCTCATGTTGTTTTTCTACTATATTTGAGTGCTTTTTAAAAGGCAAGTTATAATTTTGGAAAATAGTATTTCAGTGAATAATTTTATAAAAGGCATAATATTGCAAAAAGAATGATTCTTCTAGGTGAAAGATAGGCAGAAAGAAGACAGAAAGAAGAAATATTCTTGTTTTCACTTGAAATCAAAGAATGTAACAGGCTTCAATTAATTTGAAAGGCAATGTCTTTTATGCGGTACCATTTATTTTATGTCTTGTTCATGTTGATTTTCTTTGTCCATTTGGCTTTCTGTGTGTGGATAGTTTGGCTGAATTTTTTTGAGAGATTATAATTTTCATTCAGTTTTGCAGTTGCTAAAATGCCATTAGCCAATAAAAGCTGGAAGGCTTCACAGTTTATGGGAATTTTTATTCCATTTACATTCTGCTAAACAACTTCCATGATAGTTGCAAATGTCTTTGTAGTGCATGAGTTTCCTTGCTTTTTATCTTGCTTGATATTAATAATTAGAGAATCATTCAAATTATATGTATTATCTCCCTCCCCCCAAAAAAACCCCAAACCCCCAAATCTTGTATAATCTTAACATTTGGATGGCAGACAATTTGTTGAAGTCCCATTCATGTTATTCCTTTCTATACCAAGTTAAATGTTTCTTTTTAAAAAATGTTTCTTTATGATGAATAGACACAGTAGAATCTTGAATTTGCTGTACTTTTTAATGCAAATTTGTCACAGTAAAGATTTGGCCTGTGAAGAATATCATTTATGAATATCAGGCTTCTTGAATCTTTCTCAAGAATGTGTTTCATGTGTAAATTATTCTCATGAAGATTCTGTAGAGATAAGAAAGTGTATATATGGGTTAGCTGTCATTGTTGTTTTCCTGATTTGCTTTTTAAACATAATAATGTCGATAATTTCCCCCAACGCTTTCATATCCTTGTGTATTTCAGGTATCTTTAAAATCGATCCCTTGATATCTTCAACATTACATCATCTCTAGCAAGATCTAATATCTCTATGTGCATGTTCAGATTTGGGTCCTTTGCTTGTGCCATTTTTATTTTTGATATCTAGCAATTTAGCGTCTTTGTTTTCATTAGTAACATTCCTACTTCCTCATGTAGCACACTAGAGGGCTTTAGTTCTAGAATTCAAATATAATAGACTCCACTGTTTTTATGGGGAAAATATTTCATTGTGGTAATATTGGCAGATGCTTTCTTTTTTTGGGGGGAGGGGAAGTCTGTTCTTCCACTTTTGTCCTAAATGTTTTAGGGATAATCTGATTTATTTGGGTCTCTTGCCAAGTTGACTATAAATTTATTGTCTCTATACTGCTTCTTTCTGTTTTATGAGATGGTAGCTTATGAGAATGCTGAGACAAAGGATGGAGAGGGAGAGGGGGAGAAAGAGAGAGACAGAGAGGAGAGGAGAGAGACAGAGACAGAGACAGACAGAGACAGAGACAAAGAGGCAGAAAGACAGAGACAGAGAGAAGAGAGATAGAAAGACATACATACATAGACAGACAGACCCAGACCCAGACCCAGATACAGAGAGGCTGAGACAGACAGAGACAGAGGCAGAGAGAGACAGAAACACACACACATATACACAGACAGAGACAGAGACAGAAAGACACAGAGGGACAGAGAGAGACACTGAGAGGTGTGTGTCCACACACAACCCCCCTCCCCCCCAAACACACACACAAAGGAGAAGGTTTTTGCTCCTCTGGCTCACTTACTTTTAGATATTATAACCTGAAGTAAGTTATTGAATTTCTCTGGCTTGTAAAATGAGGAGCATGAAGACAGAGGACTAGTCAAGATGATCTTGAGAATCCTGACAGGTATGAGATCTATCATCCTGTGGCATTTTTAAAAATACTTAATCACTATACAAATTAGTGTTAAATGAACTGGGGTTCTAGGCTGGGGTTCTATATACCATTATCAGATTTGAGTTAAATGGTTAGACTGTACTGAGGAAAAGCTGTGCTCAACAGTGACCTTTGGGACTTACATTCCTTAGTAAGGAAGCCTTACTTACCTTTATTATGAGTTTAAAATAATCTAGTCATATAACTAGAACAGTTTGTAGAAGGAAGTTATAATTATCTTCCTGTACTTTTACAGGTTATTTCCTTCATAAACTCTAAGATCCACAAGAGCAGGGAAGATGATCCTCCTACTCTTCTCCTTTTTTCTCCTCTCCCTTTTCCTCCTCCTCCTTCCCCTTCCTCCTCCTCCTTCCCCTTCCTCCTCTTCTTTCCCCTCCTCCTCCTTCTCCCTTCCCTCCCATTTCCTCTCCTCTCATTTCTTCCCCTCCCACTCCCTTTTCCTCCTCTTTCTCCTCTTTCCTTCTTCCTTCTTTTTTCTTCCTCCTTTTTCTTCATCTTTCTTCTTCCTTCCTTCTTTCTTCTTCCTTCCTTCTTTCTTCTTCTTCCTTTTTTCTTCCTTCTTCTTTCTTTTTTCTTCTTTTTCCTTCTTTCTTCTTCTTCTTTCCTCTCGTAGAACAAGCCTTTGTTTGACATTGACATCACATCCTAGATCTGTCATTTACTATCTTTTTGCAACACTTTTTTGTTACAAGCCATTTCCTTCTATGGGACTTGGAATCCTTATCTACAAAATGAGGTGGTGGTGTCATTAAGGCCATATGGATAAACTAGTCCCAACACAAGTTCTTTGAACATAATATTTGCTCAATAAATACTTTTTTGCTAGCTTGATGAGGTAGCCCTGTTCTGATTCCAGATTAGCTACTCATTTTTGGACAAGTTGCTTAACCCCTCTGGCCCTCAGTTTTCTCTTCTGTAAAAGGAGGAGTTTGCACTAAAATGCTCTCTAACTATTGTTACTTTGCATATTGTACTTTGAAGTTTTAAAAGCACTTTAAATATGTTGTCATTTGATTCTTGGAACAACAATTCAAAGTAGATATTATTTCCCTCCTCATTTACAGATGAGAAAACTGAGACAGAGTGGTTAAGTGAATGGGCCAGTTATACTAAATAGTGTCTCCTGCCACTGTAATTCTTTGAAATACTGCTTGTTGTTGTTCAGTGACTCTTCCATTTGGTGTTTTCTTGGCAAAGATACTGGAGCGGTTTGCCTTTTCCTTCTCTAGCTCCTTTTACAGATTAGGAAAGTGAGGCAAATAGGGTTAAGTGATTTGCCCAGGGTCACACAGCTAGTTAGTATCTGAGGTTAGATTTGAACTCACAAAAATGAATGTCCATGACTTTAAGCTGGCCACCTTACCTACTACACCATCTAGATGCCTATGATGTGCTGCAGTGACTCATAGAAAAGCCTTGACTAGAAACCAGAATTTAATGATATATATCATCAATTTCGTGTGGGACAATGAGAAAATTATTTCCTGTTGCTGGGCTTCAATCCCTCCATTTATAAAATAAAGAGGCTAGGCTAGACTAAATGATCTCCAAGCCTTTCCATCTGCAGTATCTTATAATTGATTAAATGGCACTTTTCCCACTTCTGCTTGCTTTTTTTTTTTTTGGTTAAAATCAAAATCCTATCACAGATCACAGATTATCCAGCAGGGGTCAGGATAAGACAGGGAGACAATGAAAAAGATTTGACTTTGTTGAGAAAATGCTTTGAGAGTCTTTCTTAAATATTTTCATTGTAGCTCTGTTCTGATTGTATCACTGAAATGACTTGTTCCAGAACAAATTTTGTGTGCAAAATATGGATGTTTAATAGAAAACCAGTAGCCATTGTCAGGAATAGTTGAGGGAAGGTGAAAAGCAGTGACTGGTCCCAGCAGTGAGACTGAAATTCAACCCACCTAGTATAACCCCAGGCACTTAGAGGTGACTCAATTTTTCTCTTCAGTTTCTTCCTCTGTAAAATAAAAGGGATTTTATTACATGATCTCTGAGGTCTCTTTCAAGCTCTAAACTGTTAAGTCCAACTGCATGTGGCTACAGTTAATTGCCAACACAATGAAATAGGATGATTAATAATAATGCCAATTTGAAGGTATTTTATTTGGACCTGATTCTTTCCTGAATCTCACTAGTTTCATGAATTTAAATACTCACTGATTTTTTTTTAAGTTTAATTATCACTCTTTCACACATTTTTTCCAATCACCCAAACAACTCAACAATATAGATGTGAAAGGGTCAGAGTGACAGGCTTATGTAGACAGGTTCATTATAATATCAAGAATCTTTTTGGGGCAAAGAAGACTTCCATTTCCACAACTTTTTCAACCAATAAACATTTAAGCATCTACTATGTGCCAGGCATTTTGCTAAGCACTGTGGGTACAAAAAGAGGCAAGAGACAGTTCCTGCCTTCAATGAATTTATGATTCACTGGTTGAACAACATGCAAACAAATATATACAAAGCAAGTGATATTCAGTATAAGTAAGAAACAATTAACAGTGTGAAGGCATTGGAAATAAAGTAATGGCTTCCAGTAAAAATAATGAATTTTAGTTGAGACATAAAGGAAACCAGAAAAGAGAGTAAGAGAAGCTGAGGAAGAAGAGCATTGCAGGAATGGGGGACAGCTAGAGAAAATGCCTATAGTTGAGAGATGGAGTGTTTCTTGTGGAACAGCCAGTGTCAGAATACATGTTGGGGAATTAGATATAAGAAAACTGGAATCATAATAGGGATTAGTCATGAAAGACTTTGGATGCCAAACAGATATTTTCTGCCCTGTTTGGGGGGATTGATTAGATAGCCTCTTTTCCATTTTAGGATTCTGTTCTGTCTTAGTATTTCATACTCTAAAAGTGAATTGAAATATGATTCATGGACTTCAATTTCTTTCTTCCAGAGTAGTAGGTTGTATTTTAATTCTGACAAATAATTGTTCATAATTATTTACACAAATAGATAACCCATATCATTTGTGACAGTGCAAAAATAATGACTCTAAACTCAGAAGGTCTGGGTTCAAATCCTGCCTCAAATATTTACCAGTTTAGTGACCTTGAGTAAGCCACTTAACCTGAGACTCAGTTTTCAAATTTGTAAATTGAGGGGGATGGAATAGATGACTTCTGAATACTTTCCAGCTCTAGATCCAAGAGACTAATGATCACATTTCCCCTTCAAATGCATGTATTGCTTCCTTGATGTAGGTTGGTATGAATTGACTCATTGGGTCTTTCCGAGAATGCATTCATGCTGTGGTATTGTTCTTGGGTTTAATATTTCTCATACTCATCTGGGTAAATGTCCTTGTAGTTATGCTTGAGAAGCTTATTTTATTCAGAGTTATCTTATGTCTAGGCCAAAGTTGAGTTTCCAATTTTTAACTTTACAATGCATATCATCTTAGATTGTTAGAAGTAGGATAGAATTCAGTTAGTCCAACCCCTTCAGTTTCCAGAAGAGGAAACAAATCTTGATTTGTCCAAGATAGAACCTGCTAGAATTTATGTGGCATAATCCTTTCCTTATTTAGAAAGGTGAGCAGTTCATGGGTATGGAATATTGCATATATTTTCTAATTTCTTGGATGTAGTAATTACTTTTGCTGATTTTTCTCTTTTTTTCTTTTTTTTTAATTGTTGGAGGGACAAGGGGATTTATAGGAAGAAAATTAGGCAATGTCCAAACAGAAGGGACCAATATATTTTTTTTTAAGTATTTATAAGGTATAATGGGAAGTACATCCTGGCATCAGAATGACCTATATTTATAACTTGTATATAGAGCAGGGAGAGACTTCAAAAATTATGGAATCTAACCCCTCTCTTTGTACAAGTGAGAAACTGAGACCCAGAGAAGTTAAGTGACTTGCTTACATAGGGTCACACAGCTAAGAATTGTCTGAGGTAAGATCAAACCCAGATGTCCCTGATTCTGAAACCAGCTCTCTTTATTATCTTACAATGCCAGTTTCGTTGTTTGGTAGCTTAAATGACTCTAAGAAAAAGTATTTAGGGTTTCTGGATCTCAATTTCCTTTTCTGTAAAATGAGGGGGTTAGAGTAAATGATCTCTAATCTTTCTTCTAACTTCAAATCCTATCTTTTAATAACTAGGGGAAGCAATAGAATGAGCTGAAAGAATTTCATAATGCTTGGTAGAGCTTGCCTGTCACACTTAGTTCTGATTGTCACTCAAAAACTGGTTGCTTTTTCAGACTAAAGGATAAAGTCCCATAATTTGCATTTTCTTGTTGCTATAATACAGAAAACCTTATTTCCCAGTAGCTTTTTCCTTGAGATTTTATTATTATCTGAAGAAAAAAATGGGAATAATTTGATGTCACTGGGGACTGGTTGCATTTGTGGGGCAATGTTTTTCACATTAGACATTTCCAATTTAAAGCACATATTAGGCCTGATAAAAGTTACCCTGACTGGCTTTTCTCTTTGATGGTTTCAATTTCAGGCTCATCCTTCTGAAATGATTGTAATCAAACAGGATTCTAACTGAGCAGGGAAAGGAATTCTCGAGTCTCACCTACAATTTCCAGCTCCTGGGGATCATAGCAGAGAGAAAAACTTAGTTGCAGGATATTAAGATATGTTGAATTTCTCTTTTGGTTCCTTATTCCATTCTGATCCTCCCCTTTCCTTGATAAAAAGCCCATTTACAGTACTATTGTCTGAAGAAACCTTAGACAAATCCACTCCATCTCCCAAAGTTTCAATTTATCCATAAAGTAATGATGGAAAGCAGATTAGTTCTGAAACAGTATATAAAAATACATACTTACTGATAACCAATAAAGATGAGAGGAAAAAGGTGAATTACAGAAAAAAATTAAATATGCTGCCTGAACTTCCTGACAGGTTTGAAAACTTTGCATAATCTCAGAAATTTATATTTTACTGTCATGGGAAATATAACCATTTTCTTCTCTTCTTTCTTTCTTTTTTTTTTCTTTCCTGGCCATCAGAAACAAGTTTTCAGCGAAATGATTCTGAATTCGAAAAGGTAAAGCAATCCATCATCTAGTATATGAGCTATGTAATTTTAATTAAAAACACAGATACACACTTACACAGCCATCTCTACAATTCCTCCCCTACCAAAATAAAAGCAACTCAGTTAAGATTTCCCATATGTTTTTAGGCAAAGTAAATGTGATAAGATGGAGATGGGGATCGAGAGGGGAATTTTCTTAAGCCATGCAGAGCAGGTGCCAGCCTGCACTGATAGAAGGAGTTTCATTATTGGGAGTTATCCATACCTATGAAAGCTTAGGTCTAGTCCAAAAAATCAAGGCTATTCTGGCCTTAAGTTTGCCATGACTTTCAAGTCTATCAAGCCCAGAATGCTTTACCGCTTGCTAGAAATTCCTACTCAGTTCTAACTTTTGCTTTAGAAGCTTAAACCAGCCTCAAATGTTAGCACACTGATGTGGAGGCTCAGACCAAAGTAATTAGGTAGTCCCCAGGAAAGAATGTTGGAGAGAAATGGTCTCAGCTGTAGTGGTGGTCTTCAGAGTGTTCTGGCTTCCTCCCAATCCCTGTAAAAGTCTCACCATATGCATGAAGCCTGACCCTGTTCTCATTAATCTTAGTTTCTTCCCTCTGACGTTAACCTTCTTTTGTTTCCATATCGTCTCTCTCATTAGAATATGAGTTCCTTGAGAATAGAGATTATTTTTTCCCTTTATATCCTGAGCATAGTGCTTGGTACACAGTAGGGGCTTGATACATGCTTATTTACCTATGAGACATCTACTTTGAAGCAAACACTCTGCTAAACCCAGATACTCTGCTAGGTCCTGGGGACATAAAGACAAAAACAAGATATTCCCTGGTGTTTAGGAAGTTATATTTAATTAGGAGCAGACAACAAATAACTCTAAGTTAAAGAAAAATATATAAATACAAGATTTTTTTTTGGAGAGGGCATTCACTAGCGTTAGGGGATCAGGGATGAGAATGTGGGGATGGAACTGGAAAATCAGGAATGTAAAAGATTCAGCCTCCTGAATCTATTTCCTAATACCAGAATATCCTGGATGAAACTTTAGGAATCCTGTGATGGGATGACTAAAGAGTTCAGGTTTTAGAAAGCTTTTGCCTCTATCTGAAATACTGCACTTAATCAAGTTATAGCTCATGTTTTAAGAAAGATTCTCAAACATAAAGTAGGGTGACAAAGGACAAATCATTGTCAGTGGGTTCTGAGCACAGTAAATCTTATGGCTTTTCAGCTGTCCAACAGTTAGTGCCCTTACAGACTGGAAAGGAGGCAAGGAAAATTCAAACAATTTAAGTATTAGCTTTTCTGCTTTCCTGTGTCTTTCTAGGTAACAGCTTTTGGAGATCCTGAACTGCTGATGATCATGGTCCCATTGGTGGGCTTTGTTATCCTCCTAATGCTATTGGCTTTTATTTTGAGAGGTAAGGAAGACAAGGTGTGATGATGTTCTTCATAGTACATATGCTAGATACCCAATAGATCTTTGTGAAAGAAATGAATAAATAATTTTGTGAATGAATGATCATTATCCTCGTTATATCCTTATCTAAACAGAGCTGAAAATATAGGTAGACAGTATTGGCTGAGTACCCCTCTTTCTGATCCTTTTGCTCTTTTTGGTTTTCTATTTCACCCCCAAAGCTATCTATCTATGCTCTTACCCTATCTACTTTCTTAATAGGTAGAAAAGAAATCTGATAGACTTCCTCACATTATGATTATGGCGATTTTTAGAAGGTATTTATATTTTAGCTAATTCCAGAGAGGGAGAATAGTATTAAATCCAAGGGAATGAGTCTGTCAATATAGAATTTTACAAAATATGGCTCACAGGTAGAAGATATGAAATAGATAACTTTCTTTCAACCCTCAAATCATACTAGTTAGCATCTACTTATGAAGCTTACCCTCAAAGTCAGCCCAAACTGTGCCTTTCCTTTTGGTGGGTTGACAATATTCCCTGTCTTTTAAACAATCTGGCCCTCTAACAGCAACAGTGATTTAAGGTCTGCAGAATATTTTTCATACATTATTTTATTTGTTCATCACAATAGTACAGCAAAGTGGGCACATTATGAATCCCTTGTTACAGATGAAGAACTTGATTGCAAGGAGAGGTTAAATGATTTACCCATAGTCACACAGTAAGCCTCTGACCTGAGATTTGAACTCATTTCCTGATAGCATGCCCAGCCTGTTTTTTCACAATACCAGGTTGCTTTTTAAAAAATCAATAATAAGGGATTTCTGAATCAAATTTTCAGACTTCAAGCTAAATATAGTAACATGGCTTCCCATTTTATTTTTGAAGAGAGAATAGTCACTTGAGATTCACTGGATAAAATGTGTTTAAATTTTGAGGGGAGGAGATAAAACAAGGACTTATTTAATTTGGTTATAAGAAAAAAAAACTGCAAATGTTGCTTGGTTTATTTCATTACATTGCCATGTATTACATTGTATAGAATTAAGAAAGAAAAAATAATGTTTAATAACATTTTTTAAAGTTACATGTAAGGAAGATTTTTTTTTAACAAAAATTAAAAAAATTTGGAGTTCCAAACTTTTTTCCTCCCTTTCTCACCCCATCTCCAAAATATGGAAAGCAATTTGATATAGGTTATATATATGTATATATATATATGTATATATATATATATGCAATCATGTAACATATATTTCCATGCTAGTCATTCTGTGAAAGAAGAAACAGACCAAAAGAAAAAAAGACATGAAAAAAATAAAATGAAAATAGTATGCTTTAATCTGCATTCAGATTCCATCATGTTTTTTTCTCTGGATCTGAATAGCATTTTTCCTTATGAGTTCTTTGGGATTGTCTTGGATCATTGTACTGCTGAGAACCTCTAAGTCATTCATAGTTGATAAGAAAGAAAATATTGAGCTATTTTGGGTTAGACTCTACACAAATACTTGGTTAGATGTTTCCATTGGTATAGATAGAAAAGAAATGACTATAATTTAAAACATGTGGGTATTTGTTTTTAAGGGTAGGGAGGAGACTTAACTGTTAGATTAAGCCTGTGGAGGTATAGTGATGCTTTAAAAGAGGGTGTCAGATAAATATATCTTCCAAGAACTAATAATGCTTTTGTGTACTGTCTCCCTATCCCTTCCCCCTTTCCCCACTCTCAAGGGCTAATCTGATAGCTGTTAAATTTGTGTTCTTTCCAAGTATTACTTTGAGATTCTCACTGAAATTGACTTTCTTGCTTATCCACATTTCATATTGTAACCTTGTTTTGTTTCTAGGTAAAATCATAAGAAAGAATTATTCAGATGCACACAAAAGGTAATCTATCCTGCCTGCCTCTCTGCTGATGTGTGTGTGGTAATGACTACAGGAGTTGTTAGTGATGATTAGACTCATTAAGCTCAATAGCTTAATGGCTCCTTATCCTCTGACTAGTTGCAAATGGGCCTGCCTTGTCTTTCAGCTTCCAGCTGCACACTGGAAATGATGGGCCACTCCAGGGTTGGGTGAAAATAGAATTCCAATCTTTGGATTTTGCTCTTCTGCCTCTTTACAACTGGGACCAGTTTGATCTGGAGAGTACTTGTTTTTTTTTTTTTTTATTAAAGCTTTTTATTTACAGAATATATGAATAATTTTTCAACATTGGTCTTTTCAAAACTTTGTTCCAAATGTTTTGCTCCTTCTTCCCCCCTTCCCCAGGTAGTCCAATACATGTTAAATATGTTGCATAGTACTTAAAATATCATATAAAGGAGGTGCTGGCCACTTCTCCCCTTTTAAAGCTATTTGGGAGAACAGGATATTTTGTAAATTGTCAACAGATGTCCTGGACATTGACTGGAGAAACTAATCTTGAAGGCAAGAATACCTGGATTTTCTCTGTCTTTGACTTATTCTGGCATGTGAGACCTTGTGCAAATCACTGATATGTTAGGGTTCTAGTTAACCCTTTTAAGATAAGAAATTGTGGAGAAGGGCATTCCCAAGGCCAATGAGGGTCAGTCTCCCAGAATCAATTAGAAATAAAGATTCTACCCCGACTTGCTCAGATTCTTTGTATTCATGTTCAGATGAATACTTCATGTTCTGTCAATACAGACTTTCGGTCTTCTCCCTATAATTACATAGGTCAAGACTATGGACTAAGGAAAGAATTTCCTTCTTTGGACTAGAGTTTTTGTTGTTGTCCAAGTCTTTGTTATCTCATGCAACAAAGTATACCAATACTGGCTCTAGATTTTTTTTTTTTTGGTAAAGATAGTGGAGTGCTTTGCCATTCCCTTCTCCAGGAAATTAAAGCAAGCAAACTTAAAGCAAGTAACTTGCCCAGAGTCACATAGCTAGTAAGTGTCCAAGGCTAGGTTTATTTTCAGATCTTTCTGATTCCAGACTCAGCACTCTATCTATTGAGCCATCTAGTTGCCCTTCATCCAGTTCCCCACCTAGCTGGCCTGGTTTACTTGCCTGTAAATGGAAAGGATTGGACTAAACAAGTGAGGTTGAAATTTATAGAATTCTGTCATAGCTAGACATTTATTTTGTGCCCATCTTTTTCATAAACAATCTCTGTTTCTCTTTATAGGCTAAATAATGCTGGACAAGATAGCAATGCTCTTAGCCCCCTACCTGGTAGGAGAGAAGAAGATGAAGAAGGACTTTTCACCCTCTAATAGCTTTCATTTGAAGAAGTATTAATGTGTATGTGTGATATATATGTCTGATAATAAATTGATTTAAGTACACTTTAAAAAATACCAGAACCTAAATGAATATCAATTATTTCAAAGTAGTTATACTTATTCTCCCAGTATTTCTACTTAGTCATGACATTTCAAGGCAAGGTTATAAGAAAATGGTTTTTTAAGTCTTATATATGTTATTTGGTCTGGGAAGGACAGAACATGAGCTCCCTAGATCTGAAGATCTTACTTACTCATTTATTCTTTGGAAACGTGAAGTATCTAATGTAAGGAGAAAGTATCTGTAGTAACTGACTTTAAATAAGGTTGTAAAGTTTGTAGAATGCTTTACACCCATTATCTCATTTAAGTTTTATGATGTAGTAAAAAATGAAGAGTACTGCATTTGTAGTCAGAAGCCTAGGCCTTAAATGATGTAGTAGAAAATGAAGAGTACTGCATTTGTAGTCAGAAGCCTAGGCCTTAAATTCTACCTGCCACCTGTTAATAGTCAAGCTATTTTGTGATCATGGACATGACCCTTCATCTCTCTGGGACTCAGTTTCCTCATATGTAAAATAAGGGGATTGAATTAGATAGCCTTGAAGGTCCTTGTTTTCATTCTATGATTCTATGAATGTGATAAAGTAAATGCCACAAGTATCATTATTTATTTGGGATGAGGAAGGTGATACTCATGGAGGAGAGAGGATTTCAGAAGTGAAAATTGTATTTAGAAGTAGAAATTGGATGATAAAATTGAACTACACATTGTGGGGTCAATTTGTTAAAAAGAAGTCATCAACAAATATTTATTATTACTATGTGCTAGGTATTGCATTAAGCTCTGGGGATTCAAATATATGCAGAAAGGTCATTCTTGCTCAGGGAGTTAATATTCAATTAGGGGAAGATGACACCTAAAGGAAGCTGAAAAGAATGGTGAGAGCATGATGGAAAATTTCCAGAGTGTCAGGTTATGGACTAAAAAGGTGAGGAGAGAAGCTGATTGTAGCCTTTAGTTCAGTCTGAGGAAGCTCTTGACCCCTAGGGACTGTGTCCAGGAACCCCTTGGAAAAGACCATTTCAATAAGAAGATAGGTCTAGGAATCTAGGGCTAGATACATGTTCCTGACTTCCACAAGGATTTGTGAAACAAAATCCACAAAGAATTTATTGAGTTTTATGAGTGCAACTTTGGGCAGTTCAATTTACTCTCTGAGACTCAGTCTTCTCATCTGTTAAATGAGAGAGTTGGACTAGACTCACTGCCCTTCATTTTAAGTGCCTACTTTGTAGGTCACAGTGCTGGGCAGTGGATATACAAAGACAAAATTAAATCCTTCCTTACAAGGAGCATATATTTTAACAAAATTATCTCTAAATTTCCTTCTGGCTCTAAATTTGATAACCCTGAAATCTTATACAAAGATAGCATGCTTCTTCCTGGTTGTATAGCTTAGAACAAGCCTCTTCATTTCTCTGGACCTTGATTTCCTACACATAAAATGAAGGGGATAGTGTAGATGGTCTCCAAGAGGGGCTTAATTATTTTTTTTAAATTCTTGTTTGGAAATTGTCCTTAGAATCTGAAGCACAGCATCTTAGAACTGGAAGCAGTTGTGTAATTTTACTGGTGGAAATCTTTTACCTTTAAATGGCAATTTGATTTTTGGAAAGACCTTAAATTCTAAGCTACATCTGGTGACTGAAGTGAATAATCAAACTGGGGAATACCTATTTTTTTCGTTATAACATGAGGCAGGACTATAAAACAAAGAACTTGATTTTGTGGTGTGGTTTATAAGCTAGAATAGAAAGGAAAAAAGGAAAGGAATTGTTAGACAAAGAGAGACATAGTCATTTGGGAGTGGGAGCTAATAAAATGTTTTTTTTTTCTTTTCTAACTCACAAAGGCTGGAGGAGAAAAACATATGCCAAAGGAAATAATGAGGTTGCCTAAGACTCAGGATTAGAGATTTTAGACAAATTGCTGAGAAGTTACTAATAGGAAATTTCTCTGAAATCAATGGTATGAAGCAATGGGGGAAGCCTGAGCCACTGTTATGAATTAATTGCTTGTAAGAATGAAGAAAGAGGGAAAATCTAGGAAAATAAACTTTAATTGTGTCACAGCAAACAAATGGCTGACAATGGCATCCAATTTCCGGGTTGCTTAAGCCTTAGCATATATGCATCCTGAAGGTTAGAGCTGAACCAAACAAATTGGGTTTTGCTAACTTAGAGAAGGCAGCATGTGAACCCTGCTCCACAATGAGACTCACTACAAGGATTGTTTTTGAGAAATGAATTGGAAGTTCAAAAAATACCTAAATGGATAGAACTGGTCCAAGTACAATTGAGAAAGGAGTATAAGGTAACCTGGCCTTGGTTAGCAATTCCTGAAGAAGAGTTTCAAAAGCACTTTGAGCAAGGATTCCATTTTGGAATAAGTGTGTGGTTGCTTGAGATGACTACTTTGAAGGATGTGTTTCATTTGGATATATAATTTCTGCCACAGTTTTAAAAATAAATTGTTATTTATAGCTTTTATTAAATTTCTCCTTGTATTCCTTTCTCCTTTCACTCCCAGAGAAGTGTCCTATATACCAAAAAAAAAAAAAGTAAGAGAAAACATAGAGGAAGAGGAGGGAGAAAAACTGGCCAAAATGATTAATACAATGAAAAAAATCTGACATCTGCAGTGCTCCACCCCTCAGACAGCCCTACCTATGCAAACTAGGAATTTCAGTGGAATTTCATCTTTTAAGAGATTGTTTGTGTTTTGTAATTTTGTTTGTTTTGTTTTATTTTTTGAATTTTTGAATATTCTGTGGTGGTTGTTCCTTCCATTTACATTGTTGTCATTATTATGTTTCCCTGGTTCTGCCAACTTCATTATGCTTCGGTGCTAACTTAGTTTTATGATTTTACAATTGCATCTATAAGGGATTTTGTAGATTCCTTGCTCTAACTTGCATCTGACCAAGAATCGCCTTTACAATATCCTTTAACACTAGCCATTCAATTTTTGATGGAAGACCTTTAGGAATTAATGAATGTCTGAGGTAATTTCCTTGACTTTTGGATATCAATTAGGTGGCATAGGAAAATAGGCTTAAAGGCAGGGAGTCCCGAGTTCAAATCTTTCCTCAGATACTTTCTGGCTGTGTGACCCATGGCAAATTACTTATCCTTGATCTGTTTTAGTTTCTCCAACTGTAAAATGGTAATAATAGCTCCTACTTTGCAGTTTTTTAATGAGGTTTAAATGATATAATATCTATAAAGTACATGGCAAACTTTAAAATGCTCATAAATGTTAGCTATTATTTTTGTATTTAAATTTTTTATAGCTGCTCTAATTCTTGGAAATTTTCCCTGACATCTAACTGAATTTTGTTCTCTGCAACTTCATTTCTCCTGGTTCTGTCCTCTGGGGCTAATGATAAGCAGAATAAAGCTATTTCTTTCCTATTATAGCGTTTCAGATACTTGATGAGAGTCATTTCAATTCCCCTTAAGTTTTCTTCTCTAAGCTAACCATCTCTGGTTCCTTCAACTTATTTTCATACTTTGAGGAAGCTTCTTTAGAGAAGACTTTCTCCCTTAAATTATTGTGGAACATGTAGTTCAGACCACTTTCTTAAGGAGTACATTTTCCTGCTTCCAAAGCAGTCTGAGGATTATGTACATGCCTAAACTGGGTAGTAGAGTATACCACTAATTCATGCAGATCATGCAGTCCATTGAAATACTATTCTCTCTCCTTGGAGGTACTTTTAGAACACTTTGGAAAGGGGTGCTCTGAGTTCATTTATTTGCCACATTGAATGATGTCTAGTTTATTCAAATTAAAATTAAATGCAGATATTGGATTTTGTATCGTGATTATTTTTTACCTTCAGTCACTGTTACAGGGTGAACTGTTTTATTTTTATTTTTATTTATTTATTTATTTATTTTTTGCTGAGGCAATTGGGGTTAAGTGACTTGCCCAGGGTCACACAGCTAGGAAGTGTCTGAGATCAAATTTGAACTCAGGTCTTCCTGACTTCAGGGCTGGTGCTCTAACCACTGCGCCACCTAGCTGCCCCCCGGGTGAACTGTTTTATACTGCAAAATATTGAGAGGCAAGGTAGAAGATAGGTGGATCTTGCTACAAACTCACATATGTTCAGAAACTAGCAAAACAAAAGAAAACAAACAAAAAACATATTTGTAACCAGTCATTAGAACTTATCTCTGATTACCTGTACTCAACAAAATATATACCCCTGACGAATCTGCTAAAGGAAAGTTCAGGAGACAATGAAATCCTAGGAGAAGAGACAGCAACGAGTGAAATTCTGTTTGGCATATTCTCAGAAGTCAGGGAAGATATTCTAAAAATAGCTAATATTCACATAAAATTTTAAAATTTGCAAATCAGTTTGCAAAGATTTCATTTGATCCTCATAATAACCCTTAGATGTTGGAGCTTTATTATCCCCATTTTATAGAAAAAGGAAACTGAGGTACAGAAGAGATAAGTGACTTTTCCAGGTCACACAGCTAATGTCTGAGAGACATTTTGGATCCAGGTCTTCTCTAATCCAAGTCTATATGCATTGTCACCTAGCTGATTCATCAAGTGGGTATGGGTGGTAGGTAGCAAAAGATCAGCCAGACCCTGGAGGTATTGCAAACAACTGAGGGATGTCATAGAACAAATATTAGGGGAAGATACAGGAAGGAAAATCACTGAGATCACAAACATATGAGGCCCAATTCTCATTTTTTAGGCCTTGATTCTATTTCTTGGAAGGGCAGAGATAGTTCTGAGATTCCGGAAAATAGAAGCACCTTGAGGGGAAAGACTTATTTTTTTGTCTCTGTGTGCTCAGAATTTAACACGTTGTTTTAAGCTTAGAAGGTGATGAATATGTCTTTGTTTATTTGAATGAAATTTTGAAAATCTGGGACATCAGAAAAAGAATCAGATTAAAGTGTCAGTTATTACAATTGAGATATAAAAGGGTTTGGTCAGAAGGAACAAAGTAAGATCTCAGATGCTGAAATGAGAGTACTTAGACTGAGTGGGACTAACTGTCAGATAATGAGATGATGATCTGTTGGCCCTGGAATTTTTGTATCCTGTTGCTTTTGGAAGGATTCAGTCCCCCAGTCTGAAGTTGTAGTGGGCCTGTTGGTTGGGGAGGAGAACAATGGAGAGAGGACATTGTTGATCCAATTTGTAAGTTCAAAGGATTCATGGGTAGGGACAGCCAAGCAATTCATTATATATTCTAGAGGACATAGCTACCTGGAATGGTGGTGTTGCCTTTTAGTAGTCATTAGAAAACCTGATTTGACGGACAGATAATGATTGGAAAGTGGTATATAAAATTATTTGTATGTAATGTAGTGCTTCTGAAGCACTTAAGAGTCCTTGAAGTAGTTTCCAGTTTTAAAAAAGTATTTTAAACATCTCCCCCTGTGCTCTTCCATGCACTATTAATTTGTTCTATCTGTGAAGATAGAGCCAAGATCTGAGCCAAGATAAAATTTACACTAGACCCCATAGGAAGGATCATGATTCCTACAAGCTTTGACTGTATAGTTTGTTTACTTCAGTTGAAAACAATTAATGGCTTTGCCTTTATATTAAGGTTAGGTAAAATATTTTAGAAATTCAAATAACATTCTTTAAGAGTTAAGCATAAGATATCCTGGCTGAGAAGATATCTGAATACGGTTTCAGAAATGCTTACAACAACAACTTTTAGAGATCATGGGTCATAACCTTATTTCATTTGGTACAAATACAGAGGCTTTATAGACTTACTTATCTGATGTTCAATTTAAATTTAAATAGCATTCATTTAGTACCTACAAATGCCCTCTTCTAGGCAATGAAGGGCTTTCAGACAAAAATGAATGTAGTAGTAAGAAGGTGGAAACTGAAGGAGTGCTCACCTATTGGGAAATGACTGAAAAATTTGTGGTATATGAATGTGGTGAAACATAAGAAGTAATCAAATGATCAGTTTCTTGGGAAATTGAAACAAAAAGAATGAATGCATACTAAAGTGAGCAGAATCAGGAGGATAATTTCTATAACAACAAAATCATAAAGATTAACAACTTTGAAAGATGTTTTTATTGTTTCAAACATGCATAGTCAAGGAAAATAAATCCCTACATTGTCACATACATACATGTGTGTGTATGCATATGTGTGTATATATAGATAGATTGACAGAGACAGACAGACACAGAGACACATCCACACACTCATAGATTTCACTCTGTACTCTGAGTCCATCTCCTCTCTATCTGAACATAAATAAGTGTTTTATTATGAATCCTCTAGAATTCTGATTGTTAATTATGTTGAAAGAGTTCCTAAGACTTTCAAAGTTTTTGTCCTTAAAATACTGTTATTGTATACATTGTCCTCCTAGTTCTGTTCACTTCACTTTGCATAAATTTATTTGTCTTCCCAGTTTTCTTTGAAGTCATTCCCTTCATTCTCCTACTGATTGGTGCTTCCTCACTTTCCAGTTCTTTGCTTCCATGAAAATAGCTGATACATATACATACATATGTATACATATGGATCCTTGTCCTCTTTTTTTTTAATTTGAAAGACTTTAGATCTCTGATCAATGCACTGACCAATAATGATTCCAGAAGAACAGAGACAAAGCATGCTACCTACCTACTGCCAGAAAGATGATTGATTCAAATTCAGAATAAGATATATTTTTCCAGTTGATTATGCATATTTTTAATGACGTCTTTAATTTTTATTTTTTTTATTGTTGTTGTGGGAGGGAGAGAAAATAAATATTTCTAATAAGACTACCATACTATTCTTCCCCTCCCCACCAATGAAGATGCCATTCCTGACTCAAAGAGCTGACAGTCTGCCAGAAAGGAATAAGAAACACATACAAATAAATAGAATAGAAAGCAGATATATGAGAGGTACAAAGTTCATTTGAATTCCTAAAAGGCAGGGATAATCTTCAGCTTTAGCTAGGGATAGCTACTTGGAAGAGTGGGCATATGAACAAGGTCTTGAAGGATTTCGACTAGTAAAGGAGAAGACATTCAAAGTATAGAGTGTTTTATGATCAAAGGTAAAAGTAATAAACCACAGGGTCTTTGTGGGGAAAAGCAAGCAGGCCAGAAAGTCCAGAGTTTAGGTTGCCTGACGAAGAGTAATTTAATAAAAGGCCCAAAGAATAGAGTAGAACTAGAGGAGAGCTGTGAATGCCAGGCTAATGAACTTGGGCTTTATTTATTATGTAGTAGAAAGTCAATGAGGCTTTTTTACTTTGTTTATCTTTAATTTTATTATTATTTTTAACTAACACTAAAGAAAAACAAAAAGAGACTGTGTTTTTCCTTTCCTTGCATCCCCAGTTCTTGGCATAGTTCCTGGCCCATAGTTAGTGCTTAATAAATGCAAGCATATTATTATTGTTGATGATGATAATGAGAAAAAGACCATTTCCATATAATCAGAAAAGCAGAAAAAAGGTTCTATGTAAAACTACAAATCTTTATCTCAAATTTGGCTTAAAATTTTTTTTTAAGTATATGATACACTCAATATATTACTGTTATAATGGTACTACTTGCCTGTTTCCTTTTACAATTCCTTATTGAAGCTTCTGAGAATTAGAGACAAGGTCAGATTTTAGCATTTTAGATCACAGACTTAGAAATGGAAGGAACCTTACAACTTATTTAGCACCATATGCTCCTTGTAAGGATGAGTAATCACTCCAGAGTAGTTAAGTGACCTTCCCAAAATTGCACAGCTAATAGATTCAGGACAGCATTTAAACATAGGACCTTTGGCCTCTTTTTGGCATTAATCTGGCAAATGTGTGCAGAAATTATTAGAAGGAGAAAGCCTGAAGGTGAAAACTTTTAGGAGTTCACTGAGGACTTTATATTCTATAAGAGAAGTCAGAAGAACCTGACTTTGGATGGTATTGATGGAAATGGGAAAAAAGTTATGGCCCATATAGTAGACACTATTTTTTTAAATGTTTTATTGATGCATTTTGTTTTTGTCATATATATTTTCAGATTATCCACATCTTATGAGAGGTCTTTTGCATAAAAGTAAAACACTTGAGTCAAACTAATAATACAGTGATTTCACCTGAAAATGTATATGACATATTGCATTTATAGCACATCAACCTTTCTAATAAAAAAATGGAAGAAATTTATTGTCTCCTACTCCCATGCTATTGGGAAAAATGATAAATATATAATCAATATATATATATTGATAAATATATAATCAAAACAAAATTCTGCAATATTTATATATAAAGTATGTCTCATTTTGTACCCCAAATCTATCTACAAGCCTTATTTACATGATTTTATGGCTGAGGCAACTATGACACTGAGCTTACTGTCAAGATTTTTTTTCCACTAGTTCCTTTAAATATGTTAATGCAAGGTATGACTCACCAAATTGGGGGTAGGATGTATATATATATATATATATATATATATATATATATATATATATATATATATATAT
>JAJPUD010000501.1:370580-440077 GCA_023553655.1 Myrmecobius fasciatus
TGTGTGTGTGTGGGTGTGTGTGGGTGTGTGTGTGTGGGGTAAGGTAAGGTTAGCTGGCTGCTATTTGTTGGACCCTGCTAGTGCCAGGAGGGGAAGGCAGGAAGGTGCCCTAGGCTTTTGGGAGTATAACCAATTGCTTCTCATCTCTACCTTCTGCCTTCCTTCAAGTTCCATTTAGGATCCCACCTTTTAATTCTAGTGCCAATTTTCTATTGATTATTTATAGTTTATTCTGTATTAGTTTACTAATATACAGCTGTTTGCATGTTGTCTCTCCCATTGTACAATGAACTCCTAGAGGAGCAGGGAGTATCTTTTATCTATCTTTGCATCTCCAGTGCTTAGCATAAGTCCTGGCACATAGTAGGTGCTTAATCAATGTTCATCAACTGACTGAGTGAATCCTTGCTAAGCCTTTTTTCTTTTTTCTTTTTTTTTTTTCTTTTCCTTTCCAAGTCTCAATACAAACTAACAAGGAACAAATAAGGCAACTATGATCCAATAGATTTCCTGGAATATGGGGCTCTGGGATGGTAATTGTAATCCCAGGTTGGAATCATTCTTTAACCTTAGCTTCCTTCCTTTCTTCTTCCCCTTTTCAATCTCTTTTCCCCCACTATTATTTACTCAGAAATTAGATTTAAATTTACAAAGGAAATTGCAAGCAAAAAACCTGGCTGGAACTTTAATGAAGCCAGGTGGGACATATTTAAATGGAAATGTGTTCGAGTAATTCATGAAGAACTGATACCAGCTGTCATCCCACTTAATGAAAGGTTAACAGGAGTTCTGTGAGAGCTGGTTGGGGAGGCTCTTTCTTTCTCTAAAGAAAACAGAAAGTTGAGAAACTGACTTCCCGGCGGAATGAAGAACTAGAGGAGAAAAACCTTTGAAAACAGAAAAAGATTCAGATTGAAAGTGAGCTTTTAAAAAATTTGTAAACATGTTACAAAGAAATATCTCTAATAGCTCTCGGTACTCTGAGGACACAAAGGACAGTAAAGGAGAGTTTCATGACTAAGATGAATACTAATGTCAATGTAGATACTTCAGAGAGCTTGAAGATGGGCTGCCAGAAATCACTCTATTACTTAAGGTAAATGTATTGTTTCAAATGTATATGGAGTCTTTTTTGGGGGATGAGCCTTAAAATAGAGCCTAGTATAATATAATATACACAAGATTTAAATCAGAGAATATGAGTTCCAGTTTTGGTCCAGCTGTTGTCTACCTGTATGATTTAAATAAAGTCACTATCTTCCTGGACTTGAGTCTCTTCATCTTTACAATGAAATGGTTAGTCTACATACTCTTTTAAGATTTCTACTAGCTTTGAACTCTTGATTTAAGTCTTGAAAATGATGGATGGATGAAATAGGAGAGACCAGTCATAGTTTAGGAATCCTTTCACCTGGGGTAAAAACAGTTGGGTAGAATGATGGTGATAGTGGTGGTGAGGACAGAATGACTGAGGGTAGGTCATGCTGGGATATATGGGTATCCATATTTCAGAGAGGTCCACTTTTCCCTTGAAGGATTGTGGGGAGCAAGTGGTCATCTGGAGAGGCAACTGGATCTCAAGAGTGAGGCTGGATAAGAAAGTTAGATTACATATTGCTTGAGTAGACCTGTGGAGGAATACAAGGTATGAGCATGGGGATGACAATTTCTGGATCACCATAGAGATGCATCATATTTCACAGATGATAAGACCTCAAGACAAAGCCCTCACCCTACTGAGCATTCTTTCTAGCTTGGGAAATCTTAGGATTTCTCAGGCTCGGTAGTTTACAAATAATTGCATGACATAGACTCAAAGATTAGGTGATTATTATTCCATTAAATGATGATATTCCATTAACTGCTTTGTCCCTTGTGCTCCTATCTATGTAATTAAGAGTCTGACAGAAAGCCTTGCGTTTTATTTTGAATATTTTTCTTCCTTTCTACAAGGGCTAAGTATGAGGTTATACACACAATAGCTGTACAATCAATATATCTTCTATTCAGTCATCTCAATTGTGTCTGAGTGTTTGTGAACCTATTTGGGGTTTTCTTGGCAAAGATACTAGAGGGGTTTGCCACTTACTTATTTTAGGAAGCTGAGACAAATAGGGTTAAATAACTTGTCCAGGTTTACACAGTTAGTATGTGTCTGAGGTTGGATTTGAAGTCAGGAAATTGTCTTCCTGACTCCAGGACTAGTACTCTATCCACTGCTCCACCTTGTTACCCCATCTTTTGAACCTAATAAACCAAACCAGACCCCAAAGTTGTAGCAGAGAAATTCATGTAGAATTTTACTATCATCATCTTACCTCTCTAATTTTAATGGAATTATTATCTTATTACCATGGATAATCCCTTCACTGGCACAGATCATGCCTCATTGTGCCTTTCCATTTTACCCTTGTCATTTCATAAGCGAACCTCAGAGTATACTCCCAATATAATGGGAGGTTTTCCTTTTGTCTTATTAATATTTTTTGGATATTTTTGGAAATGTTAGATTGTTCATATATTACCCTTCACTCTAACAACATGCCAGTCCTAGATTCTTTCCTGAAACATTTCATGTAAATAAATGTTTGTAGACAGTCGAAAACTGTGTGATCTTGAGCACACAACTCATCCTCATGAGTTAATGATGTTCATTAAACTTTTAATATTTACAGCTTTTAGACTCAATTCAGAATCATTGCCAGTTACCTTTTCTGGAATACATCAGTGACAGGAGATGAAAATCACAAGTGGAGCATATAGTCTGTGGTCCCAGATCTGTGTGCTTTACTCCCTTGTTCCTATAAGATATTCTGCAACATGATATATGAATTAGAGAGAAATCTTCATGGTTCAATGTTCTACCATCAATCTGGGCTCCTAAATCTATTGCAATTATTAAGGCATTACATATGGACATATCAGTTGGGCCCAAGTGGATTTTAATTTGCTCCAATTCAGTGTCAAGACTGAGTAGTATTATGTCTAGAGAGTCTAAAGGGAAGAGAGCTTTGTACCATGAAGTAATGTGGTTAATTAATCAAGGATTAAGTTTGGGTCTAAGTCATAATTTTACGTGAGTCCAGCATTTGAGAGTGATTTTGCTCAATAAAATTACTGATAAACTGGCCAGAAAAGGTCTGAAGAGACAAGATAATGACCTAAATATCCCTATTAGTATGGAAAAGGCCTATTAAAGTAATTAAAAATGAAGATAGGAATATTTGGAAAGTGGAAGGGGATAATGAGAAAACAGGAAAGAAAAATATAGAAAAGATAAGTCTGTGGCAAAAATAGAGCTATATATCCTTTCAGAGGATATCAGAAGAATAAATGAAGAAATGATTCCATGATTATTCAGTAAAAAAATGAGGAAAGGACTTTTGTTCATATGACTACCTTTGAAAAATGAAGGACAGGATTTCCAAAAACCCAATTGCAACTGGGATGCTCCCAACCATATGCCCTCCATTAACAAATTCCAGTGGGGGGTCCTCGTCGAAGCTAAAAGCCCTATTACAACAAAGAGCACATATGGTCCATTTCCACGTGACTGTGCATTGCATTACCTCAGGGGCTAAGTTCATTTTTGATGCATTTATTTGAGGAGGTAAAAGTAAGGAGAAAGAAAAAGAGTAAGAGGGTCCTCAAACCCAAATATTTAAAAACTCAGATGTTGGAGAGAGGAATATTTTAGAAAAGCCAGTGTGAAGTAGCTGCATACTGCTCACAAAATTATAAAATAGTGAAATGAAAGGAGACACAGTGGGGGATTGTCTAAATAATAACTATGAACCCAAAGGAGGATGAGAACATAGGCCCAGGACTATTTAGCACAATCGGGTCATCTAAATAAGGATAGGGACAATACCGGGGATTTCACTGGGATGGGAAGGTCCCAGATGAGCAAACTTCTTACCAAAGGAGGCCAACACTTTCCTTGTTACTTGCAGACTTAGTTGCCTAGAATGCCTAGATCTTAAGATATTTGCTAAGGGTCACATGGCCATTGTGTGTCAAATATAGAGACTTGACTTCTGACTTCTAGAGACCACTCAAATTTTTAAATTTAAATACAAGTTAGCTGTGTTGTATAGATGTTTTGCAAAAGAATTACAATTTCCTCCTTTTCCTTCCCTCCACTACCTCTACCAATATAGATCCTAAGGCAAGTAGATAATTTTAGGGAAGTTGCCTAAGGCAGAGATTAATTTATTTGCTCAGGGTTACATAGCTACTTTTGAGGTTTTTTTATATTTTTACACTCCCTAGAATATCCTTTAACCCAATGACACTAATCTTCTTACTCTTCCTCAAATAAGACAATCCATCTCCTGATTGCAAACATTTTGTTCTTCATGTCTCAAATGCTCTACCTCCTGGCTTCATACAAATTCTAGCTAAAACCCCACATTCTACAGGAAGCCTTTCCCAGTCCTTATTTCTGGTGCTTCCCTTCTGTTGGTTATTTCCAATTTATACTCTAGCTGATTGTATATGGCTGTTTGCTTGTTGTCTCCATGATTAGAATGTGAACTCATTGAGAGCAGGAACTATTTTTTGCCTTTCATTAAGTCCCCATTTTTTAGTATAATGCCTACCACATAATATGAATGCTTAATTAATGTTTATTGAACGGCTGGCTGACTAGCAAGATTTTGAGGAGGGGGCCAATGACGAATAGTGTGTCTGTCCATCTCCTGAACAGCAGACTAGTAAAGGGCACACACAAAAATCAATGCGGGGATTTGTTTTGCTTGACTATACATATTTGTTACAAGGATTTCTTTTCTTTCTTTCTTTTTTTTAGTGGGGTATAGGCAGAGAAAATTAATGTTAGTCAATTGAAAGACATAAAATTTAATTAAAAATAGTCAATACTAGAAGAATGAATACCATTTTGTTTTGTTTTGGTTTCCTATACTCACAAAGACTATAGAACTAGTTGTTCAAATTTGTGATCTAAAAGCAAGGATCTTTAAAAGACCAAAAGAAGCAGCATTATTGGGCATCTAAATTAGTGCCTTGGAAACCAATAGAAGTATGGCAGAGCTTCAGGCCTCATTGTTATTTATGGAAATGTTCAGAGCAGAAAAAGATGCAGAACTGTAACATTGTTCTGATTTATTCTCCTCAGTTATATGAATGGTCACATTGGTGATCAAGTACTGATTACTTATTTGACTAACAGTTGTCCTTTCTTGTCTTTGTTCATTTTTCTTGTTTGTTTTGGTTTCCTATTCTTTTTTTCTCTTTTCTTCCCTCTGTTATTGTGTTTTTTTATATTATTCTGTCGAAAGTTATGTTTTTCTCCCCTTGGGTCAGCCCAGTTCCAAAGCAAGAATTGACTTTATCTAGGAAATCACCTTATATGTCTTCAAAGCTCTCTTTATCATGTCATCATTTTAAAGTAGTAAAAATCTTAACTACCTATAATGTTCAGGGAATGACATATTCTGGGTAAGAGAACTTTTTAGAACTTAAAAGCATTGGAACTTACATCTTGTTTCAAACCTTCATTGAAAACTTTGCTTCAATCAGTGGCTAGAAATAAAAGAAACCATTTTCTGCCTGACATTTGGTATGTACATAAAAAGAAGTTTTATTATTGCTTTGGGTTGTCTCCATCATTTCTCCTTACTTGTTGCCCACCATTGAACTTTTCCATGTAACAAAGAAAATATTTAAGTAAAATTGATATAGCAAATCTCGTCTAATAGTACATACCACATTCCACATCTTTAGGACGCCCTTGCTCCCTAATCCCCAAAAGATAGAAAGTGTTTTCTTTTTTCAATTCTGTAGAATAGAAATTGTTCACTATAATTTGTCAGAATTTACCAGCTTTTAGTGTTCCATGGTTTAAACTGTTGAAATCACTTTAAAAGCACTTTTTTTTTGGCTGAGGCAATTGGGGTTAAATGACTTGCCCAGGGTCACACAGCTAGGGAATGTTAAGTGTCTGAGACCAGATTTTAACTCAGGTCCTCCTGACTTCAGGGCTGGTGCTCTATCCACTACACCACCTACCTGCCCGAAATCACTGTAAATATCATTCTCTTGGTTTTGTTTTCTTTATATATTATTTCTTCCTTGTGTATTACTCCCTTATATATGCTTTCTTCCCTATGTACCAATCTTTCCATATTAGTCTGATTTTTTCATATTTATCTCTTTTAATGATGAAATTCTATTCCATCACATTCACATGCCAAGGCTTGTTCAGAATTTTCTAAAGGAAGAGCTTCCACTTTTCAGGTAACACAGAGTGGTACTGGGATCATTTTAATCTCTATAGTCCCTTAAGAGAAAATATTTTTTAAAAAGTCAAGATAATTTTGCAACAATAGAGAAAGTGAGCTACCTCTTCACTGGAACTATTCAAGCTGAGACTAGGTGATTGTGTGTCAAAGACGTAGAAAGGATGACTTCGTACTCCAAATTCTGTGATCATATGGAACGCTTTCTTTTGTCTTTGTTTGGCTGTCAAAGTTGGAAGCTTCAAAGAAAAATAGCCTCCCATTCAATTCTTTGACAGTAGAAATTGTTTCATTCACTGTATTTATAACCTCAGTGCCAAACACAGTTCCTGGCTATAGAAAGTATTTAATAAATGCCCACTGATTGATTGGTTGGTTTTCAAAGTACTTTCCCCTCAACAATCATTAGAACAATGTAGTGCAAATATTATCATCTATTATTCATAGTTAAGCAAATTGAGATTCCAAGAGGTTAAATGACATGTCCATGGTAGCCCAGCTAGTAAGCATCCCCACTGTATCACATCCTGCAGAACAGTGTAATTCCAATCCTTCAGGCAAAGCAAGCAAGGAGTTAATACACACCACATATCCAGATGCATATTTAATGGAGAAATCCGTAGTGTTTAATCCAGGGATGAATGATTTATGGGAGCCTTGGATTATTCACTTTGCACTAAATTAAGTTGTCTTATTTAGACAAAACAAGACTTCCTGACGAGATCTGCGTCAGAGACTTGACTGAGTAATGATGTACGTTGCCAGGATGACTTATTGATTATACTTTTGGATCATCTGCCACCAAGAGGAACTAAAGCTGTTTAATTTTAAGTCTGTTCACATTGGGAAGTACTTGTGCAAAGAAGATTGTATATATTCTGCTTGAAATCTCAGCCATTTAATTATCTTCTGAATATTTATGGAACCTTGAACTGATTGGTTTTACTGTGTTGGGTTATTTTTAGGCCAAAGTAAGAGTCACAGCATTGTGTACTCCTCCCTCTCTCCTTCCCCTTTTACTGTGGCTAAAAGTTGTCATTCCATCAGTTAAAAATTTTATATTTTGTATCTTAGGTTCAAATGTTGATGTTTTTGAAAATGAGAAAAATTTTCAAATTATTAACATCAATTTAACTACCAAATGACTAATAATAACACTTATACAATGTGCTTTTTTGGTCCTACAGAATTATTTGGTATGAAGGAACCCTTTATTTGGAGTCAGAGAGCTTGAGTCTTTGTAGTTATTATTTATATAGTAAGGGTGTCAGGGAAGGCTAGTACTTCTCATGTGAAGGCTGGCAAATCTTTTTCAGGGCTGCTTTCTACCTATGGTTTTCATCTGTCACCCAACTCTCACCAAGAAACTGTAATATGCACAGGGAACATATGCTACAAAACCATTTTGACAGATAGGCCAAACCAGGTTGAAGTTAGGAATTTCAAACCCATTGGTGATTTAAGAGGATGTCTGTCCCAAGCATTTGAAGACTTCCCTTGGTGGAATGGGGAGATGAGTACTGTGGTACTGTAGAAGACTTAAAGCTTGGTCAGATATCAAAGATACTAGGATCATCCCAGGCCACTGACAGTCATCTTTACTTTTGTCTTGCCACTGGATTTTGATGACTCTGGAAGAGAGTGACCCTTAAATCCAATTTATCTGCAAGTCAAAACTGCTAGTAATGCTATTTTGGTCCTCTTCTGGAACAAAGGACAGCAACTCATATTTGCAATCTTGGGGAAAGCCTTTCACTTTCCTTATCTATAAAATGAAGGGGTTGGGTTGATGATCTCTGAGGTTCCCCCACATGTAGAATCTCTGAAGCAGGGCAAGTCAAAGGCATTTATTAATTGTCTTTTATGTGTTTGGGACTGTGCAAAGTGTTGGATTTAGTACATTGGAGACCTGGAACCAAATAAATGCTAAATGAGTGACAAATTGCTTGAGATACAAATTAAGGCAAAAACAATCTCTACCCTCAAGGAGTTCACAGTTTAATGGGGAAGATCACATATACAATTTATGCAGGAAAACTAAAGCTAATATTAAAGAGAAAGCATTAGAATTATAGGGGACCTGTCATAAAAGAGATAGGAAGGCTTGAAGGCTTAAGGTAGGTCAAGACATTATTATCATCCTGTTATGATTGAAGAAATTTGGATATAAAAACCCTCAAATATTTATCTAAAGATGACACATCAATTTAGTAAGAGTGAAAGAATTAGAATCCAGATTTCCTGTCTCCTAAGCCCAAGCCATATTAAAAAATAGCTTAAGCTCCTTTGTATTAGCATAAGATATTAATCGTCTGCTCATCTTATTAGAGCATAATTTTGTTAAAGACAAGAAGTCATCTAGTGAGAATCCCCTCTCATTCTGTCCAGCGCTTTCCACATATAGTCTTAAATACCTGTTGATTGACACAGTCCAACTATAAAGATAAGTCACATGATATGAGAGCTGAAAGAACTAGAGATGTCAATTAATTTAATACAAACTTTCCATTTTACAGATGAGGTCACTGTGGTCCACAGAGGAAGTCCAAAGTCTTCCCACTCACATGCATTTCTTTAGACTTTTCTATCATGTTCCCAGGAACCTCATCATCCTTTAAGATCCAATCAGTCTTGGTACTCGGACTTCATCAATGTCTCTTGTCCTCTGATTGGAGGGTAGATAGAAAAATTCCTCCCCAAACCTCCTTTTAGAGAGAGAGCATAGACCAGATATTTTTGCTTTCTTTTTTGGTTTTCTCAGCGATACAAGGAATCTTCTGCCATTAGACTGTAAGCTACTTGAAGGTAGAAATTGCTTTTTGTATTCACAGTACTTAGGATAGTATGTGGCACATAGTAAGTGCTTAATGTTTATTGACTTTTACCAACTTGTGCTGGAATACATAGGGAATTATTGCCAGAATTGGGACTAGAACCTGGCTAGACTGCAAGTTTTATGAGGGTTACAGACAATAACATGAATATGCATATATGCACACAAAACTATACATACGTGTCAATCTAGGTATATATTTACATGTACACATATATCTCATACACATATGAATATATCACATATATGCTCGTGAAGTTTATAAACATGTATATAAGTATGTAAACACACATGCATGTATATCTGTACCTTGTCCATACATACATATATATAACTATTATTTTCCCAGCTCAGGACATATCTTCTATAAATTTGTGTAGAATTTATTGTTGGATTTGAATTTCTGTGATAACTATGCTTAAATTCACACAGATTTTTCTCTAACATCTTCTGAAGAGGTTAAGACAAAACATTTCTAGGCCCTCTTGAAGGAATGAGAATGAATAGTATATGTTAGGAAAAGAATACTGTCCACTGTGAAGTAGCCACTTAGGAATGCTGTCAAGTGTCCTAAGAAAACCCTCTGGGCCATAAACAAGAAAGGAATACTTAGATGCTATTGACTCTGAAAAAAATATAAAAATAAAAAAATGTGCTTAATCAAACATTGACTACATGTGTGTTTTGATTTATTTGTTTATTTTTGGTTAGCTGGTTTGCATTCCTGGATATAATATAATGCCCATGAGTTAAAGGATAACTGAACAAACTGGCACATGAATGTAGTGGAATATTATTATTTTGTAAGAAGCAAAGTATATGATAAATTCAAGAAACTTGGGACTGTATAAATTAATAGATTCAAATCAGCAGAACCAAGACCATAATTTACACAAGGGCCCAAAAAGAAAGCAACACTGACAGACATCAGAAATCTGATCAATGTAATGAACTATCTTTATCCTACTGATGCAAGTGTGAAATACATCTTCTTTTTGGGAGAGGGATTGTAGAGCAATGTCATCAAATTCAAATACAAATAGAGGCTACTAAATGGTATATAAAGATCCCTTTGGGTACCATATTGAATTAGAAGCCCACATGGTATTATTATTTATGCTTTGTTGTCATTTTATTTATTTTGTTAAATATTTCCTAATTATATTTTAATCTTGTTAGGCATGCTAGTGAATGTTTTGGGCCACATATGGCCTGTCTTGTCTAATGTTTGACATCTCTGTCATAGATAAGGAATGAAATATATATACTTAGCCATCATTCATTTAGACAGTATTTGGTCCTATGTGCCAAAAACTGTGCTAGAGACTGGGGAGATAAGAACCAAGAATGAAACATTCCTACACTAAAGAAACTTACATTCTAATGGAGGAAACAAGAAGGATATAGTGAATATCTAAGAGAGGATTCCAACCTAGATTTTCCTGCCTTCAAATTCAGTGCTCTCTGCACCACAGTATGCTGGGCAAGTAAGTTGTCCCAACACCCTTCTGCCTGTAACTGGTAAAACATTTTCACGATATTTAGGAGTGGAATTTGAGGTCCCAAGCCTCAAAAATGACATTTCTGCCTTATATAACTCAGGCAGAATTTCTGTAGTCAAGTGAGCAAACTCCACATGGAAAGAATAGGAGTAAAGCCTTGATTTTCAAATCTGGTTGTTTTTCTCAGGGGATGTCTGAAGGACCACACTGTAGGAAAAGACCCTATTGGGAGGGAGAGAAATGCCCTAGCAATTACCCCGAGAATATTTGAACAGCCAGTTTGAAATGAATTCCCACTGTATTTGACTTGGGGCCAATTCGCTGATATGAGAGAATAGTTTTTTTTTCCTGTTTGCTTTGTGAAAATAAAGTTGAGTCTTTATGTAAATGAGATGTGAACTTTTCACTCTTATCGCTTAAAAAAACACACACACACCAATCCTTCCTAACAACCCACCTGCCTCTTAAATAAATTTGCTCCAAGAATTCCATTATCATCTTCATTACCATTAATATTATCATTATTTAACATCTGCTGAATGCTGGAGGTGTGACAAGCATTGAGTAGCCTTACTGAAGGAAAAGGCCCTTGTTAATAACCTCAACTCTTCTGTGACTAGTAGGAAAAATGATATTTTTCTAGCAAATTTCAGCAGACAGAAGCCACACTGCTGAATAGAACTGAAGTCTCATTGAAATCCCCTTCTAGATTGAGCTGTGCCTGTGGAAAAGTCCTATGGAAATAGTGCCTTTTAAAGCTTGCCCAGCATTGTTTTATCTTACTGTTCTAAGTGGAGTTAAATGACTGGAAGGTGAGAGGAGTGTTCCCTGAAAGGAGAAGCTACAACACCCTCTGCTCAAAGACAGTAAAACCTGAAACTTCTTGGTATTGATTGAAGCCATATAAAAAGACTCCTTTAATGAGAGAAAAATTGGTTACTCCCACCCTAGGGCTTACACAGGCACTCTGCATGGGGGAGTGAGAAATGAGAAGTTTTTGCTAAGGCAGAGGTAGGCAAAGCAATAGCAAAGTGTGCAGGGGCTAGCTGAGAGGGAGTGGCGTAATGAAAACATTTGTCTTTGTCAGACTGAGGACCACATTTTGGTTCGGTCGGTCCCAGCCTTCATGAACTAACAATTCCTATGCCTGGGAAGAAGTAATTGAAATAACAGAGCAACTGGGCCATCCACTGCTGCAGAGGAACCAGGAACTGACAAATGAGAACCACTAGAGCTTGGATAAAGAAAACTTCCAGGTCTGGTAGAGATGCAGTTGGCTGCTCTTATTGCTTCTGTACAAATCAAGGATTCCTGATAACCATCTGAAGGGCATTTGCTTGGAGTGGTTTTTTTTCAGTAGGAGAGGTACATTTGCTTTCATTGCCCCTGCAAGTCTCCCACTTTGTCTTCCATTTGGCCAATAGCAGGTGTAAGGAAGTACCCATTTCCAATGGAGACCATTCTGTTAAGTAAGTGGTGAAAGTCAGGACCATTGTGAGAGAACATTGATAAATAGAGAATTGATAAATGGAAAATTGGGATAAATTGATAAATGGATAATAGGGAGAAGGAACTTAATCAGGGTATCTGTCCTTTTTTGAATTTGCATATGATGGATATAAGGGCTTTGAAGATGATTTGGGGAAACCTTGATTTCTCAAACTTTTTATTGGCTGAGAGACATATGAATGCTGGAGGTGTGACAAGCATTGAGTACCTTCACTGAAGGAAAAGTCCCTTGTTAATAACTTCAACTCTTTTGTGATTAGTAGGAAAAATGATATTTTCTGGCAAATTTCAACAGACAGAAGCTGAATAGAACTGAATAAGTTCTATTTATAGTTATAATCTAGCTATAATAGATGACAAAATGTGAATTTTTATTTATCACATGAGATAGAGGTGAGTCATCATCTCACTAAAGAGATCTGCTTTGAATCAAGAGAAGAGCTGAGTCAAGATAAACTGAGCATAAAACTCAGGAAAGAGCTCAGAATTTGTCTTCATCCTTCTTGGAAGAACTGTCTGAAGGAAAACAGGCTTTGCATCTGTTCTTTTGAAAAGCTGACTGAAGATCTTATCTGCAGTTTTTACTATCACCTGAAGAGGATAATATCTTTACACCCCAGCCAAATGAGCAAACTTGAAAAAGCTCTGTAGATCTTAAGACTTAAGGTTTCCACTTTTACTAAAAGAGTATAACATTATCCAAGTAACCCAGAAGAGGAGGAGCTTGATTTTAAGAGTAGAAAAGTGGTCCCAAAGAGAATGGAAAGGATCAGGGGAGAGTTCATGAGCAGAGTAGCTAGTGAAGGAGAAGCCCCTTTTGCTGATGGATTGTTTTATAGGTTATGCCTAAATATAACAAAAGAGCATCATGATCTACAGTCCAGAGTTGTGAATTGCCCCTAGGTGGATATGCTCCCCTTATATGTATATATATGTGGGATACTCTCCCACAAGGGCACTATGTATCAATGGAAGATTGTCTCTGTTTTATGCATAAAATATTATGAGATTATTCTTTGCCTTCTGTTATTCCAGATTAAAAATTAATAGAATCATCTCAGCTCTCTTGCTTTGTTAGATAAGAAATGTACCAGTGAGGGCTCAGAAGCTACAGAGAGTAGAAGAGTAATTTTTTTTTACCATAGTTACTTCCTAAAAACCTGAAAGAGAGAGTGAGCTGAGGCAGTGGTCAATCTTTATAGATTTTATAGAATTTTTATCTTTATAGAATCTTTTAACCTGTTGGAATGGGTCTACACCCATTGACTGAGAAAGCCAGCATAGACATAGCAAACTGATGGGGTTTTGTGATACTCATGTTGCACATGCATGTGTGAAGAACTTTACAATTGAAAGGTCATGTCTCTTATAGAGTATGGTAAAAAGTTCTGGATTCAGAGTAAAGTGTTCTGGATTTAGAGTAAGGTGTCCTGGGTTCAAAACACAGCTTTGCCCCTTGTTAGTCAGTCAACAAGTACTTATTAAGCGCTTACTGTATGCTGGGAATACAAATAAAAACAGAAAGATATTCCCTGCTTTCAAGGAGCTTATGTTTTACAGGGGGAAGACAACACATAAAAGGAAGCTAAAGAACAGGGAAGGAGAGTGCCTATACTTGGGCATGGTAGAGAAAGTCTGGAGAATTAGGAGTACAACCTGGAAAGTAACAAAGACCTGAATATCCTCCCTAAGAATGGAAGTTGCAGGAAGATCTATCCAAAAGGAACAGAAGATACTTTCAGTGGGAGGGGCGAACTTTCTATTTATGTGTTCATTTTTTCTTCAATACTTGAATTTTTCTTTTATCCAATCAATGAGTAAACATTTATTAAGTACTTACTATGTACAAGGAACTGTGCTCAGCACTGGGTATACCAATATAAGGAATGAAACTACTTTCAAGAAGCTCATACTATTGGAAAAGATGCATAAGTATTCATATAAGTATATGGTTTGCATATGTTTATGCAGAATAAGCACAGTATAAATATGAAGTAATGAAATAAATTGTGAAGGACTGAGAGTACCAGGACCTGGGAGATCAAAAAACTTTATGTACATGATGGTATATGAGCCACATCTTGAAGGAAAAGAAGGATTCAAAAGGGAGAAGTGAGGAGGGACACATTCTAGGCATGGAGTAGGCACAGGAGACCAAAAATGGGATGTTATACATGAGAAACATCAAGAAAACCAGTTTGGACATACTGTTCTAGATTATTTTATACTCTGGGTGAATTCTGAACACAGATCAATAAGAAATTCTCTTGACCCAGATCTTCATACCTGACATTATTACATGCACATGTAACAACGTGGTGTAACCACTGGGCTAGTGGGCAAAATTATAGACATAATTTGCAAGTTAAAGGATAAGTTTAATGGTTAGCTGCTATGTGCTGATACCTTAATCAGATGAGAACTTGTCTCAGTTAATTATTGATTAAATATGAAAAGTCCTTGAAAGTCATTGGATGAACTGGAATAACTGATTAGAAATCTCTTCAAATTGAAAAAGGAACTTGGTAATATTCTGAAGAGGGAAGGGTTATTAAAAAGATAATTCGAAGCTCCACAAGAAGTCCAGCAGAAGAATCACATTATGCTTAAGTTGAACATTTTGAAGGTGTTAAAAGACTTTTGGGAGCTATGAGTTACTCCTTTGCCACATATACTTCTCAAACTTGAGTTCACTTTCCTCAGCACTATGAATATAGGGAGAATGTGTCACAGCTTTTTGAGGCATGTTTTATATTAACTCTTCTAACTATACTCCTTTATTAAATGCCCCACTCTAAAAGCTAATTAAATCTGGGTGACAAGAGTGCTGGACAGAGTCATGCCATATGCATTATTCATCCAATTGTTTTACTGTGAGGAAAGACACATTTGCATCAAGAAAAATGAATGTGTTAATTGACCCCAAGTTTTTACCAATAAAGAAATTGATTTTTTCCCACATTATTTTCTGTCCTTCACCTACGTAATGTGGGATGACTGCAAATCATGGGACACCAAATCTGGAAAGAATAAAAATTTCAAATACTTCTAGTACATGTGGACATCAATATCTTCATCATATGAATTAAGGATAGGCATGAGCTCAAAAAGTCACATTCAGGATCAGAGATGAGAGAACCAGAGTGGGACTGAGGCCCAGGAAAGTTTAATAATTTGCCCAATGTTATACAGGTCTCAAGAACCAGAGACAGAATTTGGATCATATCACACATTAGGAAATTAGTAAATGTTTTGAATTGGCCGATTGACATAATAGAAGAGGAGATCAGTCAGGCATGTAGTAAGAATAAAGTCTAATTGATGGATAGCCCTGGGTTTCTGAGTAGAGTCAGATCCAGAGAAAAGCTCCTGGCTTTCCTTTGGAAGACGTATGAAAGGCCATGGACAAGAATCACATGAAAGAGTTGGAGGGTTGCTATCTGAGTCATTAGGAGTATACTCATTGATGAATTCATAGATTTCCCAAAGATTTTTAGGATGAACTTATAGTCTCTATAAATTGGTAGTTCCTCTTTCGTCCCTCCCTCCTCCCCCATCTTTCTTGGCTCAATAGTATATGCTGAATAGTCTTTTTTTTCTATCTTGGATTATTGTTTTTGAATGACAGAACTTAGCTCATCATTTTTGTTAGCTCTTTCAGTTTTCAAAAAGGAAGATATTTAAGTGGCTGTCCTTATACATTAATGCTAATGTTTTAAAGTTGCTTCACATTTGTTTCTCTGGTTGCAACAGAGAATTATGCTTTGATAAAAGGAAAAGTGCCTTTGAAAATTGGAGAGCCTTTAAGGGAAGATTCTTCTGCCCCACCATACCCATGATAAATATCTAGTATGATTTTAAATGGCTAGTGAGTTACAAAAATAATTTTAAAAATTGGTCCCTCAATAACAAAACCCTAATTGGACATTTTGAAGAAATCAAGAATTAATTAACTCCTAATGAATTGCTAATAACACTTTTCAAAATTAAGAAAAAATCATTTGATAGTCGGGGTAGGGGGAGAGATTGTGTGCATCCTCCATTATTTTCTTTTTGATTATCAAATGTTAGCTATATTGTAATTATCTTCCAATCTGCATTTTAACTTTGTTTAAGAATTATGCAAAATCTCTAGCTTTGATTTTGTATGGTGTTGTCTAGTATTGAAAATCTCCTTTCTTCCCTTGTAAATAACCCCGTGTAAACAGAATTCTAACTAGCAATGAGTGATATGGGTGTTACTTCAGGATAGTGAACTTTGGAGGGGGCTGATAGTACTTGCAGTTTTTTCAGGAGCACAGAAATTACTGAACACCTAGTAAGAAAAAATAATTAGTTTAAACTGGAAACTATCTGAGAGTGTGCCAGTGCCTATATCCCAAGCAAGTACTTCCCCAACTTTCTGTTTTACTCTTTTTCTTTGGCTTATCCAAAACATCTAAGGATATGTTTCTTCTTATTTGTCCTTGGTGTATTCTTTTTTTGCTACTTGTTCTAAGCACAAATATAGCTGTTTACTGTTTTGAAGGAAATAGACTCTCTGAATTAAAGGAGGCATTTGCTATTAAACTGCAATACTATATATGTTGGCCTCTAAAAATCTATAAATGTGACTGGGAATTGCTTGATTGTTGATCATGAAGGCTTGTCTAAAACATATCTCAGAGGAGTTAAATATATTAAAAGTGGTTCACGAATTGTACTGAACCTGCCATCAGAAAACAGAAACCTGAAGGCTTTGTCCCTTCTCACCTTTGCGTAGTATCATTGGAGAAAGAAATAGTAGAAGAAATTTGAGCCAGCTTTCATGCAACCAATATCCATGTGAGTCCGGTGTAAGAGGGGCACTGGATACACTTTAGTCAGATTAAGTTAAGAGGCATTAAAGTATCATAGAAAGGCAATTAGGAGTTAGAATTCTCAGATTCTAGTTCAAGCTCTGACATTTATTTATCCTGTGACTTTTGGGAAGTTCCTTCATCAGGCAGAGCCTACTTTGCCAGGTTGCTATGGTGATTGCATATGGAAAGTTGCAAGGACAATATAAAATGTTCCACAAAGATAAAAAAATTCTATTATTATGATTGGTATTTTTATAATAATGGCTTGTGATTTCCTTGGAATGGGGCTTTTCCAATTTGGAAACTTTCTATCAATTTGGATGTACAACTGCTCTTCAATTCATTATTTTAGAGAACTGCCAAGAACACTAAAAGGTTGACTTGCCCACTGTCACCCAGTCATCCTACCTCAGAGGCAGGTGTTCCTAACCTCAAGGCAAACTCTACTAATACCTCTATACTAAATAATGCATGATTAAGCAAATGAAATGCTCATTTTATTCACTGATACTTGGGTATTTTAGTGGTTCTGTACTATTGATGTACTATTCCACTCTTTTAATTTCTGGTTACAACCCATCCATATTCTTCGATCCCATGAGTATCTTATCTATGATCTTATACAATGGATAATTGGATGTGTAGAATCTACCTGAGCAAGTAAAGGGCCTTAATATGATTCTTTTTAATATTAATATTAAATAATTAATATACCAATGTAATACATAGGCTGCCTTCTGTTATTACTCATTCTGACTGATACATGACTCATGTCATTGATTGATGTTTTTGGTACCTTTTCTTACATATACTTCATCATTGGTAATATGCTGCAACCTACTTACTCCCCTCATGAATGTTTCTTTCTTTTAAAACACTTTTTTCACTTAGTATGTTTTTTCCCTCACATTTCCTAAAAAAATGAAAATACAACAAAGCAATAGATTAGAACTCTTGAAACAAATATGCATAGCCAAATGAAACCAATTTAAGGACAATTACATTGTCCTTGTCCCAGAAATATGTCTAATTCTGTACCTGAAGTCCATCACTTCTCTGTCAGCAGATGGGTATCATGCTTCAACACTGTTGGACATTACACTGATCAGAGTTGTTAAGTTATTCAAATTTGTTTTTGCTTGATTATACATATTTATTATAAGAGTTTTTGGTTGGTTGCACTGTTTTGTTTTCATTTTTAAGGAGCTGTGAAGTAGATAATAAATATTATTGTTATTTTGTAAATTATTTTCTTCATTCTACATTAGCATATATAATTTTTCACAGGCTTCTCTGAAACTATTCCTTTCATAAGTTTTATGGTACAATAATCCATTCTAACCCAATCTATCATAATTGATAGATATCCCTTTTGCTTCATTTTTTTTGCACTTAGAAAAATGACTGCCAATTTTTTTTTGTATACATGGAACATTTTCCTTTTTCATCAATTTCTTTGGGGATATGAAATTAATAGTATTATGGCTGGGTCCAATAGTATAAATACAGTAGAGTGGCACTTTGGTCATAGTTCTAAAATTGCTTCAGAGAGTGGTTACATGCTTCTTTCCATTACAGAAAATAAAAACTTTGTATGACAGATAAATAATAATTTCACATTCATTTAGTGCTTTAAGGCCCTATATAATAGCCTTGTGAAGTAGGTAGTGAAAGTATTATTTTGCCATTTTACAGATCAGAAAACTAAATGTACAGTTACTTACTCCAAACCACAGAACTAGTAAATAATGGGACTGAAACCAGAATTTAGGTCTTCTGAATAAGTCCATTTATCTAATCCCACAACTATAGTGAAAATGATACTTTTTAGAAATAGAAGACCCACATTTATTTACTTATTAAAGCTTTTTATTTTTAAAACATATGTATAGATAATTTTCAACATTCACCCTTACAAAACCTTTTGTTCCAAATTTTTTCCTTCTTTTCCCTCCACCCCTCCCATAGATGGCAAGAAATCATATGCAATTCTTCTATGCATATTTCCACAATTATCTTGCTGCACAAGAAAAATCAGATCAAAAAGGAAAAAGTGAGAAAGAAAACAAAATGCAAGTCAACAACAACAAAACAGTGAAAATACTATGTTGTGATCCACACTCAGTCCCACAGTCCTCTCTCTGGGTGCAGATGGTTCTCTTCATCACAAGACCATGAAAACTGGCCTGAATCATCTTGCTGTTGAAAAGAGCCATGTGCATCAGAATTGATCACTGTATAATCTTGCTTTTGCTTTGTACAATGTTCTTTATTCACTTCACTTAGCATCAGTTCATGTAAGTCTATCCAGGCCTTTCTGATATCATCCTGCTGATTGTTTTTAATAGAACAATCATTCCGTAACATTCATATACCACAACTTTAATTTTCCAAGTTATCGGCATCTCCTCAGTTCCAAGTTTCTTGCCACTATTATAAAGAGCTACTACAAACATTTTTGCACATGTGAGTCTTTTTCTTTTTTTGGGGGGATCTCTTTGGGAGACACTGCTGGATCAAAGAGTATGCACAGCTTGATAACCCTTTGGACATAGTTCCAAATTGCTCTCCAGAATGGTTGGATCAGTTCACAACTATACCAACAATTTATTAGTGTCCCAGTTTTCCCACATCCCCTTCAACATTCATCGTTATCTCTTCCTATTGTTTTAGGCCAATCTGAGAAGTGTATAGTGAAGATGCATATTCCAAATTGTGTTACCATGGGCAAGTCACTTTTCTGAACTTTAGATTCTTTATGTATCAAATGAGGCAGAGGACAAGATGACCTCTAAGCTCCTTTCTAGGACCTATGACCCTAATCTTATAAAACATTATCTATAGAGAGAGCAGCATCATTTCCACAACATCATTTTTAATTTTTCCCTCCAGAACTTAGTTACAGAAATGTAAGAAATATTAAGATTATTTATGGCTAGCTCTGTTCCTCAGTTTCCCTATTTGTAAAGTGAAAGGTTTTGACTTAGAGATTTCTAAGGTCCTCTCCAAGGCCAAACATGTTATGATTATTTATTTTTTCCTAAGGTACTGCACTCATTCTCCAAGATCTTTGGAAAAAAATCCATTAGGCAGGTAGGCCTTGAGCAAATGCACTTCCTTGACTTTTCAGATGACCTGCCTTTTTAGGAGGGGAAAACAGTGTCAGAATGCTGCTTTTGGATTCCACTAGGTATGTCCTCTGTGCAGAATATGATGAGCTAATTATGGTAATGCAGCCCCTCATGAATGCCAAAAAAATTCATGATGATCTGTAGTATAAGAATACATAAAGTGCAATTAATTTGTAATTGGGGAGTAGTTAGTTGGTATTAATATTAATATCTTGGTTCTGAATTTCTTCATTGCATCAAGCTGAATTCAATTCTGACCAGAGAAATTTATTGGAAATTCAATTAAGTTCAAGAAACATTTATTAAGCACCTACTTTATGCAAGGCATTGAGCTAGAAGTTGGGTCTACAAAGACAAAAGAATCTAACCCTTCTTCCCAGTAGCTTGCAATATAATAATGTACAATTATATGCATATTGATAAGCATAGTACATGGTAGAGCAGGAAAAAGAAGTTACACATTTTTTAAAGAAAATTACAGGATGAAGAGATCACTTTGAGATGAGGACATCAGGGGTGTTTTTGGATCGGGAGCACCAGAGCTTAGATTTAAATAAAGAAAACATTTTTAATAGTTGGTGATGTAGAGGGAATCTTAGAGGGTGAAAAAAGTAGGGGGGTTGCTTAGGAGAACAATTTGGCTAAAGTAAGTGAAGGAGAGGAGTATAAGGTGAAGCTGGGAGGATAGGCTGGAAATACATAGATGAAAGCTTTAAATATTTAGGTAATTTTATTTTTTTATTTTTTTCTTTATTTTTCTTTATTTTTTAAATTTTCTTTTATTCTTTAGGCAGCCACCAAAGATTCTGAAAAGGGACATGAGCTTCTCAGACAGGGATTTTTATTGTTGTTATTCAGTTGTTTTAGCTGGGTCTGACTCTTTATGACCCCATTTTTGCAGTTTTCTTGGCAGAGATATTAGAGTGGCATTAATAAGTACCCAAATTTTCCATTTCCTTCTCCAGCTCATTTTACAGATGAGAAAACTGAGACAAATAGGTTTAAGTGGTTTCCCCAAGATTATACAACTAATAAATGTCTCAGGCTGGATTTGAACTCAGGTCTTCTTGACTCCAAGCCTAGAGCTATATTCACTATACTACATTTGGCTGCTCTGTGAAGACTGAATGAAACAGGTAGAAACAGGATGTAGGGAGACTGACAGAAGGAAAAGCTGTTATGGTAGTCCCAGGGAGAGTACTTAGGTTCTGAACTATGATATTGTAACTATAGTAATTAACTGTATCAAAGTGAGATTGTTATTTTTGTTGTTTGTCCTTCATTCTCAAAAATATCAGGGAGATGATGCCATTATATACAAGTGAATTGGATTTGAATAAGGGAGGGCTGTGCAAAGTCACCTGCCTCACTTTTCCCTGCAGAGCCATCTGGGTCCAGTGGCCAGATATGGATCAGGATGACTGGTGAGACCTATGGGAGAGGTGGATCACTATGACCCGACCATTGATCAAATGTGGAGTACGAAGAGGAAGGATTCTGTGATTCTTAGCAAGACGAGTGCTTGGGAATAGGAATAAGTAGAAAATTATAGCTAGAGTCCTTTATCTCGCTGTCAATTCTCTGTTAAGATAAATGCTATAAAAGCTAAGACAAAATAACATTTTCAGTTGACTTCTTGCTCCTTTTATTCAAAGGGCATGCTGGTCTTTTAGATTCTCCTAAGCCTTTCTCCTCCTTTCTCGTTTCACCATTAATAAGCACCAAAGTGCTTGCATGAGGTATTGCTAACTAAAGCAAAAGCGCCGTCTGCTGTGTGCTTCTACCTTACCTATGGACGCAGTCCAAATGCAGAAGCGAAAGCAGAAATGTCCTGATGTAAATAGCTCCTGCTTCAATGTCGCTGTAGCAGAGAGATTACATTTTCCAGAGCAAAATCAAATAAATTCCCCGTGAAAACAGTCCCATTGCCCCCCCCAAGGTAATGGGCCAAAAAAATGCCCATTTTCTGGTAGACCTGAAAAGTGTTCTGAGAAAACAGAAAGCTGGAAAAGACCTTAAAGACCATGCTATTGAACTCCTTATTTTTACAGATGAGGAAACTGTAGCCCAGAGTGGTGAAATGACCCTCAGTCATGCCCAAGGTTACCCAGTGAGCTAGCTAGTGGCAGAACTGATGTATTGAAGAGCCACCTGGCATATTCCCAGACTTCCCCAAATCCTCTTTCTGAGTTGGGTAGGTTTGTGAATAAAGTCATAAGAACTAAGGACACACTGAAAGGTGACTATGCAGCAATTAATCACTAAGTTAAAGTGTTCAACTTTTTCTAGTGTCGGGGTGCCATGAGAAATGGAAGAAGCAAAAACAGCCTGAAGTGGACATATTTTCTATGCTTCCATAGATCTGTGATCTCATTAGTGAGAACCCTTGTATTGGGGTACACCCCAAGTCATTCTTTCTAATTTTGCAAGATTCCTATCCATTTCCTCCACCAAATTCTCTGCTTGATTCTGGCTTCAGAACTGGAAAGGATTTTTAAAATGATTTTGTCCAGTACTCTAATTTTATAGACCAAGAAATCAGGGCTCCCAAAATTTTAATGACTTGCCTAAATTTGTACAACTAGCAAGAGGGCAAAGCTGGGATTCCAATTCTGCTTTTTTTGATTCCACATTTCATGTTATTAAAAATGTGGATGCCTTTCATTGTTTAACAACAATAATAATTTCCTGGTCATGCTACACAATTGACCCAGTCATACAATTCTTTCATGAAGTCTTACATGGAACTTTTCAAGTTTAAGTCTGATTCTATGCAGCATACTGCTAGGTGTCAAAAGGTTAAGAATACTGGACTTTGAGTTAAGAAGATTTAAGTTCAAATCCTGTCTCAAATACTTTGTGACCCTGAACAAATTATTTGACTTCTTCCAGTCTCAGTTGCATGATATGTAAAATGTGGATACCAATATCACTTACCTCATTGGGTGATTGTGATATTCAAATGAAAAACATGTAATATACTTTGAAAAACTTGTTAGTTATTATTAATTTGTCTCTACTGTGCACACTTTCATTATCCTTTGTGGTAACTTGTATTTATAATTCTTCTCAAATTGTTGCATTCCACGGTTCATCTAGTTATAGCATAGCTAGGAGATAACAGTAATTAGAAGATGGACAGTTGGGAAGTAATTCCAGTAGAATGCAAACTTTTATCATTTTTCTTTGGGATTTCATGCCGAGGATATAGCAGATGCTTAGTAAATATATGTTGCATTGAATGAAAAACGCTGTTACCATTTCAGAATCTTGCCAGATTTCCTCCTATTAAGATTTGGTACCAATTTATTATGTATCTGCTGTACCTGTCTCAGATATATGTTCTGAAGAGTTAATTCAATGGACTGCCCATCCTATTACATTTCACCATCTGGACAATATACAGTTTTCATCCACTCTTTCAAATGTGGAATGTTAGGCCAATCTCTTTCAAGTGGTATTCATTACATTGCAGATTTCACATACATAAAACCATTAGAGAAGTTTTATCACAGAGAAATTAAAGTTAAATTACCTACTTTCCTCCAGAGAAAGAACTGTTATTATCTGAATACAGAAAAAAACATTCTATTTTTCATTTTCTTTCTTTTATTTTTTCTTTGAGTCTTCTTATATAAAATAACCAATATGGAAATGTTTTGCATGATTGCAGATATATAACATATTGGATTCCTTATGATTAGTCTTAGTGAATGACAAGGGAAGGGAGGGATAAAATTTGGACCTCACAACTTAAAAATGTTTAAAATGTTCAAATATGTAATTGGGGAAAATAGAATATTGTTTCTAAAAAGAAAAGAAAAAAAATGATCTTTAGAGGCTATTCAGGAAACTTTGTGGCTGGTCATGAAGAATTCATAGGGGAAATTGAATGTTACTTTGAAAACTTTGGAAGATGGATATAATTTAGATATTTGAAGGAAATGGGAAGGGGAGAGAGCATATTATGTGCCCAAGGGTAGTTTTGGGAATGGGCAGAAAAAAGCCCAAGCTGGTACAGGAATGAGATTTCCACTTTAGGAATTATGAAAGATGAGTTTGGATATAAAGAGATACTCAATGAAGAAAGAAGAATTGGAACTGGGAAAAGAAAATCTTTTCATCCTGTCCTTCCATTTCAACTATTTTATCCAAATCATTTATTACAAAAAATAACTTTTCTCATTACAGAAGTCAGGAGCTTACACAGGTTGCTGGTTCATAGCTCCTCCTTTAAATCTAGACCTCACCTCCCACTGACTCTTAATTTCTTTGAGGCAGGTAGTAGGGGAAGAAAGCTTTATATCAGATGACTAGTTAGACTCATTAAAAGAGAAAAAAAGAGAGAGACTCGTGACCCCTTAACTGAAGGCTTTCATTCCATCTCCACCCCATCTCCCTTTTCTATTAGTCCAGCCCTATTTATTTTGTACCAGAGAACAAGTGGTTCATATGCTAGTCATTTATTTGATGAATATTCATTGAACATTTAGTATGTGTGCAAAACACTGACAACAGAATGTCTGTGACTTCTCTTTGCCTAATCTTGTGTGTAACTTTGAAAAACTGCATATCCCCTTTCTTCCCTACTCTATCTCCCTTCTTCCTGTTGAATGAAACTCCTTTCTTAACTGAAAGAGAAAAGGGGGGAGAGAAAGAGAGAGAGAGACAAAGAGAGAGAGAAAGAGAGAGACAGAGAGAGACAGAGAGACAGAGAGACACACACAGAGAGATGCAATGAGAGAGAGATAAAGCAACAGATTAACAGACAGAGAGACAGAAACACAGAGAGAAACAGAGAGAGGGCGGGAGAGAGGGAGAAATAAGGAGAGAGAGAGGGGGAGAGAGAGAAAGCAGAAGATAGAGAGAGGGAGGGGAAGAGAGAGAAAGGAGGAGAGAGAGAGGAGAGAGGGGAGAGAGAAAGAGGTAGAGATAGAGAGACAGAGAAAGAGATACAGAGAAAGAGAGAGGAAAAAAGAAACAGAGAGAGAAAGGAGAGAGAAGAAAAAGAGAGGAGACAGACAGAGAGAGTGAAGAGACAGACAGAGACAAAGAGAGAGAAAGGGAGAGAGAAAAGAAAGAGAAACAGAAGAGAGAGGCAGAAAGACAGAGAGACAGAAGCAGAGACACACACACAAGGGAGAGACAAAGAGGAAGGAGGAGAGGAAGAGGAATAAGGAGGAAAGGATAGAGAGAAGAAGAGGGGGACAGAGGGAGAGAAAGAAGAGAAAATTTCTATGACATCATAAGACTGTTGTTATTAAGTTCCCAAGATAACTGCTGCAAAGTGATTTGCAAACATTAAATCCTTGAGGCTCTTAAAGCCTGCATGAGTCACATAAGGTCACTATTTAATATTCTCCTCATTTTACAAATGGTGGCCTGAGTCTCAGAGCAGCTGTGACTCACTTCATCCTGGGGCCCAGAGTCCACTGTTAGCCTTCATTTTCTTGAGGGTTCAGTCTATGCCATGAGATGGCACCCAATTAAGACCTTCAGTTCTTTGAAGTGTTGAAACTGGAGTACTTCAGTTAACTTCTCCAGCTGTAAGTCAGACACGCTAGGGCACCAAGAGTGCTTGTATCATTAGCAAGTCGCCACAGACTTTTCAGCCTTTAAGGTTCTCCAGGAGATGGAGTGCTTAGAGCTGGGAGGGACTGTCAGTTTATCTCTACCATTTCATAGGTCCCAGAAATGCTGTCAAAAGTTTTTATAGCTTACTTTGGATCCCTGAGTTTTCCTATAACTTAAAAGCAATGAGAGCACAATAACCGGGGAGAATTCATTGACTCTAGGCAGGGAATCAGAGCTCCTGTGATTGAGTTCTGACTCTGCTATGCTAACCTTGAGGAACCTTGGTCAACACAGCTCATTTGAATTCAATTAGTGTTCATTAAACACTTAGTACATGCAAGGCTCTGTGCTAGACAAAGATAATATACTGGATATCCAAATGGCCTCGTGGTCTCAGCATTTTAGATGTTCCTTCCAATGATACATATTGTAAGCCTTCCATGCCTGCTCATTCTGTGTGACTTTTGTTTGTGTCTTACCATAAGTTCAGTAAAATAGGTTCATCCAATATGCCACCCTTCTTTGCTTTCTTATTTTATCTTTTGGATACCAAAGGTGTACTCTATATACCAGTGGCACACTCTGGCTCTCCATTTGTCATCCTTTGTATTCACTGGGTAACTAATGTGTCTTTTCTTCTTATACTTCCTTGATGAAGTCTTTTACTCTTGCTCTTCAAAATTCCTCATAGGTTATGTGAGGCAATCTTCTCAGCTCTACCTTTTGCATAGTATTAATTTTCAATTCACCAGAGATTATTGCATTTATGCTCTTATAGTTATATAACAACACCTCTGGAATACCGGTAATAAAGAGACGGACCTTTACTTCAATGAGAAGCTTGGAGTCTTTGAAAGGGTTGTGCAATTCTCTGAAGATACTGAAGTCTACTCAATTCCTCCAAATAATTCTGGGAAAGAAAAAAAAACCTTTTAGTCAGTTAATCAATTAACAATCATATTAAATGCTTAATAAACACACCAGACATGTGAGCTAACAATTGGAGATGCAAAGAAAGAGAGCACTCTAGGTATGGGGAACAGCCAGAAAAAATTCCTGACTGTTTATTTACATGTCATATCCACATATAAACCTAAACACCAGACATGTGAGCTAAGAACTGGAGATACAAAGAAAGGCACTGAACCTACTTTTTTAAAGTATATGTATACTTTTTAAACTATTATACTTTTTAAAAGTATATGTTTGAGATTGACAACATTCAATCAATCAACACTTATTAATTGCTTATTGTGCCAAGAACTGTGCTATGTACTGGCTATTCTTTGGAATAGCCAGAAGACTACTGTCACTGGATCAAAGATATAAGGAGAAATGTAAATAGCTGTATTCATACAAGACAAATATGCATACATACAATAATTCCTTACACCCTGTGACTTTCCCCATAGCAGTTTTGATATGCCATGGATCAGCATAAGAAGTTAAAAGGGAATATTTTGGGAATTATGTGGAAATTGAATACAATGTGCATAGGCCAGCAGATCATATACAGCCTGTGACTAAATATTTAATCTCAATTTTATAAGATATTGGAAACTTCCTATTAAAGAAAAAGAAAAAAAATCAGATGTCTTTGGTACAAAGGGAGGTCCCAAAATGTTTTTGTGGATTTTTTGAATTGTGAGAGGGTGCTGCATCCCTAACCCCTGTGATATATATATATATATGTATGTATATAAATAACTATCTACTTATAGATAGATACATGCACATACATAATGGAAAGCATTTTTAAGAGAAGAAATTGGCAGGGAGCTGGTGGTTAGTGAGAAAAGTTTTCTATAGAAGAAGGAATCTGAACAGAATCTTAAAGGAAAACAGAAAAAATGAGGAATGGAGGTGAGGATGGAAAGCATTTTGGGCATGTTTTAGGAAAAGCCAGAGCAAATACACAGGTTCAGGAGATTGATGAATGGGAGAAGCAGCAAGAAGAAGCAAAGAACTTATACTATAATGAGGTTTATGTGTGGATATGACATGTAAATAAATAAGTGTGATATAAGGTAGAATATGATAAAGATAAGTGAGATCCAAAGTATTAGGTAAAAATCCAGGATAGGAGAGAGGCATGAATGCTTCATGAATGAGATAGCATCTGAGTGGGGAGCTTGAAAAAAGAAAAAAAAAGATTTCAACAGGCAGAGATGGGTGGGATATTTCATTTGACTTTTTCTGTCCCGTTTTTTTTTTCTTTGATATGGAATGTTACATTCACTTTCAGACGAGATCACTGTATTATGATTTGTTTTACTTAATTATTTTTTAATCATAAGATGTTTTCCCAAAGGTGATAGTGATTTGTAAATGTAATGTAAAAGAAAAAAAGAGAAAGGATTGGACTAAATGGTCTTTACCAACTTAAGAGTTAAATATTTTGTGATCAGTTGGTGTGTTCAGGAACTAGAAGGCTTATTCTTCTGGGATCAAAGTTCTGATGATAATCTGACATACTGGCCAGAATTCTTGAGTATTTCTTCTCCAGTGACTCTCTGAAAGTAGCTAAGTGGAGTAGTTAAGGCCACATTTTCTGGTGTTTTTGCTTTAGCTCAAATCCATTAACTTGTTATCTTTTGATTCATCACCTTTGAGCCTTCGAGTATTGCCAAAGGCTGGGACCCATTACCTACTTCCTCCAGCTTTCAGAACCAATGCCAGCAGAAGTCACATTTCCTGGAGGGCGATGAGATTACCTGTTTGGAAACTCATCATGATTATAACATCAGATGCCCTAGATTTTCTTCAGTTGTCCTTGGAGGCTGCTAAAAAGCTCATCCAACATTTCCCTTTTGTTTGCCTCACTCTTCATGCAAGTGCAATAGCCTTTGCTGCATTTTCTGTAGCAAGTTGACAGTAGCATTCAAGTTCTTATTTCTCTCTTCTGTTTTACTGTCTATTTTTGACAATCTGGCTTCAATCATTGGGGGAACCTGAGAGGAGCCCATCAATCATACTTGGCGCCACAGAGCGATGCAATGCTCTGAAGAGTAGACTTTTCAGCTGCTAAAGGACTGATCTGCCTCTGCTTTCTTCATCTTCATGCTCCCCACAATGCTCCCTCTCTCCCTCCCAATCCCTTTCCTACTGTGGCTCCTCATTTTACCATATGACCCCTAACATTTAGAATCCACAATTTCACAGATCCTTCAAATAAGCTAGGAAGTGTTGGCAATTGTAAGACTATGTAAATTAGCAAACAAAAAAAATCCCCAACTTCAATAAGTAATGGGATTATCACAATATTCCACACAACAATTCTTCTCCATCCTTGTTTAATGATTTTCTATTGGAGAACATTTCTTCATTCAGTGTAGGATAGTTCAGGTTCACAAAATTCTTGAGATCTTTAAACTTTCCTTCCTCCAATACATTCATATGTATGTACACATGTTTAATTGTTAATGTTGCACCTCAATTATTTCATATTTAATTTATATAAATCTTGTTTTTACTTATTTGAACTTTAGTTTTATCCCACCATGAAAAAAGATCCTTGAAGGAAGGGTTTATCTTCAGAATCATGTGCAATGTCTGGAATATATAAGAACCATTTAAAATTTAATTAATATTTAATTTAATAAATTAAATAACAAATTTAAAATTTATTAAATTAGTAATTGCTTACAGATTGATTATTTATAGAAATGTCAGGGAAAATCTCAGCACCATCTTTGATTTTTTTTCCTTTTTCTCACTTTTATTGTTCATTCTCTCATTATGTAATTTGTATCAAGTGCCTACTATGTATAGAATACTGGGCTAGGGGCTTAGTGAGAATAAAAATACCAGTTTAGAAAGGGGGAAAGTTACAAACAAGGAGTTATATAGAATGGATGTTATATGAAAAGTCTTATAAACTAGTTGCCAAAAAAACCTAGTTGCAAAACTTATAAGAGGTCACTATGTGAGTCTTATCTAGGGTTCTTTTATTGACTTTTGGGGTAGAGGTGACTGCATTATGGAAATTGCTTGAATCTCATAGATGTATAATACGGAATATGCAGCACAAAATTTCACTCAAACTTCTGTGAGTTATCTTATAACTTCTATGAGGATGGAAACAAAATGGTGGATCAGAAATTTGAAGGTGAAGAGTACAGGTCAGATAGATTGGGTGGCTATGAGGGACAAAGGCTGGGAGCTAGATCCATGTGGTCTGGTGGCTACTTGAAGCTTTAGTCAGTCCTTTCTTAGTTTTAGGAAATCTTAAGTAAAACATGGGATTTTTTCTCCTACCTGGGTAATTAGGAGTATAAAGTTTCTGGTTTCTTTTAGCTTAGGCTTAAATTTAGCAAGGAGGTATTCTATTTCAATCAAGAATAATACCTTGCATATTGTGTAGCTTTATTTTAAGGGGATCTCTAGACAGTCAGATTTTAATTGAGAAAACTAGTGACCAAAGTTAATTGTTAAAATCCTATGTTGACATTAAACTTTTAAGAGACTATCAAAGGTTTAGTAAAAACAGATCTGGCCTTCCTGATACATATAGCATTTGAGAAAGAAAATCAGTTGTGCTCATCTAGAAAATCTGGTTATCGCATCTGCCTAGTCAAGTTGTTTACATCAATTAGGATCTTGTAATACACATCCTTATTACAAATTCAATATGGAGTCACTTGTGTCAAGAGCATTCTTATCACATGGACAATTCTACCTTTGTGATAACTCTTTTATTTGTTGTCACATTCATATTTCCTTTGTCTTTTTGTTTGTTTGCTTTAATTTTGTAGCATTTAATAGTGTGGACCACCTGTTTTTAAAAATGCCTTCTTTTAACTAACACAGATCTTTCCTAATTCCGTAGTCATTCCTTTCCTCTTTTTTCCTTGCTATCTTTTTTTCCCTCCTCTTAAATTTGTCTTTTCCCAAGGCTAAGTCTTCAGTCTTCTTCTTTTCTTTTTCTTTGCTATTTGCCTCTACAGTTTCATCTACTCTCATGGCCTCAAATATTACTTTTATATAGAAGATTCCCCAACCCTACTAAGTTCAAAGCACTATTCTAGGCAAAGGGAAATACCAAGAGAAAGTGAAATAACTTCTTCTCTGAAGGTACTTAGATTCTAGTGGGAGATAAATAGTGATAATTAATTGGAAGAGAGAAGAAATCAATAAGTGTTTACTAGATTCTTACTACAATCTAGTTACAGAACCAAGTTCTGGGAATAAAAAAGAAGCATAATAATGATTGCTGGTCTGAAGGAACTTATTTTTCTAAAAGGGGAAGATAGCACATAAAAAGGGAGCTGAAAGTGGGAAGAGAAAGAAGGTACTCAGCAAAGGGACATGGTAAAAAAACAAAAACAAAAACAAAACAAAAAAACCCCCAAACTCCTGTGGAGGTAAGTTACTAAGTAATACAGCCTGGAAGGAATGAAAATTAGCTTGGGCCACCTCCTAAACTGGAAGTTCTGGGAGGAATCAGTCAATCAGAAAGTGAGTCCTCAGGGGTGGTGAGTACTTCCAATGTAGAGAAGTCCAGGAGTGGAGTGAGCTTCTAGGATGAAGATGTTTCTATGGCATGATGGAGAAAATCCTGTGAGGATGGGTCAGTGGTACAGCTTTGAGAGGGATGAAGAGCATTAACAAATCAGGGGAGAGGATTTTCAAAGGAAGTAGCATCTTACAGAAGTTGTTTTCAAACTTTCGTTCTCAGTATCCTTTTATACTATAAAAAAGTATTGAGGGTCCATCCAAATAATTTTTGTTCATGTAGGTTATATTTATAGATGTTTATAATATTAGACATAAAAAAACTAATTTTGAATTTGTAGAATCTCTGAAAAGGTTTCAGAGATCCTCCAGGATTTTCTGGACCATGCTTTGAAAATCATTGTCATACAGGAAACTAACACTTCAAAGAGATAGAAGTGAGGAGAGAGTGCATTTTTGGATTGGAGAACAGTCTCTGTGGAGGCATGAAAACACGTTCTAGAATGTTGCATTTGAGAAACAGCTAGTAGGGTAGTTTGATTGGAATATAGCAAATGTAAAGGAGAGTCATATGATATGTCTGGCAAGGCAAAGTGAGAGCCAGATTTTGTGGAGCAAAGCTAAAGTGTTTGTATTTTTCCTAGAGGCAGGAGGGTAGCTAGGTGAACAGAATATAGAGTACCTGGCCTGGACTCAGGAAGATTCATCTTCCTGAACTCAAATTTGTTCTCTGTGTGACCCTAGTCAAATCACTTAACTTTATGTACCTCAGTTTCCTCATTTGTAAAATGAATTGGATAAGGAAAAAGCAAAACACTGCAGAGTCTCTGCCAAGAAAACCTGAAATGGGCTCATGAAAAGTCATACAGGATTGAAATGACTGAACAACAACAATAGAAAAATAGGAAGCTACTGAAGGTTTTTGAGCAAGGAAATCTTGTGATCATACCCACAAGGATTTTTAGCAACTGTGTAGAGAACTGAATGGGAAAGAGAGATAATGAAAGCCAGGACACCAATTGACATTCAATTTCAGTTGTCCATATGAGAGGTGATGAGGGCCTGAATCAGGGAAGGGCAGTGAATGTAGACAGAAAATATTGGAAGAGGTGGAATTGATCAAATTTGGCAACCCAATCTGATATTGACGATGAATAAAAGGGAAGAATGAGAGATGATTCAAATCTACAAATCTATGATCCAATGACACTGGTCTACTTGCTCAGGGCATTCCATTTCTTGACTGTTCCTCATGCCAGGAATACTTTCCTTTCTCACCTCTACTTCTTGACTTTCTTTAAGACACAATTCAGATCCCACTTTCTACAAGAGATCTTTCCAGGTCCCCCATTAATAGTGTCTTCTCTCTCAAGTCATCTCACATTTATTATACATATATATATATATATATGGACACATATATATATATGTGTATCCTTATGTATGTGGTTTATAAAGGGTCAATCAACAATAAAAGAAATTGAGGCAGAACTCTGAGTCAATGGCACTGTATTAAAGAGCCCATGGCTCCCTCTAATGAAGTGGACCTTAAATCTTCCTCAAAATCCAAGATGTTTCCTTCCTGAAGGGCTTTGGTTTTTACGGTGCTCGATATCCAGACAACACAGATGAAGCAAACTAAAAATACAGAATCCACTTTGCTCTTGGCTCTAGGAATGTCTACAGAAAATACAGAATCTCATTGGCTGAAAAACAAACTAATGAGCAGAACTTGACAGACCTATCTTGGCCTTTCAGGAAGTCTTTTCAAGCTGATGAGCAGGCCCATGGGCTGGACCAATAAACATCTTCATGGTTGGATAGACTTGTAGAAAGGCAGGCCATAGGTTAGCAAAAAGGGTCACTTATTGGCTAAGTCCTCATGATCATTTCCCCATGTTGAGCAATAGAGGGATGACAAGGGATTGGGGGGGCTACAAAGATAGCTGAGGGGCTTTGCATGTAACTGAGTCATCTTTGCCATCCTGGGATTGATCACCATAACAAGGGTGGAGGTTCTCTGGGTGGCTTTCTATAAGCAAATGAAATTAAAATTCACAGTTCATAGTTCTGGGGCCTAATATCATAACTTATAATCACTACCCTTATGGAATCATATCAAACTGATTAATACTGATTGGAATAAAATAGGAGTCCAATAAAATAGTGTCCAATTAATCATCTATCACATTTGCATGTTGTCTCCCTCATTCAAATGTGAGCTCTCTAAGGAAAAGGACCATGTTTTACTCTTTTTTTTTTGCATATCTAGAGTTTAGCGTAGTTCTTGGTACATAGAAAATACTTAATAAATGTTTTTAATGATAACGATGACTTTGAGATGTCCAACCTGAAAGAATATAATGAGACAGTACAGTATTCTGATAGGGCAGAGAAACTTAAAGAAGGAATGGATTGAGGGAAGAGATAATGAGGCCTATTATGGAGGATCTATTGATAGTAGTGGAGTATGGAGGATCTATTGATATTGAAAGTATATGATGCTTGTGGGATATCCAAAAGGAGATATTCTTCCATGAAGTGGCCTTGGAGTATTAGAAGTGGGAGAGAGATTAAGACCAAATATATAGATTTGGAAGACATCTGCTTAGATGAGTAAAACTGAGTTGGTGATTGGCTAAAGGAAAGAGTGTAGATGGAAAAAGAAAAAACTCCAGATTAAGCTTGAGCAACACTCACTTTTTTATTGTTGTTCATCCTTTGTTTTTGATAGAGAATAATAGATAGATGATGATGTAGTAAAAGACACTAAGAAATGACAAATAGTGAAATAGGTGGGAGAGTAATTTGAAGAAAACAATATCTCAGAAGCCAGGAAAGGAGAGAATATCCAGAAGGAGGAGTAAAGTCAAAAATTGCAAATAGGTCCAGGAGAGTGAGTCCTGAGAAAAGATCATGGTGTTAGCAGAGCAGAGATCATTTGCAACTTTTGGAAAAAGCAGATTCAGGAGATGGGTGGAGTTGGAAAGCAGATTGCAAGGGGCTGAGAAGAGAGTGGGAGGTGTGAATTTGAGACAAAGGTAAATGACATTTTCTACGAATTTTTAAAAGAGAGAAAAACTATTAGGATGAAGGGATGATCACATCATCTGGAGGGCTTTTTTATAAAGGATTTTTATAGGGATATTTAGGCATAGGGGAGGTGGTTAGAAGATAAGGAGATATTGAAGATGAGAGAGATGAAGAGGAAAATAGAGGAATGAGACAGTGACAGACACAGAGAGACACAGAGAAAACAAAGAAACAGAGAGACAAGGAGACAAAGAGAAAGATGATGGGGAGAGAAAAAGAAAGAGAGAAAAAGAGAGAGACAGAGAGAGATAGAAACAGAGAGAAAGACATACAGAGAGACAATGATAGACACAGAGAGACACACAGAAAACAAACAGAAACAAAGAAAGAGACAAACAGAAAGATCAGAGAGAGGAGGGGGGAAGGAGAGAGACAGACAGAGATAAAGACAGAGAAAGAAAGTCAGAAAGACAGAGAGAGATAGAGACAGACACAGACAGACACAGAGACAGAGAGAATGTGAATGATGGAAAGTACAAAATAAACAGGCACAGATAGAGAAGTTGGCTTGATCAAGAAAGGCCAACTTTTCCTTATAAATTGGACAAAAGGAGAAGAGGATGGTATAGTGAAGTAGAGGATTTCTGAGGTATGGAGTAAGAGAAGAGGGACATGCAAAATGAATGGTCTCCATTATTGTAGTAAAGCAGATAATGTCTTTTTCTTTGTTAATGAATGAATTTTGTTTCAATATGAGACCAACCCAGAGAAGGCATCCTCAAACTATATTTACCCAGAACAGTTGAACAAAGCACCATAAAAAGAATGACAATGCATATAACTTTATACTTTTGTTATTTATTGTTTTTTGAAGAAAGAAAGCAAGGAAGGAAAAAATAAAAGAAAGTGGGAAAGAAAGTAAAAAGAAAGGAAGGGAGAAAGGTAGAAGGGGAAGAAGAAAAAATGAAAGAAATGAATTATACTTTAGCTTCAAAAAATCTTATTCTTGTGCATTGCATTTGACTACAAAGTGCTTTTTTGGATTGAGGGACTGATTGTTATGTTGTCTTCATTTACATAACTGCAGTTATAGTATATATTACAGTGTATTTTTTTGCTCCATTTTCTGAGTTGGGGTCTTTTGCTAAGACAGAGGTAGATAGGGAGAAGTAGAAAGTGGAAGAGGTCTACAGCAGTCATTTAAAGGCCTGGACTCCTCTCTTTGTATTCAAGACATTCTAAGACTTCTCTGCAATCTCCTTCTGTAACTTTCTCTGACATTACTCCCTTTCATATATCCCATATTCTGCTGATTTGTACTTCACACTATGTCTAAAACCTACTTCTCTAGCCCTTTCTCCAGGATTTCTTTCCTAATACCCTTGACAAATTGGTAGGTTGGGACCCAGAGGAAGACTACTACTCCTGTGCATGACTCTAGAAGCTGCTGGAATTTATGAACTCCCTACTGATTTATTATCCATCCTTATTTAGGATTCAAAGAAGCTGTTCACTGAGCAAGGTATAACAAGGACAATTGTTACAGAAACATTACATGAAACTGAAGCCACAGTCTCCTCTTGCACATGCAAGCTTACTGTGTTAACAGATCTAACTTAGAAAACCTATGGCCAAAATACAAACTCACAGCTCTGATCTTTTTTCCCTTCTTGGACTACTTATGAATTTTTCCTTAGGTGTGGCTCTCTGTTGAGCTGCAAGAGTCAGTGCCTTTGTGGTCCTGAAACTTCCTTTCCTCAATATATCTAGTTTAACTCTGGGTTCACTTTCAGCTCCAGATACATCCATCAACTACCGAAGCTGATGGGAACTCCAGATCTTCTGATTTTTGAAGTTCATAAAATTGTTACCCAATAAGGAAAACAGCTCCATCCTTTCACCCTTCCTCTCAAGTTATGCAACAATGAATCTGACCATCATTTGACTGGCTCTGAACTTAGACATAGCCTAAAGAGATATGACTGATTCTTTTCAACCAATCAAAAGATGATTCCTATATGATATCATTTATTTCCATCCAGTAATTCAGAGCCCCTATGAGCATTTCAAATTGATTAAAGATTTCATACCTAATTTACTTTTGCCTGACTGCTTGATTCAATTAAAATGTGTGGGCCTTCTGTGATTAATTGGGGTAGGGGGGAGTAAGGGTATATTCCCACATTTATATTTCATATTTTTGCAGTGCCTTTCTCTCTGCTTCAAATGTCTGATAGTCTCCATCCTCTGTCTTTCTTCCTCTGTTTGTTCAATTTCTACTGTCCTTCAAGGTCACGTTACATTATTCTATTAGGTTATTCCCCCTTCCACTTAAGTGGAAATAACCTCCCTTCTGTGAATTATCATAGTATATCCATATGTTCTTTTCTCATTCATGTTCTATTTTATATCCTGATTATTTGTGCACATCATTTCTCCTATTTACTTTTAAGGGCTAGGATTATTCCTTATTCATCAAATATTTATTGAGGGTTCATTATGTAGAAGATTTTATATTAGAAATTTTATGGGATTTTATGAGAATAAGAAATAGACTCTGACCATATGAATCTTAGTCTTGTGTGATGGGGCAACTAGGCAGCACAATGGATAGAGTGTTGGACTTGGAGTCAAGAAAACTCATCTTTCTGAGCTGAAATCTAGTCATAGATACTTACTAACTATGTGACCCTGGCATGTCACTTAACCCTGTTTGCCAATCTTGTTTGCCTCAAATTCCTCATTTATAAAATGATCTGGAGAAGGAAATGGCAAAACACTCCAGCATCTTTGCCAAAAATCCCCCAAATATGGTACTAGCTAAGAAACAGAGTAGTCAATCAGTGGAATAGGTTAGGTTCATAAGACATAATAGTCAATGGGTACAGTAGTATAGTGTTTGATAAATCCAAAGACCCCAGCTTCTGGAATAAGAACTCATTATTTGACAAAAATTTCTGGGAAAATTAGAAATTAGTATGGCAGAAACTAGGCATTGACCCACATCTAACACCCTATACCAAGAAGATCAAAATGGGTTCATGATTTAGACATAAAGAATGATACTATAAGCAAATTAGAAGAACAAAGGATAGTCCACCTCTCGGTGAAGAAGGAAGGAATTTGTAGATCCTTTTCCCTTTTTTTATGACTTCTTTGGAATACAGACCCAGTAGAAACATTGCTGGATCAAAGTTTGATTACAGTTTGATAGCACTTAGGGCATAGTTCCATATAGCTCTCCAGAATGGTTGGATCAGTTTACAACTCCACCAACAATGTATTAGCATCCTAATTTTCCCACATCCCCTCCAACATTCATCATTATTTTTTCCTGTCATCTTAGCCAATCTGTGAGGTGTATAGTGGTACTTAAAAGTTGTTTTAATTTGCCTTTCTTTGATCAATAGTGACTTAGGGCATTTTTTTTCATATGACTAGAAATGGTTCTAATTTTTTTCATCTGGAAAGTGTCTGTTTATATCCTTTTATAATTTATCAATTGGAGAATTTTTGTAAAGTTGAGTCAATTCTCTATATAGTTTAGAAATGAGACCAGAATCTTGAATGTAAAAGTTTTTTTTCCCAGTTTACTGCTTCCCTTTTAATCTTGTCTGCATTGGTTTTGTTTGCACAAAACCTTTTTAACATAATATAATCAAAATTATCCATTTTGCATTCTATAATGTACTTTAGTTCTTTGGCCACATAGAAGGATTTCAATAAACATTTGATTGATTGATTGTAGCTCTTAAATATGTGCTTATTGATTTAGGGTTCAAATAAGACATTTCAATATTACAAAGGTTTATAATTTAATATACATAAGTGCTTTTTTATATATAAACAAAAATTCCTCTATAACTTAGTAGATGATCTTTAAGAGCTGCTCTGGCACATTTATCACTTTGTAGCCAATTTTATGGTAAGTTTCCCTGGAAGTAAATAGGTTGGTCCTTGGGTAATAGGGATGCAGGCCATATTCAGTACTTTCCCACTTTCATAAGAATTATTATGGTGAACACTACAACTGAATAGCCAGGGTCATCTATCTACCAAGATGAAGCCTCAAAGTAGAACTTCAAGGGGGCCTGAGCAAGGCAAAGAACATCCTATGTGTTCATGACACATGCTGACAATCTAATTACTCTGCCTTATGTAAATGGAAAAACTTCCTATACAGCATCAAAAGAATATTTATATCTAATTGTTGTTTAGTCTTTTCAGTCATGTCTGACTTTTTGTGACTCCATTTGGGGTTTTTGTGGCAAAGATACTGGAGCAATTTGCTATTTTCTTTTCTAGTTCAGTTTACAGATGAGGAAATTGAGGTAAAAAGGGTTAAGTGACTTGCCCAAGGTCACACAGGTAGTAAGTATCTGAGGTAGGATTTGAATTCAGAAATCTGACTTTTACCAAGTCCAGGCCAGATACTACATTCACTGTGCTACCTAATTGCCCATTTATTATCTTTTTCTATCTCTATATATGCCTATTGCTATATACATATAGACATAAGTATAGCTATCTCTGCCCATGTCTGTGCTTATATCTATATTTCAGGGGTGTCCTTGAACCAGCTTAGTCAGTTTGGGAGAGTTGATTGTTAAATTTTCCATGTGATCATTTATACTTCAGAAATTAACAAATGCTATGTTTTAGGACTTGATTTATTGTTTTATTGATCTTCCAAACTTAAGAAAATATTAATAATGAAGATTAAATTTAATAATGCACATTAAATTTAATCTGTCAGGGTCAGGTATATTTTACCCCACCAAGACAATTGTTACAGATATAACAGTACATTGTTGTCTGCACTTATACCTATCTTATATAGGTATACATATTTATACTTATACCTATATGTATACCTATATATACAACCTATGGCATATCATTGAATTCCTCCTGAAGATGTTTATTCACTTACAGATCATCCACATCGAAAAGGTCTCAAGAGAGGATTTGTCCACTTTCAAAGAGAACTTCCTCCCAGCATATCTTATTATCTTGGACCTCCAATAAATGGAAACGCTTTGAGGGCATACACTATTTTGTTGTTGTTTTAACTGCCAAGGTTTGGCATAATACTTGACATACAGCAGGCTCTGATAAATGCTTGTTGAAGAAATGAATAAATGAATCAAAGCTGAGAGAACTTATGGTCTTTTTGCCACTTTTTTAACTTTTATACTTCATTTATGGTATAATCTCTGTCACAGATAAAAATGGTTCAGTGAACACGTGGCATCAATCTTCTTATTTTCTATAATAATTAATGATGATGATGATAAAAACGCACATTTCTATGGTGATTTCTTCATAATACCTCTTATGAGTCAAGCAGCACAAGTGTTATTAGCCCAATTTTACATATGGAAAAACCAAACACAAAACTCTGAGTTGTTCAAGGTCACACAGCTTCTGAGAAGCAGAATAGGAACTCAAACATATGTTCTGTGGCTCCTAGTCCAACATTTAATCTCACTACCTTGTACTGTTTTAAAATATTCAGGTTCTAAGTGTAAATATCCAAAGCTATCCATTAGTACTTATCAAGTGCTTACTATCTGCTAAGTCTAGGGATATATAAAAAGGCAAGACAGTCCTTGTTTTTGAGGACTTCCCAGTCTAATGGGGGACACAATCTGCAAATAATTATGTACAAAAAAAGATATATACAAGATAAACTGGAGATGATCTTAGAAAGAAGGTCTAAAGTCAATGAAAATCTTCAAAGTTTTCATGGAGAAGTTGGGACTTTAGTTGTACTTTTGATCTAGGAAATTCACTGGGTGGGAGCCTCTCTAGCAAAGTGATTGAAGCGTTATATGACTTAAGTCAATAAATACTATGAAAGAACTTTAGGCACATTGGTGTTATGAGACCTGCCTAGGATCACATAGTTAGTGCCAGACACGATTTAACCCCAAACCTTCTTGACTCTAACCACCACTAGGGGATCTTGCCTCTAAGCATATGATTACCTTAAAATTATTGAAGATGGACCTTCATTAGCTTGAAGCACTTCACATGATAACCATTGGTACTTTCTGTTAGAAAAGATTTCTTTCCTTTAGATACTCAAATCTCTGATTGATTTTTATTTGGCCCAAAGATTATACCATTATTCTGGAAATGCAAATAATGTGGAATTAAAGGGTGATTTGAATATAATAGATTGCTTTTTTTTTTTTTTGCTTTTTGCTGAGGCAATTGGGGTTAAGTGACTTGCCCAGGGTCACACAGCTAGGGAATGTTAAGTGTCTGAGACCAGATTTGAACTCAGGTCCTCCTGACTTCAGGGCTGGTGCTCTAACCACTGCACCACCTAGCTGCCCCCTATAATAGATTGCTTTTTGAAATGACAAACATAATTATCATCAATAGATGTCTTGCATCACATAGATGCAGGTCTATGGGTTTGTTATGTATTGAATCTATATATTGGTTGGTTTGGCTGAACTGTTTTTTTTTCCTCTTTTAATCTTTAATTTTCAATTTTAAGCCATCTCTTGATAGCTTATTAGGGATGGGAAAGATATATTTCTTTACCTATATCTCTATCCATATCTCTATCTTTCTATCTATCTATAATGAGATAATATATGTAATGTGTTTTCAAACCTTAACATGCATTATATGAGCTACTTTATTATTATTAAAATGAAGGTGATGTAAAAACAGAAGATATCAGCTAAAAACCACTAGATAATGTGGTTTTGTGATTATATGCTTAATTCAAAGAAGTGTTATTTATTGCATCAGAAGTCTAGACACATAAGAGACCTCATTTCCTCTATTAGTTCTAGGAAGACTTGTATGTTCTATTACAAAATAATAAAAGAACAAAATAATAAAAGTTCTTCATATCCAGCTTATCTCTCCCATGAGCATCAGGACCACATCACTAAATGCCTCTTTGTGAGTAAGGTCCTACATATTAATCTCCCTAACCCCCAACAACAGCAACAAACAACTTTCAAACCTCAGAAACTCTCTAGTCAAAGTTATATAATTCAAACCTTTTATTTTACAGATGAGTATATTGAAGATAATAAGGGTATGACTTAACCCAAGGTGACACAGTAAGACATAGTACTAGAATTTGAGCTCAAATCCTATATTTATAAGTAGTTTTTTTTTTGCACCAAGCTATCTTCTGTTTTTCCCTTCCCCATTTTTTTCATGTTAGGTTTTTTTTTTTTTTACATCAGAGATAAAGCATAAGGGTAATGATGGTTTCTCTCTTATATTGATAATTGATTAATGTATTAAAAATAAGGCTTTTCTCTTTGTGTTTTCTTATTCAGAAATCAGTCTTTGAAGGATATTGCTGACAGAAGAAATTGCCCAAATCCTCAAGATACATGCTTTTTGATATCTCGTGGGACTCTACTCAACTAGGAGACCTTACAAATAGAATCCAGTTTTAGCAAAATACATGCTTGTTGGGAATAAGTCCCTCTCTGAGCTTGGAGCTTTCCTTTAGAATTTAGTATGGTCCAGCTTATAAAGAGAAAACCAACCAGTGAGGTCTGGTTTGCTGAATCTCATGATTAGGTCACATTCTCTGCAAGAGAATCTGAAGACCCTTAGCCTGCCTCCTCATTAATATATACATCCCCTCATTGATTGTTCAGCAATTAGATTAGATTTCTAATTTCTCAGGCCTTTTAAACATCCAATATTCTCCTGAAAGGCTCTTTGGTTTATAAGAGAAAGCTAATGACTATTTTATTAATTAACCACCAGTTATAATTAATGAAATTATTGATTACCCAGGTCTCTTATTCTTTATTATAAGAAATGACTCAACTTTTCAATCATTATAAAGATAAAGAGTGCTGTACCAGAAGTCAGGAAAACCTGGGTTCAAGTTTTATTTCAGTTATTTGCTATATGGCCCTAAGTAAGTTATATAAACTTCTCAGCCTCAATTTCATCTGTCAAATGAGAATAATAGTAGTACCTATCTCACATGGTTGCTGTGATGATCAAATGAAAGGAGAGATGTGAAGTGCTTTGCAAACGTTAACATTTCATCTAAATGTTTCTGTTATTGAGGATAATGAATGCCATAATGAATGGATCTCTATATTAGGAGTCAAAAAGATAAAATTCTACACAAGGCATTAATTATGTGATCTTGAGTTAAGACAATCTTGTTTGGTTCAGTTTCATCATCTAAAAATGAGAATAATAATAACACTAGAATTGTTACGAGAAACAAATAATATACATAAACTAGTTTTCAAACTTAAAGTGCTATATAAATGCTTATTCTTATTATTGGTATTATTATTTTTATTATTTTCTATGTCCCTCAGGTAATATCCTTGAATTTAATCATTAAATCATAGATTGATTGGTGGGTGAAGAATGAAGGGAGTACTCACACTAGAAGTTCCCTAGATGGATTGAAAGTACAGATCTTTCCATGGATAGCTATCATTTGTGAACAGATATCATAGCCAGCTAAGTGAAGGAGAGCAACAATGTTGTGGGGGAACCCATTAGAAAAGACAGTGATTGAAGAAGGCTTTTTTTTTTAATGAAACAAATATCCTTGACAGCAAGGAAAGCAAGCCACTTTATTAGGAATCTAATAGGGAAATTCAGAGTATGGTGGAGGAGATTGCAGATTATCAGACCAGATTAGAGCAGGCTTGCTACCTTCCCAGTGAGTTGGCAAAATATCTTCAGTATGTTAGTATGTTCAGAGGCTGCCAAATATGACCACTAGTCACATAATACTGTCAAACGATCTGTGAATTTATTCAATCTGTAAACCAGGTGGAAAATTATTTAAAGCTAGTAAGAGCAATACTGTGGTTTTGCTTTCTGTCTAAAGAGGCAATCGGCCAGTCATTTTGCTTTTTCAATTTCCTGAGTTCATATGTGTAAAAGGAGCTTCCAAACATTTCCTGACCATGGGGGATTTGTAGAATAGTTCTTGAATAAGAATTGAAGCTAATTCTCATTTCCTTACCTCAGACTCTTATTTGCTGGGACTTCAAGATGAGTATGCCATTTTTCTTTACCATCTCACTAAAATCATATCTTTATTTTTTTCATTACTGGTTTTTGTGAAAGGGGAAAAATTTAAAAATTTTATTGGTCCCATTTGATTTTTATATCACTTTCATTTCTCAACATCTCTTCTACCTCCCACACCCACAGAGTCATTTCTTATGATAAAGAATAAAAAAAGAGAGAAAAAGCTCAGCAAAACTACTCAGTGTATCAACTATGTTCAAAGATTATATGCAACATTTCATATTCAGACAGGAGAGATACAATTTCAACTTTCTTCTTTAGGACCAAGTTTTTTTCATTATAATTATAATTATATTTCAATTTTTAAAAGTTACATGATTATAATGATGCAATAGGTAGTTTTCCTGGTTCTGCTTATTTCATTTTGGATTACTTCATAAAAGTCTTCCCATGTTTTTCTGTTTTCATCAAATTCATTGTTCCATATAGCACAATAAAGAGGAAAAAAAACATTGAAAACATTTTGTCATTTTTTTTTCATCTAAATGCTCTGGAAAATAAAATCTCCTTTTAAATATCATCAGAGTCTCTTCTCTCTTTTACCCACTTTAGCTATAGTGGAACTTTTCCCCTTGGCTGAATGGGTGCTAGTTTATTTTTTTTTCTCACTGGGGTTCAATTACCTTGAGAAGAATGGATTGTATCCAGCTTTTTATCCAGTATTATTCTGTGGTTTTAAGTCTGTAGTCTTGAGTTTCAGAAGCAATAGAATTCCACGAGGATGGAAAACCCACTTGATTTATTGACACATGAATTGTTTCCCATATCATCTTATCACCAACGTGAGGAAGCAATGGGCAGGAAAGCAGAGCTTTGCAAATCCCACTGAAATTGCTAGTTAGAGATAGATGCCTCCTGAGACAGTCCCATTTTGAAATACATCAAGTGGACTATAAACCAGTGCTTTGCTTAGCCTTCTCCCTGTCTTACACCGTTCCTGAATTTTGTTGACATTCTGTTTCAAATAAAAATCATTAAGAACTGTTCTTTTTTTTTCCTCCCAGCAGTCCCTGATCATTACATGACAAAGTAGCACATGGACTTCTTCCATGACAGATTTAATGCCTAAGCTGATGCATAAAATGGGGCTGAGTAGGAGAAGAAAAAAAAATCTCACTCTATATTTCCAAGTGTCCATTAATTCTTTGCTAATAATAAATTACCTTGGAACCCTGATAGAAATAGATGTATGGGCTCTACGAAAACCAAGAAGATTTATGAAGATCAGTGAAGTAGTGAGGAATATAGTCAACTCTTTGTCATCTACCTTGGGGCTTACCTATCACAAATCTTCTTGTTTTTGCCTTTTTTTTTCTTTTTTGCTTCCCAGTGACATTATTGCCTTCTGCACGTAAATAACTCCTTTGTTGATATTTTAACTGCCTCTTTATTTTTGCTCTAAATTGCTGGCCTCAGATAATTAGGACAAGAATGAGGCTTATAATGTTTTTTTTTTCCCATTTCATGGAAACTTAGTTATTTCTCCAGGCTCCAGGGAATTTGTGGACAATCAGGAGGGCTAGAAGGAGGTAGCTGTATTTAGTTGAAATGTTGAGTAATGGAAATTTTCATTTTCAGCATATCATAAGGGAGTTGGAAGAAGGTGAAAAAGGGAGGGATGGGGAAGCTGGACAGCTTAGCAGGTCTGCCTGAATTCTTACTGCCACTTTGTTATTTGATCCAAAGCATTCTGGATTTCCAAAACATCAGGCAAGGCCATATTCCAATTTCTATAACGTCTATAGAGTCTAAAACTCTAATAGATTTTCTTTTCAAAATGTTATCTTAAATATTTAAATTTGATATTATCTGAACTGTCTCTCTGTCCTCGTGAGCATTAACTGTAGTAAATGTCAGATCTGAGTTAATATTTCATATTTTCATTGGAATTTTTAAGACTTTTTGATGTCTTTTTTCACATTCCAGGTTTAATGAGGTTTCTGAGTTAGTGTGATTATTCTCAGCTGACTAATATGATCAATTGATAAAAATAAGCCATTTTCCCCTTAGAAAGTTAGTGTCTCCAAATGGAGTTTTATTCAACTTGCGAAGCTGTTATCATTATCACCATTATCACCATTGTCATGATGCAGTATCTAGGATATTGGGCTTGGAGGTAGTAATATCTTGCTTGGAGGTAGGAATACCTTATTGCTTCTGCGATCTGGGCAAAGGACTTAACCTCTTTTTGATCCTAGAAAACTCTTGTATAAAACAGGGACAATAATAGAACCTATCTTGCAGGGTTGTTGTGAGAATCAAATCAAACAATATATATAAGACACTTTGTAAATCTCAAATTACTATACAACTATTCTGTTGTTATTATTGTTCTTAATCATATCTGATTCTTTATTTTCCCCTTTGAGGTTTTCTTGGCAAAGATATTGGAGTGGTTTTCCATTTTCTTCTCCAGTTCATTTTGCAGATAAGGAAACTGAAACAAATAGCATTAAGTGACTTGCCCCGAGCCACATAGGTAAGAAGTGTCTGAAGCTAGATTTGAACTCAAGAAGATGAGGCTTCTTGAGTGTCGGTCTGGCACTCTATCCACTGCAACACCTAGCTGGACTACACAAATATTATCTACCATTATTATTTAACTGACATTTCTATGATGTTTTAAGATTTGCAAAGCACCTCTCATTTGCTACCATTTCACAATGGTCAGATAAAAACTCCAGATATTATCTTTATTTTGTAGATGAGACAGCTGAAAGCTAGTGAGATTAAGTGATTTGTCTAGAGTCACTATCTAGTAAATGTCTGAATCAAAATTCTAACTCTGATTTTCCTGGTTTCCAATCTAGCCAATGCTTTATCCAAGTACAGAGATGCAATTTAAAATGTAGTCACATATCAGAAATTATGTTTTTTCAGCCCCAATAGTTGAGTTTTCATTATGGATGGATTTTTTAACTGGCCAGTATTTACTGATGAAATATTTTATGTAATATAGCTGTATTAACTTGGAGCTATTTCCCTTACCATTCTTATTTTCTTCATCCACAGAAATGAGGCAGGTGATATTTCACATAACCAAAGTAATGACTCTTGGGAGTCACATTGTTTATGTCTCTGGTATAATTTTCGACTGAGCCCAAGTGATGGTGTCACTTATAGTTTAGAATCTGAATAAGACCTAAGCCTGTTTATCTTTAAAAATGCTCAACCTGAGTGTTTTACTGGAAGTACATGGCTAAGAAAAGACTGGTAGATGTGAAAAGAAGGCAGTAATAATGATTTATAACCAAACAGAGGCTAATAAACCTGTTAGCTTTTGGTATTTACTGTGGAGATCAATGGTGACCTCAAGCTAAAACTTGTTTTAACTTTATCCAGCTTCCCCTTTTCTGCTTTTTTATGGGCTCCTCAATTACTTTACTTGTCTACTGGAGGAGACTTTTATTTGTTGATAAGGACTCTTTAACCAATTGCAAAGTTGGAAAAAATAAAGTTACTATTATGCATAAGGCAATAAGTGAATACCACTTCAGATTAATCTGATTCTGTCTTTGAACAAACCAAAATGAGAGAGAAGGTAAACATATATAAAAGCAAAAATCCCATAAAGGAAGTTGTACAGAGGGACATGGTACAGTAAAAGGAGATGTGGAATTATGTTGCTCTTACATGAAACAATAGAATTGAATTTCCTGGGCCATTTTCTTCTGCCACAGAAAAACTAGAAAAATTCTGGTCTGATAAATACCAAGTACCAACTGAAGCAGTTTCTCTTTTTTCCCCTTTTTTCTCCCTCTATACACTTGCTTTCTGATTCATGCCTTCCCTAGACAGTAGAGGACTAATGAAGTCTTTTACTATAAAGGAAAGGACCTGGAGCCAAGATAGAGGATTAGAAATAGCCAACCATCTGAGTTCTCTCAACATTTCTTTCAAAACAAGTTCAAAATTATAACTCAAATAAAAATGTGGAGTGGCAGAGTGAACAAAAGGTCAAGGTAAGACACAGTTCCAGCTTAAGAAAAATGTGAAGGTCAGCAGGTGAGATCTATGACTAGAGTGGAGGCTTGTCTAGAATGTGCACATTTGGTGGCAGCAATAGCAGCTTCAGGGAGTCTCAAACCAAAGGAGTCAGATAGCTGCTTTGCTGGCATTAAGTGCAGCTAATGCTGATTGGCAACTCTATTGCCCATATGCAATTTTGGGTCTGAGTTCAAGGGCACAAAGAAGTGCTTGTGGTTGGTTACAAGAGAGCAATGGCCCTGACTACAGTTCAGAGACAGAGAAGAACACTAGAGCTTGTGACTGCCGAAGAGCAGGGGTCCTAGTCACAGTAATAGGGCCAGGAGGAGTGCTATTGCTCATGGCTACAGAAGAGCAGGGGGCCCTTTTTGGATAAAGACCAGAGTATAGACAGTAGAGCAGTAATGTCGCCTCTCCCCCAGAGGATACACCTTGTGGAAGCACCAAAAACTTGTAGACCCCCAGAATAGGCTGTGAAAACAGCAGTACAAAAAAGCCTGAAACTTGGGACCCTATTTCTTTGCCTCTCAGTGATTTGAACCTAACTTTAACATAAAGTTCAAAGTCAAGAAAAATGAGCAAACAAACAAGAACTTGATCATTAAAAAGCTACCATAGAAGCAGGGAAGACCAAGATACAAATACAGAGGAAAATTATGTGAAAACATCTACAAGCAAAATTTCAGAGAAAAATGTTAATTGTACTCAAGGCCCAGAAGGCTTTAATATATATATATATATATATTTTTTTTTTCTTTTTGCTGAGGCAATTGGGGTTAAGTGACTTGCCCAGGGTCACACAGCTAGGAAGTGTCTGAGACCAGATTTGAACTCAGGTCTTCCTGACTTCAGGGCTGGTGCTCTAACCACTGCGCCACCTAGCTGCCCCTAATTTATATATGTTAAAGAAATAAGATAGAAAATTGGGAAAAGAAATGAGTAATGCAAGAAAATTAAGAAAAGAGAATTGAAGTAAAGCTGAGATGATGAAGAAAAGGTTTTCCCCCATATCTCTCTAAACATCTTTAATTAACACCTCAAAAAATTCTAGAGCAGCAAAACCCACAAAAGAACAGTGAAGCAATTTTCTAATCCAAGATAACCGAGAATGCCAGCGGGAAGGGTCTGTTGCAACAGATGTAGTTCAGGCTATGTCCCAGCAAACCAAAAGTAGGCCTTGAATACAAAAGAATCAGTGGCAGCAGTAGCAGTTTTCAGATCTCTAAATGGTAAGGGGGTTAGACAACTGGTCAGAAGGATATTACAGGAGATTCTTTTGCTGTCATCAGGGACAGGACTCTGTTTCATTGCCTATGTTTAGATCTGGGCCATATTCCTTGATCTCAGTCCCAAGGTGAAGGGGTGCATTAGCACACCAGAATTTGCAGCTGAAAAAAAGCTGGGACCTACTCACATTTCCAGGGTGCAAAAGAGTGCTTGTGATCATTCATAGACAAGAGCACAGAATAGCAAAGTAGTAAATACACCTTTTCCTAGATAATACCACATTGGAAGAATGAAAAAAACTTACAAAAACCCAGAATTACCTCTGCAAACAGTTGCACAGAATACTTGAAGCTTGGGATGGTATCCTCTCCCCTCTGGAAACAGTTTCACTTTAGCATATAGTTAAAAGTCAAGAAATAGACTGGAATAATGTGCAAAGAGCAAAAAAAATCCTATAGAAAGTTACTATGGTGATAGGGAAGATCAAAACAAAAATTTAGAAGAAAACAAAGTAAAAACTCCTATCTCCAAAGCCTCAAAGAAAAATATGAATTAGCCTCAAGTTATGGAAGAGCTCAAAAAGGATTATAAAAATGAAGAGAGATAGAGGAAAGATTAAAAAAAAGAGATGAGAGTAATGTAAGAAAATCATGGGGAAAAAAAGAGCTAACAATTTGGCAAAGATGGCACAAAATAGTGAAAAAATTAACACCTTCAAAACCAGAATAGACCAAATGGTAAACAAGGCAAAAAGCCCAATTAAGAGAAGAAAACTTTAAAATGTAGAATTGGCCAAATGGGCAAAGAGGTACAAAAATTCACTGAAGAAAAAATAGAAAAGGAGGTACAAAAGCTTACTTAAAAATTATTCCTTAAAAATTATGATTGGGCAAGTTAATAACTTTATTAGACATCAAGAAACAATAAAACAAAATCAGAAGAATAAAAGAAGAAAAAAGTGAAATATTTTATTGGAAAACAACTGATCTGAAAATAGATCAGAGAGATGACTTAAGAATTATTGAACTAAAAAATCATAATAAAAAGAGCCTCGCTATCATTTTTCAAGAAATTATCAAGGGAAACTGCTATGATATTCTACAACCACAGAGTAGAATAGGAAATAAAAGAATATATAAATCACCTCCTGAAAGAGATCTCCAAATGAAAACTCCTCAGAATATTATAACTAAATTTCAGAGGTCTCAGATCATGGAATAAATATTGCAAACAGCCAGAATGAAACAATTCAAAAATTGAGGAGCCATTATCTGGATCACACAAGATTTAGCAGTTTCTATATTAAGGGAATAGAAGACTTTGAATATGATATTTTGAAAGGCAAAGGAGTTAGGATTACAACCAATAATGACCTACCCAGAAAAAATAATTATAATCATTCAGGGTAAAAATATATATTTAATAAAATACAGGACTTCCAAGAATTCCTGATAAAAAGACTAGAACTGAATAGAAATTTTGACTTTCAGATATAAGATTCAAGAGAAGCATAAAAGGTAAACATGAAAGAGAAATAATAAAATATTCAGTAAGGTTAAAGTGTTTACATTCCTACATAGGAAATCTATCATTATTTGGGTAGCTAGAAGGAATTTCATAGATAAAAGGCATGAATCTTAATCACTATTAAAATGTTCTCAAAAAAGAGGGGGTATAAGAAAAAGGGATGCATTGGGAAAAGGAGGAAGGGAAAAATAAAATGTAGGAAATTTACTCATAAAAGAGATGTACAAGGAAGAATTTTTATGAGTGATAGGCAATGACTGAACCTCATTCTCATCAGAATTGGTTCAAAGAAGGATAGAAAACACACACACACACATACACTCACTCAGTTTAGTATAGACATCTAGATCAATAGGGAAATAAGAGGGGCAAGGAATAAGAGATGAGTGGAATGATAAAAGGAAGGGCAGATTAAGGGAAACAGTGCCAGAACAAAACAGACTTTTGAGAATGGATAGGATAAAAAGAGAGAGAGAAAGATAAACAGAAGAAAATGAGCTACTGGGAATCACACAATTAGAAAACATAAGTATGAATGTGAGTGAGATGATCATACCCATAAAATGGAAGCAAACAGCAGAATGGATTAGAAATCAGAATCTAGTAATATGTTGTTTACCAGAGATATGCTTGAGAGAGATATGAATACAGATTTAAAATAAAGACCTAGAAGAAAAGTTATTTTGCTTCAGCTGATATACAATAAGGTAGGACTAGAAATCATCATCTCAGACAAAAAAAATAAGTCAAACCAAAATTAATTAGTAGAGATGATTAGGGAAATAACATTTTGCTAAAAGGTACCACAGAGAATGACGTAATATAAAAATGCTTATGGCAATTATTTTTTTTGGAAAAAGGCTTTATTTGTCAAATACATAGAGAGTTGAGTCAAATTTCTAAAAATAAATACATTCCTCAACTGATAAATGATCAAAGAACATGAACAAGTAGTGTTATGAAGAAATCAAAATTCTCTAATCATGTGAAAAATGCTATAAAATAATATTTATCCAAGAAATGCAAACTAAATTACTACCTCACACCTGTTAGATATGACAAATGTTGAAGGAAATGAGGGAAAATAGCAAAGTTAACAAACTCTTGGAGTTCTAGAGAACAATCTAGAGAACTATCCCCAAGAAACTATAAAAGCTGTGCATGCCCTTTGACACAATGATGGCATTATCAGATCTGTATGCCAAATAAATTAAAGAAAAAAAAACACCTATAAGTGCAAAAACATTTATAGTGCTCTTATTGTGGTGGCAAAGGGGAGAGTCATCAATTGGGAAATAGTTGAACAAGTTATGGATTATTGATTGTGATGGAGTACTATTGTGCTATAAAAATGATGAAGGGGGTGGTATCAGAAAGGAAAAAAATATGGCAAGACCTATATGAACTGATGCAAAGTTCAGTGAGAAGAACATTATTGTGAACAATAACAGCAATGTTGTAATCACGATCCACTGTGAAAGACTTGGCCACTCTGATGATGAATTCAATGATTCAAGACCCTTCCAAAGGACTAATGAAAAAAAAGCTATCTACCTAAGAGAGAACAAATAAACTCCAAGGGAAAATTGAAGCATAATTTTCTCACTTTATTATTATATTTTGCTTATTTATTTGGTAATATGGCTAATTAAGAAATATATTTTGCATGATTTCACATGTATAATATAAATGATATATTGCTTGACTTTTCAGTTGTAGTGAGGGAGGGATTGGGAAAGAGGAAAAGAATTAGAGCTCAAAATTTAAAAGGAAAAGAGTGTTAAAATAAATTAATAATGAATCAAACAATCAAGGAAAATTTTTAAACAACTGAAATGCTGAATAGTTGAAATTCAAATAAAAAGAAAAGAAAAGAAAGGAAAGGAGTTATATAATCTTTCCTCTTTCCAAGCAGTGTGGCAAAATTCAGACTGCTTCATAGAAAGAACTGGACCTACTTCTATAATTTCTTACTTTTACCTGGCTATCTCCCAGCTAATTAGGCAGCTAGGAAGTGCTACAGTGAATATAGTCTTAGTTCTGTAGGCTAATAAAGGAGTGGCAAGAACATTCTTGGAAGCAGACTCATCAAATTGGGAATGTTTAGTCAGGAAAGAGAACACTCATATTAGGATATGATACCTGAATCTGAGGGTATGAAGATTGGTTACATGGAATAGAGATTAGATTTGTTCTGCTTGGCCCAAAGAGCAGAATTGAGTGTTTATAAGGAAATTTAAGGACAAATTTCTTTTTAATTTGCTTTGTGAAAGAACTGAACTAGCTTCCTTGGAAGGCAGGGTGCTTCTCATCACTAGAAATCCTTAAGTAAAGGACAGATGACTACTTGCCAGGGATGGGTAGAGGAGATTTCTGGTCAGTCCTGGATCCCATTTGATGATTTTTAAAAACCCTTCCAACTCTGAGATTCTGTAACATGTTAATCAGGTAATGTAAAGAACTAACTCATTCCCCAAAGTCATTATCTACTCATAGTGTTCTATTATTAATACATTCTCAATGCTTTAGGTCTGCCTTCAGTTTTAATCTTCATTTCAAACAGCCTCAGTTTCATTCATTAATTCACTCAATTTTACACATTTATTTTAAAAAATCATAATCCCCTTTTTTCTTCTATCAAATTATCTTTCAGACAAGAAAGATACTATGTAAGATCTATTTCTGCATTCATCCTTTGGGCCATAATGTCTGTAATTTAAAAAGCCAACATGTCTCTCTTTCCTCCAAAAATTCTATCTTGCAGTAAGCATTTTTTTTAAGGTTCTACAATTTATTTCTTAATTTGTAGATCTTTGGGATCAGTTTTCTTCATTGAAAAATGCCACAAGACTAAAATTATAAATGCTATTTGATCTCTATTTCATAATATTTTGTATATATATATTTATATAAATACATATATAGACACATATTACACACACACACACACACACATATATATGTACATATATATATATACACATATATACACACATTTGTAGTAGGGAGAAGCACCAAGCAAAGTTGTGAATTTTGTTCTCAAAACTAATAATTTATTTAAGTAAGGAATTTGACCCTGAAGAGAGATATGTTAACACTTTTAAGGGAAAGTGTTCAGACACACTGACTTCCTGAGAGAAATGTGAAATCAATAAAATTCATAAATATAGTATGGTGAATTTCCAGTGTATTCACATATCATGGTGACTCTTTTCAAAGGCCATGCCAATAGAATACAAACTCAAGGAGGGCTCTTTGAGTTGGAAAGACTGCAAATATGGCACCTGTGAAATAATATGTATCTGCTACCCAAAAACCAATCTACATAAGCTCAGAAAGACTCATTCTCAGAAGTCAATCACAAATTGAGGAACTATTTAGGACAGAAATTCATGAAACTTTCTATTAAGTCCTGAAGGAGTTATGAGAAGTAACTCATACACAAGTTGTGTGGTACAATAGCAATAGAATTTGGAGAGACCTGAATTCAAGTCCTCCTCTGACACTTACTAGCTATGTAAATTTTTGAGAGTCTTGGTTTCTTTATATGTGAAAATGGAAATAATGAACTTCCTTTACAGCACTGTTGTGATATTCAAATGAAATATTGTCTATATATTGCATGTGTGGAAAACTGTGTTATTTGTATGTTAAAGGTGCCAAAATTCTGAGAACTATAAGATTGAGTAACCTCAAGGGATTAGAGTATACAGTCTAAGAAATAGCACAAAATGTTTGGAGAGGGGAGCTTACAAAAAGGTAGAGAAAGCATTTTACATCTCTCTGTCCCTGTCTCAAAGGTAGTTTCTCTCAATGGGAGTAGTGTGCTTCCAGGATTCTGAGCTGGCAGTTGGCATTTGACCAGTTGTACCAATTATGGCCCAATATATAATTAGAAAGAAACTGACTGACTAATAAAAAGTATTAATGGTCATGCTTTGGACAACCATACTAATTGACCAGAATTCTTTCAAAAGTGATTGTGATACTTCATTGGGGAAAATATTGGCTATGTTCGTTGGGGCACCTGACTGAGGGATCCAATGATATACTTGGCCACTAAGTGGGGTCAGGAACATGAGTTCAGATATAGTTGTGTACTAGCTGTGTGATACTGGATTTAACCTGTTTTTCTCAGTTTCCTCATTTGTATAATGAGGAAAAAAATTCTACCTACCTCCCAGGGTTGTTGTGAGAATCAAATGAGATAATAATTATAAAGCACTTAGCACAGTATTAAGCACATAGTTAGCACTATATAAATGTTAGCTATTATTATTATTATTACTTCTTTATTAGATGTCTTACTCCTTGTAGTTTTGGTAATGAGATATTCGGAAGCACTTAGGGTTCTGACTATGAAGCCTTCTTTGTGAGAGCAATAAGGCATTTTGCAAAGATCAGACATCTCATAGTCCTTTATTACTTTGTCCTTTTTATAGTTGTACCTTCTTAATTTCCTATTTTGCTTTAGTAAGTATATTTTAATTTGTGAGATTGATCCTTTTGATTTGAGGTTGTGATAGAGATTAAGATTTTTGTGGGAATGGGGGCTAGAATTATTGGATAAATTATGAATTATTATTACTATTTTTATGTCAGGATATTCTGATTAAGTGACTTGCTTGGGGTCAAACAGCTAGTAAATATTAAGTATCTGAGGTTGGATTTGGACCCTCCTGATCTTCAGGGTCAGTGCTCTATCCATTGTGCCATCTAAGTGACCCTAAATAATGAATTATTAGGAGGATTCATTCCCTTATATTAGACAATTGTTCACAAAAGATATCTTCCTTTATAGGATCATAGAGTGTCAAAGGAAAAAAATTAATACTGACACGCAACACTCTGCAACTACAATTTTATGTAATTTATCATTAATGTATTTTCAAGCTATTTCTAGCTCAGTGAGAAAAAAATGTGCAAATGGGAACAGTCTTTCATGCCCTCTGATATGACTCTGTGCTATAAGACTATTTGAGGTAACATTTATAGGAATTCTGAATGAAAAAAAATCATATACAGAAATACAGTAACAACCCAGAATAGAAAGCACTCAGTTCCTTCATGGACCATTGAAATGAGATCTTTTCTACAATCAACAGCTTTATCTTGAATGTTAAAGATGACATCTTCCTTAAATTGGTCACCATGGCAATCACTTCAAATGGCTAGCGAGTCAACAATCTTGTTTAGAAAAGATGTTACTCCATTTTGCTAAGAAAGGACTTAACTTTTGTTCTATCCACTTTTCTAGTTAAAGGAAAAATTCTGGAGGTTTTAGGCTGGAAGAGTATTATTTTTTATTTCTAGAGTACCTAAAAATGAGTTATTTTTAAAAAATATAACTTGTTAGTGTTATATTTTGTTTTTAAATATAATCATAATGAGTGATGATTATATTATAAATGTTACAATTATGGGATTTTTTATGACATAAATAGGGTTTAGTTATAATGTATTAATGAAGTTAGTGAGAAATCTAACTTTTGGGTCATCATTATATGGGGTAATACCTGCATTTCCAGGATTGGCATTGGAAGTATAAAATATTATTTGTGAGATCACTGTTCTCATATTGGCTGAATTTAGAACTTAAGCTTCAATTGTGGGAGATAGACATATCTATATCTATATACACTTCGTATATCTGATTGCTCAGTGGATAGAGTATAGGGCCTGAAGTTGGGAAGACACTTAACTAGCTATGTGATCTGAGCAAGTCACAACTTTATTTGTTTCGTTTTTTTAAAATGGAAAGTGAGTTGAAGAAGGAAATGACAAACCATTCCAGTATCTTTGCCAAGACAACCCCAAAAGAGCTCACAAAGAGCTGGACATGACTGAAATGGCTGAACAACTATCAATTTAGTTCAGCAAGCATTTGCTAAGCATTGGGTACAGTGTGAGGCACTAGTTGTAAAGCCAAAAATGAATATCCCCATACATTCAAAAAGTTTACCTTTTATTGATCTGTTACTTGGAAATATAAATTTTGCATTCATAATGTAAATTTTAAATTGTGTGTGTGTGTGTGTGTGTGTGTATTTATGTGGGTTGGATTTCTACCTTCTGTGGAGAAACCTTACTAGTGTTAAAAGCTTATGTTAGAGATCGTTCTCTATTTACCTTCTGACCCATTCTTTTAAACACGCTACTTGAACTTTCCATCTTACAAAGAATAGCATTAATTTTCTTCACGTCTCTACACTTATCTATATATCACCGAAAGGTCTTGGCAAGTCACTTAATTCTTGGTGCCTTCCAGCAATTCTCTTAGACTATCAGTTACAAAGTATGAATTGATTGTCACTGATAAAGGTTTTTCATTTGGGGAACTTCTCAAAATAATGAAAATATAAGTATAGTGTACATACATACAACCTCCCCTTGCCCCATCATCAAGGAGAATTTTACTGATGTTACTCATGGATAGTAGGAAGGCTTTTATAATCAATATTTTGTTCATTGCTTCAGTTCTTTGAGGTCTAGGAGCTGAAAGGAAGCCCTACACTCATAAATCCTGACCTTAATGCTTTTAAGCACTAGAGAAAATGGGAAGCATTCTCTAGGAAGTTTTGTTGTTGTTGTTGTTGTTGTTATTTGCTTGTTTCATGAAATGGTTGTGATGATCACCACTTGGAGGAAAGGCCATGGACTGACAATTCAAGGGAGTAGCTCACTGTATCATCCATCTCATACTGTGTCCTGAGTAAAACTCGCCTTTAATTCTTTGGAGATCATATTGTTTCATGACTTTCAGTAACACAGCAACACTGCTGTAATACATTATAAAGACAGGGTTTTATTTAAGGAAAGATTTTGGACATTATTAAAACAGTTTTGTAATTTCTAATATGCAAGTTACCCCATTCTCTTATTTTTGCCTAATTTCGGAGGAAGCTTGTTGTTTATTTGCAGTTTCTGTACAAGGAATATTTGTGTATGGGTAAGTACTTTAGGTATTCCATCTAAAAGCATATCAAATTCTGAACAACAGGCATTCTTCATCTACTTGTTTTTTAATATAAAACTTTTTTAGAAAGCTTTTAAATTTTCTCCAGTACTATCTGGATGTTCCAAGCTTGAAGTAGCAAGCAGAATGTCATTAATGAAAAGCAACATCTGGGAAACCTCATCTTCCATAGAGACACCCCACTTTCTATAAAATGGAATCTGTTCATCATCTCTTCCATGATAATGGGAAATATCTGTGGTGAATAAATGTCTTGTGATTTTATTCCTTATCTGACATTATCAATTAGAGAATCATTATGCAAAATTATATTCATTGTTATATCTCAAAAACTTATATATTTTAACCTGAGAAGGACATGCCTTGGTGTTCCATCCTTCCCCCTTCCTTTTCTACTTTCCTGTGTTGTCTTTCCCCATCAGACTGTAAGCTCCTTGAAAACAAGGATTATCTTTTTTTCCTTTTTTTTTAATAAAAATTTCTACGGTGCCTGGCACATTGCAGTTGCTTAATAAATCTTTAGTTAGTTGAATTGAAAAAAAAACCATTTTAATGCATGATTAAGAGATGCTTTAGTGTGAGAAAACCTTGCTTTATTAAATCAAAGACTTTTATCTTTGTTATAGAATGAACAATAGAAACATCAAAGTTACCCTCAATTACTTGAGTGTATGTATATTTGTATGCACATTTGTGCAATTGTGTGTATCTGTATGTTTGTATTAGATAAAGAAATGGCAAACCATTTCAGTATCTTTGCCAAGAAAACCCCAAAGAGGGACTATAAAGAGCTGGACATGGCTAAAAACTACCAAATAACAACAAAATATGTATTTATGTTGATGATACTTATGTTTCCATTTTTAAAGGCATCTCCCCACATGAAAAACTACTATCAATGAAAATCAGCATATGCTTTGCAATTGGAAGTCTAAGAAAACTACTTGGGGACACCAAAAATCAAGTGACTTGCCAAGACATCAGAGGCAAGACTTAAAAGTTAAGTCTTCGTGACTCTGAGGTCAGCTCTTTACCCACCATGCCAACAATAATGCACAAATATGATTCTTACAAACTATTTATATTGGTAAGAAAACAAGGATGTGTACATAGATGTTGATGCTCTCTTGCCTTTTTTTGGGCGATAATGTTTTTCTTACTCTGAAGTTGGCTCTCTATTCATTATGACAATAATAACATTATTCTTATAGTTTTATATAGATTTGAAAATAAGTCTCTCTGTGTATATCCATCTATCTATCTATCTACACATACATATAACACACTTACAGTTACTTGGGAGGAACCAAGAAAGTGGAGTACTCACAGCAACCCACCTGAACTCTTCCAGCAATCCCCTCTAAACAACTTTAAAATAACTCTAAAACCAGATTTTGGAGCAACAGAGTCAACAAAAGCTGAAACATTTTTTCAAACCTAAAACTACTTAGGAAGTCAGCAAGAGAGGTCTTTGGCACTGGGATAGGAGTTGGCTCAGAATATGACAAAAAGACAAATGATTGGCCTTGGAGTTGGTAAAAATGGCAGCAGCAGTAGTTGCATTTGAAGTTCTCTTGACCAAGCTACTACCGAGGCAAGGTAGACCAACATATAGATAAACTCAGAAGAAAACAACAATGTAAAAATAGCTACAAAGTCTCAAATTAAAATGCCAATTGCACCTAAGCAAAATAAGAATCATGAAAGAGTTAAAGAAAATGATGAGTAGTAGAGTAAAAACTGGAGAAAAGAATGAGAGTGATGCAATAAAATTATTAAAAAATAATTAACTTTGATAAAAGAGGCACAAAAATATTGAAGAAAATAATACCTTAAAATAGAACTGACAATGGTAAAAGAGGAACAAAATTCACTAAAAGAAAGAATTCTTTAAAAAGCAGAATAGACCAAATGGAAAAAGAGATGAATAAGCTCACTGAAGAAAATCATTCCTTAAAAATTAGAATTGGTTAAGTGGAAAGGAGAATAAACCAGAAAACAAAGTCAAAATAATGAAAAAAAAAAGAAAATGTGAAATAGCTCATTGGAAAAACAGCTGACCTGAAAATAGATAGAGATAATTTAAGAATTATTGGACTACCTGAAAGACATAATCAAAAGAAGAGCCTAGACATAATATTTATTTCTTTTTTCCTTTTTAAAGCTTTTCATTTTCAACACATATACATAGAGAATTTTCAACATTCACCCTTGCAAAACTTTGTGTTCTAAATTTTTATTTCCCTCCTTTCCCCCACCCCCAAAGAAGGCAAGTAATTCAATATATGTTAAACATGTGCAATTCTTTTGGTTATATTTATCATACTGCACAAGAAAAATCAGATCAAAAAGGAAAAGAATGAGAAAGAAAACAAAATACAAGCAAATAACCAAAAAAAGTGAAAATACTATGTTGTGATCCACACTCATTCCCCCTAGTTCTCTCTCTGAATGCAGATACTATCTCCATCACAAGATCATTCACACTGGCCTGAATCACCTCACTGTTGGAAAGAACCATCACATTTGATCATTGTATAATTTTGTTATTGCTATGGACAATGTTCTCTTGGTTCTATCACTTCATTTAGCAACAGTTCATGTAAGTCTCTCCAGGCCTCTCTGAAATCATCTTGCTGATCATTTCTTATATAACAATAATATTCCATAACATTTATATGCCATAACTTATTCAGTCATTCTCCAACTGATGGGCATCCATTGTGCATAGCAACAAGTTTTATGATGATCAACTATGATAGATTTGGTTCTTCTCAGCAATTCAGTGATCCAAGTCAATTGCAGTTAAAAGAATTTCATCCAATTTTCTGCATGGAAAATGCCATCTGCAGCCAGAGAGAGAGCTATGGAAACTGAATATAGATCAATGCATACTATTTTCACTTTTTTTTCCTTCTGTTTTTTTTCTTGTGGTTTTTCTTTTTGTTCTGATTTTTCTGTACCAACGTGACTCATATGAAAACATGTAAAAAATAAATGTACACGTATAACCTAAATTTTATAAAGAACTTTAGAAATATTATCTCATTTTTATTTAACACAATTTGAAATGTAGGTACTCTTATTATGCTCATTTTTACAGTTGAGGAAGCTGAGTCAAGCACAGAGATTAAGTGACTTGTCTGGAGCCACGTAACTAGTAAGTGTTTGAGGCCAGATTTGACTTCAGGCATTTCTGCCTCTAGGTTTAGTATTCCATTAATTGTGCTATCTAGCTTCTTATAGTTTGGTGAAAGGAAAAGTGTGGTGTTGAGAATGGGGGAGGGGGAAGAAGAGCTTTTGGAAACCAGAGGAGAAAGGGAAAATTGAGTTATAAAGGTCTTTAATACTTTCTTGCAAATGTTTTTAAAAGGTTAACTGAAATTAACTGGAAACTAAAATAGTCCAATATAATTTTCTATTGACTGAGTATTTTGAGATACCTGAGAAACTTGGCCTTGGGGAGTACAATGGGTAGAGTCTTAGATTTATAGGCATCAGACCTGGGGTCCTTTCTGCTGGCTCTGTATAACTTTGGGCAAATAACTTAATTGCTCTGGGCCTTAGCCTCATTTGTTAAGTTGAGGGGATCAAATTAGATGTGCTTTAAGATTCTGTTCTAATACTAAATTACACACCTGTCTCCAATTCTACTAGAAACATGTAAGCATATGCAATTCTTGGATAGGTGATGCACATGATACTGTTGAGTCCTTTTATTTGCTAGAATGTGGAGTAGCCTTCTCTCAGCCCAGATCTTGTAAAAATCTTTTGGGCAAGGACCGCAGACAGACAGAGAACTAGAACTTCAATTCAATAGGACAAGGAGATTGGATTGGGTCACATTTGGGAAATCGAGCTGTGTTTTCAATGATCACAAATTGCTTACTGCTGTAAAAGCCCATATTTTTAATACCAGTGTTTTCCTGGTGATAGGTACAAATCATGGAACACCACGATCTAAGGAGAATCAAAATTGCAGGTGACCTAAAGGCTAAGAGAAAGGCACATGGTGGTTATAAGTAGGATGGGTAGGAGATTACTAGTGATGACTTGTGCATAAGAAACAAAACCAGGCACTATTGAGGATATATAAGACTGGAAATTGTGGCCCAGTCATGAAGAGAGAACAATGGAAAAAGATGGATAGTGTTGAGGGCTGCACTGATGTACAAGAAACATTTAAAAAAGAAATTATTATGACCATACTTAGATATTAAAGAAGAAATGTGAAAAATTACCTTCTCTTTGCTTTTTTTTCAGAAGTAGGAAATAAAAGGCATGAGACAATGCATATAATATCAAGTATTTTTGTTTTAATATGTTAGTTTTACTGACCTGTTTTTAATTTTTTCTTATTCTTCTCTCTCTCTCTTTGCCTCTCTCTCTCTCTTTCTCTCAGTGAAAGATAGATGACTTGCTATGATGGGCAAGTGGGAGTAATACATTGGAAAATGTAAGTGTTATAAAAATAAACCCAAAAGAAAACAACAAAAATTGTTTGAAAAAAGAAAACAGGTCTCTAGTGGGAAAAGTAGATCTTCTATGGAGGATTTATGAAAAGATTTCTACAAGAATTGCCCAGGGTAAAAAGGCAAGTGGGAATTGTTGTCTTGGCTAGATATAGATAAGCTGACTCTGTTGTCCATTCCTTATCTGAGATTCTAGGATTCTAAAATCAGGAGTCTTGAAATTTCAAAGTAAAAGGACTATAGTTTTTATGTCTTAACATTGTTCTTTATTGTTTCTAGGAAGACTGTGTACCCCAACAAATATCATGCTTTGAGAATAATCAGAACTCATATTTCTGTATTGTACAAAACAATCCTGTGAGGTAAAGAGAACCCATATTACTTCCATTTAAAAAGAGGAGATGGATTCTCAGAGATTAATGAACTTGTTTATTGTTACAGAGCTAATGAGTGTCAGAACTAGCATGTTAACTTTGACCTTCATTCCATTCTCTTGCCATTTAGTTCTATAAACTATTTATAGCATATTACAACTTGGGGAGACCTTAGAAATCATCTAGTCCAACTACTCATTTTACAGTTAAGAAAGGTGATCATTAATTCTGATCCTCTTATTATTACAAAATTCTCCTGGTTCTGCCCATTTCAGTCTGTATCAGTTCATATAAGTCTTCACAAATTTTTTCTGAAGCCACTCCCTTCATTATTTCTATAGCACAGTAGTACTTCATGACAATCATATATAATAATTTGTTCAGCCATTCTGCAATTGATGAATATCCTCTCAATTTCTAAGTCTTTGCCAGTGGAAAAAGATCTATATATAAATAGTTTTACTTATAAATAATGTGTAGTACTTATAAAAAGTGTGCACTTTTCTTTTTTTTCCTTTGATTTTTTTTCAGATATAGACCTAGTAGTTGTATTCCTGGGCCAAAGTCCTTTGGTGATAATTTCTACCCTTTGGTGATTGTTCTCCACAATGGTTGGACCAGCTCACAAATCTACCAACAATGCATAAGTGTGTCTATTTTCCATCTCTCCACTAATCATCATTTTTCTTTTCTGTCATATTAGTCAATATGATGATGATACCTCAATTAAAATTATTTAATTATTATTTAAATATGGATAACACAGTGGTACAAGGGTCAGAGTGCTAGACTTGGAATGAGGAAGACCTCAATTAAAATCTGGCCTCAAACATTTGCTAACTGTATCTCCCTACCCCAGTCACTTTATCCTTTGTTTGCCTCAGTTTTCATCATTTATAAAATGGGGATAATGATAGCACTTATCTCCCAGGTTTTTGTGAAGATCAAATGAGAGAATAATCATCAAGTGCTTAGCACATAAAGTGCCTGTGCACATAATAAGCTCTATACAAATGTTAGCTAACATTATTGTGATTGTTATTATGTTTTTATATTATTATCATATGTCAATGAAACCATGGTTCCTGTATTCCCCTTCCACTAGGGATGCCTGAGTGATGAACACTTTACATATGCTCAAAGATACCATTAATTTACATATATCAGTAAAGAAAAAGAAAGTTCTGTTTTTGGGTGACTTGCTGAAAGACTATATTGGATCAAGGTTTCTGTCCTACTCTCCTCAGGGATCCCTAATATTAGAAAGGGGGCTATTTTAGATGAGAAAAGTGGAAAGAGAGAGAACCAAAAGCCCAGCCAGAACTGGAATTCAATCCTGCCTGGTTCTGCTTTGGAGAGGTCCCCATCTGAGTACTAGTTTCTTCTATAAGTTGGGGATAAGTGGATCAGAGCAGATAACCTTAAAAGTCCATTATCAATAATATACTCATGCTATCCAATTGATTCCACTGTTGTGTGTTGAATGGCTCCTCCCATTCCCCCAAACTGTATGTGAGGAAAAAAAGAATAAATATTCAATAACTACCTCCTATGTGTTAGATACACTTTTATAAATATCTGATTTGAGCTTTGCAACAACTTTAATAGGCAGTTGGTATTATTATCTGCACTTTATAATTGAGAAAATTGAAGCAGATAAATGTTAAGTGTTTTGCTAAGGCTCATTGAGCTAATAGGTACTGGCACCCTTATAGCTAGTAAGTGTTCAAGGATAGATTTGAATTCAGTCTAGGCTCAGCACCATGAAGGTGCTGGTGTTATGCTTTTGTACACTTGAAGAATTGGATTCTCTGAAATTCTGATTGATTTGTAATGTAATCCTCATGATACTCATAAGTGTCAAAAAACTGACTTGAACCCAGGCCTTGCCTAATTAAATTGAGACCTTTTTTCTACGTACCATACTGTCTCAGGAATTGGTCATGTTGGAGAGGAGGATGAGTTCGGATTGGTGTTATAAATAGCTATACATTTATCCAGTATTATGCAAAAATGTTTGTTTTCCAAGGTTAACGGGTAGGTTCTCTATTTGTACTTCAAAGGAGGCAGTGATGTTGAAGAGATCTGTTGTAGCCCTATTTGATCCTCAAAAGGTTGCTCTTCTATTTATTCCACAGCATCATGGATTAATGAGACACCAGGTGTCAACAAACTGATCAATCAGCAGTATGTCAGAGAAAATATAGTTTAGGGAAGGTAGGATGGGCAAAGGTAAAAATCCAATATTTTATATATCTGAGCTCATTACTATTTCTGATACTTTTCTTCACAATTGTCTTCATAACTCTGATATATTGGAGATGACTGGAAAAATTAATCTGTGACTATTTCATCTGTCTCCTCCTAAATAGAAAGACCATTGAACCTTAAACTCTATCAAGCAATAAATTTTTATGATCAAATTGAGATTCTGTGCAAATACTGTTAATTAAAATTTTAAATGACCTAGTAACTGAATTTATCTGGAATACTTGATTGAAAATGATCTATAAAAAGCATATCTGGGAGGCAACACCCAGGCTCCACCCCCTGGGCTGCTTGCCCTTAATACCAATGGCATGCATTCCAGATTTCTTTGCAAAAGAACTTGAATCACTGACAAAGTGATAAATGCATTGGCATATAGATTTGGAAAATGCCAAGTCTGAGTGAAATGGTATCCCAGGCATGGCACTGAAAGACTCAATCTTGGGAGCAACAAGTAATAAGATAATTTGGTGGAAATAAAGATAGTAAGAAGAGGAATAATGTGAAATTAATGTACGTGTTAAAGTCAGATTGTGAAGGATTTACATGCTAAATGGAAGAGTTTATATTTTATCCTCTAGGCTAGGGCTTCTTAAATTTTTTTTCCATTTGTGACCCTTTTTTGCCTCAGAAATTTTTGTGTTACCCTAGGTATATAAAATAGGTATACAAATCAAATATTTACTGATAATAATCATAATTTTGTACATTTTTTTTCCATTTGTGACCCTTTTTTGCCTCAGAAATTTTTGTGTTACCCTAGGTATATAAAATAGGTATACAAATCAAATATTTACTGATAATAATCATAATTTTGTACCCCCCATTTAGTTATGAGATGCCATATGTGGTTGTGAGCCACAATTTAAGAAACTGGGCTATAGGCAATGAGGAACCACTGGAGATTTCAGAGCAGGAGAGTGATATCAATCAGTTTAGGATGATCACATTGGCAGTTGTGTAGAATGCACATTATAAAAGGGAGAGATTAGAATTTTTGCCTATGGGGATGCTAATTGAATGAGAATAATTAAAAATAAGACATTCTGGTAAAGAAAGTTTTGCTTATAAAATGAAATCAGAGCAGTCACTTGCTTTCTTTGCCTCTTTTTCCCCCTGTGCAGATCAAATTCCAGCTTCCCTTCTCAGTCCCTCTTTCTTCTACCAACTAAGTTGCATCATTTTTTTAGGCACAAATCTTACTTAGGTGGAGAAAGCAAGGGTGATTTATTTCAGTACATGTCGACTCATCAGACTTTCCATCCAGTTTGACCATAGAGGACCTTGAATGTCTCTTGAGCAAAGACCAAGACCTTGTTATTGAGAGAGCTTTCTGCATAAAAACATAGAGGGATGCCAAGGCCAATTCCCCTCTTAGTAATTCGCTTTCTGGACACAACAGAGTAGAGCGGCATTGTTTAACCTTTCAGAAGCTGTGTATGAAATTTACATTAGCAGGTTGTTGAGGTTTTGTTACAAAACATTTATCCCATGAATATCAATGCAGCCATTTGCTCTGGGAAATTATCATCTCTCTGTTGAGAGTTACTAAAGAATCTGTAAGCATATAGAGAAGTTAGAAGACATAGCCCAAAGCATCTCTGGGAGAACCAAGAAAGTAATTAATGATGGAGGTGACCCTTGGACCTGGGAAAGTATTTTATATAATTTCCCCCTGAAATAGATATCATTTTTTTCATCCAGGTGATTCTGCCCAAATCCAAAAATTCTCAAGGCAAATTTAAATTTTAATAACTCAAAACTGTCTTTTTGTTTTGTTTTGTCTTTAATTTTTCCATATATATACCAAATACAAGGGGTCTTAAGATTTTTGGGACACCTTAAATCTGGCATATCTGTTGGAAAAAGTGGAAGGTAATTTTAAGTACTTAAAAATGATGTATCTCTTTCATTTCTGAACATATCTCTGATACCATACATCTCTTCTGTTATGTCACATTCATTTCTTAATATATCCCTGTTGACTTCTCTACTCAGGTCACCATTTCCTGAATGAATTAAATTAATGCATGAATGAATGACTATATAAAATGTTTGTGATACACTGTGCTAAGTTCTGGGGTTACAAATGCTAAAGTGGTGCAGTCTGTGCTCTCAAGAAGTCTACAATCTAATTGTAGGAGTAAAAAAAAATAGTTATCAGAAGGGTGTTCTGGGTCTGTGAATCACAGGTACGGTGAGTAAAGCAAAAGTGCAGGTCCAGAAATAATGATGGTGTGATTTTGGCTGTAGTTCCTAAAGTTAGTGAGATGTGGGAAATGGGGTGAGGGATGTGTCAGCCCCTGGATGGGACCTGTCTGCTCCAAAGCTCTTCCAGTGGGTAGATCATTGCCAATTTGGAAAATGGGCAGGATACAACAAAGATTAAAAAAAAGCAGTCCCACAAATCCAATATATCATGCATATTTGATATGTATATGCAATAGTCTATATCCATAGTTCTTCACCTCTGTAATGAAGGAAAAGATGTTTTTTTTTCAATTTTCCATGAGGCAAAGCTTGTTCATTGTGATGTAAGTACATTTTTAAGTGAAACAATTCACAAATAGTGAAGAAATACAGCTACTCTATACATGTGTAATAATCAAATCTAAATCAAAAGTTCCTTATTTTATTCATGGCTACTGTGGAATAATTTTTTATTTGCATTTGAACAGTCATTGAAGACTGATTAAGGAGGTTGGGTTTTGTCACTTGAACTGAAGCAGCAGGTGGTTGAAGTCCTTTGCCCTTAGAACCTCACTCATATGAGTATGGGTGTATGAACACTGGGAGAGTCCATGAAGGAATGAGATTAGTTTTTTTAAAAATATTAGAAACATAGGGTACCATAACCATCTCTCTGGGGATTGCTTTCGTGCATGCTATCACTGTGTGCTATGTCTGTGTAAAGCCTCTTGAATATGGCAGCTACTATTCTCTTTTTTTGCTGTGATACTGCCATCACATTATAAGAATCACATCTAGAATTTATATTATGCTTTTAGAATGTGCAAAGTCCTTAAATTATGTAAAATAAGCCAACTGGAGCTCAGAGAAATTAAATGACTGGCTCATAGTCACACAGAAAATAACAATCAGAGTATAGATTTGAACATGAGTCTTCCTCATGCTAAGTCCAGAATTCTATCTACCACTTCACACTGCTTTTGGAAATGTTTAATTTGATGCAATGACTAAATGACTGTTGATGTCAAAAACAGTATAAATTTGTAAATACTTTGAAGGAAGAATGATGCACACATGCATTGATAAAGGTCCTACTTATGATTCTATTGTGAAAAATGATTTTTTTTTAAAGAAAAGTATTTAAGTGCCTACTGTGTGCCAGGTACCGTGCTTGATGCTTCATAGGGATCATTTGATGTTCATAATAATCCTGGGAGGTAGGTGTAATTTTGTCCTCATTTTACAGTTGAGGAAACAGTATGAGAGAGGTAAAGTGACTTGCCTAGGGTCATGTGAAGCCAGGTTTGAACATAGGTATTCCTTACTCCAGGCCCAAACCTCTTATCTATTGTACCACCTAGCTAGCTGATGGGGACTATCCTTAGCTAATACTTAGAGATTGACTATATGTATATGACAATATGTTGTACACATTGTTAAATGTATGCTTGAAGCCTTTATCATTTTTGTTTTGGATCCCTGGCACTTAGCACAAAGCCTTGCACCTAACAGGTCCCAAGTAATTCTTTGATTGAATGACTGGAAAAGCAACCGTATGAAATTCACCCAGGGATGGTGTGGTCATTTAAGATCTGGGTTTATAGGATCAACCCTTGAAAAGTTTATGATTTCCTCCAAAGGCTAAGGTCTCCCATTGCATCCAGTACCATCTCCAGGCATCCTGATCTATAGCTTACCATTGGACCCAGATGGCTTTGAAGGATAAAGAGAGATTAGTGACTTTGTACAACCTTCTCTCACTTAAATCCAATTCACTTGTAAGTCATGACATCTCTTTCCTGATGTCATACTCTTCTGCAGGAAAGAAGGACAAACAACAACAACAATAATCACTGTCATTCAGGTACCAGCAGATGGGGAACATCAGTGCCAGAACTATGACTGCATTACCCTAGGCTTGGATAATGTAGAGAATAGGAAGATCATATTATCTAATCATTAGAATATCAAGAAACTTAGAAATAGAAGGAATTTTAGGTCATCCTTTTGGCCTTCATTTTGTGGATGACGCTGACTTCTCTTCTTTTCCCCCATGGAATTATAAAGCAATACTTGTGAAAAATTGGAGTTCCAAAGGAATGGACACCTCATTCCATTGATGGATATGTTGTCATGGCTAAAAAAGATCACCCCTGGGTGGATAGTGTTTTGGCAAGAGGTCTGTCCTCAAACAACAGTCAGCTTACTGGGCTATATACTTGAAGCTTTTCCAAACTGGTGGGAGGTTATAGAGTTCTCCACTGAGGTGGCCTTTGAGAGTTCAGGATCACCTGCATGTGTTAATAAGGCATCTGACAGAGACTTTAGTAAAGCCCCACTATGAAAATAATATGAATATTTAATAATCACTAATGACTACCATTTACATAAAACATTTAGATCAACAGATGAAAAGCATTTTTTTTTAAAGAAAATACAAACAATCAGGCACAGTTTAGTGGCTCACTAAATTCAAAACAATTTCTGCTTACTTTAATTAACTCTGGCTTTTCATGCTAGACCTAAGATGAGACTTTGTCTAAACTGTCTAAACTAAACTAAGTCTGTGAGTAGCCAATGGGGAGCTATTGAAGTTTTTTGAGCAGGGAAGTGTTATGGTCAAAATGACACTTTGGGGGAGATTAATCTAGCTACTGCTCAGTCTTGAACAGGTCTAAGCACTCTCTGGGGCAGGGCACAGGGGCTGTTTGATTGAAAGTTGAAGGCAGAGTTAGCTATTGAACATAGGCAGGCTGACTAGAAGTGTGACAGAGCAAATTGGTTGGATAATGACGTCCCCACTGAGGAAATTGATTGGGTTAGGAATCTGGGGTGAAGTGGAAGGGAAGGGTCCTTCCAGGTGTGATCACTATTTCTTCCTCTAGTTTCTCCATGCTACCTACCAATTGTTTCCTTGTCAAACAACACATTTCTTGTTTTGGAAGAGGAATCAGCTGTCTTGTCAGTCACATAATTTAAATATGTTGGCAGTCCTCAGTACTTGATGGTGATGGATAAAGTTGCTCTATGCTCATCTAATTTGGAGAGTGATGAGAATGAGAAGCACTAAGGTCAGCAGGGAGATTGGCACAGAGTGCTGCTGATGGAGTCTGAGACTGTGTTAAGTGATGTCCTTCCCAATTTGGGGCCTGGCAGCCCAATACAAAGAGCCTTCTACGGAATCTGCATCAGCATTTTTGGGGTCATGTGTTTCTCTTTGTTGTTAAGAATACTTTGATCACCTATCCTGTTCCATAAGGGACTGTTATGGCAACA
>JAJPUD010000501.1:440087-453175 GCA_023553655.1 Myrmecobius fasciatus
TTTTTTTTTCCAGGGTCCCACTGTTAGTAAGGGTCTGATACAGGATTCAAATATGCAGCCTCTGGATTCCAGATCCAGCACTCTATCCATTATCCCAAATCTAATTTAAAAACAATTTAACATTGAAGTCTTGATGCATCTATGAGGAGTGTGAGGATTTGGAGATAACATAGAAACATTTCTAGTGCCTAGTATGCACTTCCACTGTATCTTTGGGCTGATCTCTCCCCATTGATATGCTAAAAATAGTTTTGCAGAAACAGGTTTTTCTCTGCACTCTCTGAATCTTCCTAGGATGGTTCCCAAGGGTATATGTACTGTAGGATCATTTGATGGGTAAATTCAAGTTTTTTCTTGATTTTCTCTGATACTTGGGTAATCATTCTTCCAGTTCTAGGTAATAGCCTACTTATACTAAATTCTTGTCTTCCATGAAGAGTATTAAAACAAGGAGTCAACCTGTGGTAGTGTGATTGAAAGGTTTATTGCTCATTCATTGGTCATTACTAAGTGGTTAGTGGAATAAAAAAGACAGAAAGAGATCTTTGAAATCTTTATCCTTCTTCCTCTTCTAGCCAATAAATGTCACTAAAGACTGTTTGGTTTTAAACCCTAGTGATAATTGACTGCTTTTGGCAGTTTTTTTTTCAGTTTGAAAAGATTTCTTCTGCCAATTCAATTCATTCTATGTCACCAGCTGGCCCTCTTCTGCCAGTCCCTAGCAATGACATCATGGTCATTATCAATATCTTAAGCATGTGACATTGTGATGGGAGAGTTACAAAGCAAATTAAATAGATGAGGTCCCACTGCACTGGGCTTAGGGAGCTCAGGCATCTATATGGCAGAGTGGAGAAGAATACAGGTGATGGTATTCAAAAGACCTGGGTTTGAGTCCCTAATCTGCTGATTTATCTGCTTGATAATTTTGGACAAGTCAGTAAATCTTAGTTCACTCCTCCATAAAGGGAGGTAGCTGTATTTCTTTGGACTCATCCAAATCTGTGTCTATTTTGGATCTTTGGGAATTAATTTATATTCCAGTAAAAGAAATGACTTATGTAGAATACAGAGTTTTTAAATTAAATTTTTGAACAAATATCTGATTATTTCAAAAATGAACACTACTTTTTGTTATTGATGATATTTGTTAGTGTGGCATGATATACACAGTGGTTTGGAGTGAGGATGGCTTGGGTTTATATCTTGCCTGCACTGCTATCTGGTTGATCTTGTGTATGTCACTTGACTTCTAGTCATACAGCTCCCAAAGACTTATTTCCTAAATCACACATGGGTTAATAGCAGTGTTCATTGATGGGATTCTCCATACTGAGAAAACAGTCACAGATTATTGATATATCCAAATATACAGTATTTTTGTTATTGCAAAAACAAAACAAAACAAAAACAATAACCAAAACAAAATAGAGAAGCAGCATGGTGTAAAGGGTAGAAAACTACCCTTGAAGTAGGGAAGACATGAGTTCAAGTTTTATCTCTAGTAATGGGATCCCAGGGAAGTTACTTAATTTTTCAATACTCTTATTTACTTAGGTGTAGACCTATTGATGATCTACATTGATAAATGGAGTTTCCCCACCAGGGAGATTCCCTACAACAATGAAATCACATAGACTAGATCCAAAAAGAAAAAAAAAAACCTTGAGGTAAAGGTATATGCATATATATCTCTCTATCTCTCTATATGTGTGTATTCAAACACATATATATACATAGATATGCACATATATATATCTCAATTTATTGATGTACATACTTTTTTGGTGGGATGTGTCCATGTGTTTGATTTCATCAGTAAGAAAGGATTCCTGCTTTGGAAACTCCCTCAACTGATGTAGATTATAGAAGATACAAAGAGAACTAATTTATAATACATAGTTTTAGAGAATTGCCTGGGGCAATTAAAGGCTAAGTGACTTGAAGCAGGAATGGAACCCAGATTTTCCTCACTTAAAAGCTACTCCCCATAGATCAAACTGCCTTTGCAGGTTATATAGATAGTTTTAAAGATAAATCAAGACAGCAATAACAGTTACATTTAAATCAAGCTTTATAGCAGTTATTATTATTAATTCCATCCTCACAATGATTCTGTAAGGTAGATACAGTACAAGGACCATTATTCTAATTTTATAGATGGGAAAACTGAGATGACTTGCTTAAGGTTACACAGTCAGAGTCGGGATTCAAAGCCATTGTGGGTTAGGTGCCAAGATCACAACCCCTTATACCAAAATGCCCCTTAGGGAGATGAACAACAACAGCAACAAGAAGCTCTCCCTTCCCAGCCAAAACTTGCTTGTTAGTTACATTAATTTAGAAGGCATTCCTTTCTTATGCTCTTACTTAACCTCCCATAAGCCTCAGAACATGAAGAAGGTAAAAGTAATTGATGAGCATTGACAGAGAGGTCAAAATTTCCTGAAATTCTGGAGAGCTCCTCATCAATAACCTGCTTATTTGTCCACTAGGTGTCACTGTTGTTATGCCTTTTCTGAACAGGCTGTCTTAAGCTTGAACTTCCATCTTTGATCTTCATGAGTAGAGCCTTCTTTGTTTCAGAATATCAACCATTATGTTGTCTTCATCAGTGGGACTCTATTTTGGGACAGCCAGTTAAGAATTTTTGGAATTATCAATTGAGTGGGAGAACCTTCTACCCTCAACTCATTAGGTGGTAGCAGTTATTTCTCACTGAGTTTAACAATAAAAGAATCTTAAAGGGAATTTGCTCTTACCCAGCTCATATCATTAATAACACTCATGATAAGAGAGGCTTATTTTCATAAGATTTCCTATTTTCACTGTAGAACAAAATAATCTTAAATGAAAATAATCTCATTAAAAAAGAATTGTTGGCTTATCGTACCAGAAAAGAATCAAGCTTAGAAAAATAATGTGTTAAAAAGGGTTTTATCCTTATCTCTCTCCCTCTGTCATCCCCATCTTCCCATACATCCTACACAGTTTACAGCATCAGAATATACCCTCTGTGGCCTCAGGAGGTCGCTAGACTGTGCCTCTGAGCACTATAATTTAATGGTTAATGGTGTTTTTCAGTTCAATCTAAAAAACAAAACAAAACAAACAAACTTACTATTATAAAGCAATATTGTGTAGTCAGTAGCAAATTAGCCTTAAGTCATGAAAATATGAGTTCAATTCCTGCCTCAAACACTTAACCTCTCTTGACCTTGATTGTATATGGGGATATTAATAGCATCTACCTCTCAGCATTGTTATGAGAGTGAGAAGAAATAATATATGTACCGAATTTTGCAAACCATGAAGTGCTACATAATTGTTTGCTATTCGTATCTATTTGTATAGATTTAATTATTCATAAATTATACATGTGTTGTTTTTCAGTTGTTTCTAATCTTGTCCAACTCTTTGTGATCTCATTTGGGGTTGTCTTGGCAAAGATCCTAGAGATCTTCAGCTAATTTTACAGATGAGGAAACTAAGGCAAACAGGATTAAGAGTTTTGTCCAGGATCACACAGCTAGTGTCTGAGGCCAAATTTGAATTTAGGAATATGAGTCTCCCTGACTGCAGGCCCGGCATTCTCATCAACCATGTCACTTAGCTACTATTTTAATAATTGTGTACATTATAAAATTTATGGAAAGATAAAAATTTCAAAAGATTATTTAAAGATGATACAACATTTTATTCTAGAATTAATAGGAAAACACTGGTATTTCTGGACTAGCAAGTGAAATGTATGCTTTAGGAAATTCACCTTGGCAGTGGTTTGGAGGATGGATTGGAAAAAAGAGAGGCATTAAGCAGTGAGACCAAATAAGACTTCATTGCAATAGTCTAGGTGAGAAGTTATGAAGGCCTGAATTGGAGTGATGGCTATTTGTATAGTCAGGAGGGATTAGATTCAAGTGATGTTATGGAGGTAGAAATGACAAGGTTTGGGATTTGATTGTTTATGTGGGAAGAGGAAGATTGAGGCATCATGGATAATGGCCTAGATTGAAAACCTGGGTAATTAGTGGGAGAGTGGTGTCCTCCACAAAATAAAGATGTTTGAAAGAGGGTTATGTTTGGAAGCAGAGATATGTAATCACAATTCAGCCATGCTTGTTTGTTCCACGCCACTCATTCTTTCCCACTGAAAAATGAAAAGTGAGGAGGTAAGTTATTCATTGACGACCATCTTGGAGGATAGAATCTGCTTCCATGATGATGGCAGAGAAAGAACTCAGAGGGGAAAGTCAGTAATTTTGCTTACTGCAGCTATTATGGGTCTGTAGGATGTAGGAAGGACCCATGCCATGGGATAAGGAGGTAAACAGTAGGAGGATATGGAGAGGAGTAATTTCAAAGATTGTTATATAGAAAAGATGAGAGGGGAAAGAAGAGCAATAATGTATCTTTCTCCTGTTCTATTGATTGATCCACACAGCCACAGTCCCCTGGAGCTTTTTCCATTTAACATCAAAAGGCTAGGTCCCCATTTTAGTAAACCAAGATATAGGCAATGGGTTGTTACAGGTTTCCAAGCAGATAAGAGACATGGCCATAGGTGTGCATTAGTAAGATTATTTTGGCAACTTTGCCCAGAATGAATTGCAGGGGCAGGGGAGACTAGACACAGTAAGGCTAGTTAGGAGGCTATGATAATGGGTTACCAAAAGATGATGTGGGCCTGAATGAGCATGGCAGCAACAAGAATAGAAAAAAGGGCACAAATTCAAGAGCTGTTATGGATTTAGGACTGTCAGGACTTGGCAAACAGTTAAATGTAAGGGATGAGGGAGGAAAGCCTCACAAATGACTGATGTTTTGAACTTTAGCAACTGGGAAGATGTTGGTACTATTGATAGATATAGGAATGCTGTGCATATGGACACATTTTTTGGAGAAAGACAATTCAGACATGAATTTGAGATGCTGTGACAACTTAATGGAGAGGTCTAGTGGATAGTTGGATCTGTGTGAAAAGGAAATGTGAGGGAAAAATGACCAAGCTAGACCCCAAAGAAAAATAATGGGTAACTTTTATATGATACTTTAAGATTTGCAAAGCCCTACTGTTGATCCTCATAACAACCCTATGAAGCAGGTGCTATTATTACACTCATTTATATTAGATTGTAAATTCTTCTATTAAATTGTAAGTTCCTTGGGGGCAGTGACTATCTTTTGCCTCTTTTTTTTTCTTCCTGAGGCAATTGGGGTTAACTGGCTTGCCCAGGGTCACACAGCTAGGAAGTGTTAAGTGTCTGAGATCAGATTTGAGCTCAAATCCTCCTGACTTCATGGCTGGTACTCTATCCACTGCTCCACCTAGCTGCCCCTCTCTTGACTTTTTTTTTTATATCCAATACTTAGCATGGTGCCTGGCACATAGTAGACCCTTAATAAATATTGATTGATTGGTAATAGAGAAGTAAACTGAGTCTCAGTTTAAGAGATTAAGTTTGTCCAGGCACACAGCTAGTAAATATCTTGGGCAGAATTCAAACTTAGGTTTTCTTGACTCCAATTATAGCACTCAATACAATACACTAAAGCACTGAGCTAGACATCTGTTTTTTTTGTTGTTGTTGTTGTTTTTGCTAGAGGTGGAGGAAAAAGGGAATAGAAAACTGCATATAGTTTTAAGATGTTATTTTTGCTGAAAAATTTTTTTATAGTTTTTCTTTACTTTAAAGGATGGCTTTCTGGGAGGACAGTGAGGGATATATTTTAAAATTAAATTATATAAAAGAAAGAATACTAATAAGTTTTTTTAAAGAAAAGAGATTTGGGATAGAGGAGAGTATAAATTGAAATAGTAATGTAATAAAGGGAGATCAGGGGACATGAAACCTACCCCATTGCTTAGAGCAAAGCTTCTTAAACAGTGGGTCACGCCCCCATATGGAATTGTATAGTTGAATGTGGGAGTGGTAAAAAAATATGGCAACAGTAAAAGATAAAAAATATTGTGCTGTTTTAATTCTTTATGTAAAAATAAGTACCCTATCTCATTAGTATGTAATTTTCTTTTGTCTTTTATAAATGCTAAAATTATATGTATGCCTAAATATTGTTTTTAAATAAATTTCATGACTTATTATCAGTAAATGTTTGGTTTTTATTCCTATTTTATGTGCCTGCATATTTGGGGTCACATAAAAATTTCTTAGGCCAAAAGGGGTTGCCAGTGGAAAAAATTTAAGAAGTCCTGTCTTAGAGGACAGGAGTGTTTAACTCCATGGAATGTGCCCATTCTTGTAAAGGTCTACACTTTGTAATCTTATCAATTAGGAGACTCATTAAATTAATCCAAGATCCTCTTGATTACTCTAATTACAGATCACCAGAGGAGTCAAAGTGGTAAAGGGAAGGGAAAAGAGCCAAAATATAATGATGGATAGGCAAATAAGAGCATATCTTTATTTTTCTCCCATTCTAGAACCACCTCAGTCTTTTCCAGATCTATGATTTTGTGATCCATTGTCACCACTGTTCTTTTTTCTCTCTTCCTGCCCTCTATATTCTCTCTTTATAATAGATTTCAAGATCTTGAACCACCTTGGAATCTCTGCCCATCCCCCAATGCACACCATCAATTTAAGCTTTTTTCCATGGCCTGTTCTAGATCCCATCTATCTTATGTCTCACTTCCACTTGGTGAGATGATTACTTCCTTAGTAGTGAGATGATATGCTTTCCATAGTAAGGGAATGAGGATATGTGAGAACCTTCTTATTTCTAAGTGAAAGAAAGAATATTTGAATTACAAAATCCATGATCTGAGAGTTAATTTAGTGATAATCTAGTTCAACCATCTCAGAGGAAATTGAGAGTGAGAAAAATAAAAAAAAAACTCATTCAGGGTCTCATGAAAAATGGCAGAACTGGAGCAAGTATTAGGTTTATGGGGTTGCTTTATCATCACTCCAATGCACTCCCCATTTTATTACCTTGTTCTATATTAATGATGTTTTAATGGTTGATTTCTATTTTTTTTGTCTTGGCTATGTCCTTCAACTTCAACAGATATATACAGAACAATGTTCTAGAATTTGGGGAGGGTAACATTGCTAGGATAAATTAAAAAAAATAATCAGGATCAGAGATCTAGAACTGTGAGAAACTTCATTGGTCATATATGTCAGTCTTCTCAGAAGAAGAAGAATGTGAGCTGCAGATACTCAAAGTGATTTACCTAATGTCACACAGATGCAAGTGGAAGAATGAGGAATCCATGTCAGGTCTTCTTGCTTGGAATCCAGGTCTCTTTCCACCATATTACATTCATGTCTTCCCTTTTTCAGATTTAAACTCAAGGCCAGGACACATTTATTAAGTGCCTTTTGAGAGTAGAACATTGTTGTAAGTTCTGAGTGAGATACAAAATTTTGATAAAGCACGATTTTAGCTCTTTGTGCAGCTATATAAAGAAATGACATATAGGTTTAGATTTAGGTTTTGATCAGGTTCTCCACCTCACTCCTTCCCCAAATGACATAACTTTGCATCCTTCTGGACTGGATAATTTTGTTCTTAAAATATTCTTAAAATATTATAGATGGGATATGACCAGAGCAAAAGCACTATAGGAGCATCTCCTCATTTAATCTATACTTCTATTAACCTAGTCTGATATTGAATTAGTTTTTTTTTATTTCCTCCATTATACCATTAGCTTAGAGTTTGAGTCCACTAAAATCCTTAGTATCTTTTTACATTACCTATTGTTAAGCCAGGTCTATTTCTCCTATTTGTGTGGTTGATTTTTTAGAGGGTAAGGGCAAAAAGCTTTAAATTCATTTCTATTAAATTTCATCCCATTAGTTATGGCTCAATATTGGACCCTTTTGCAATCTTCTTAGATCCAAAGCTCTTTGAGTGATGGACAGTAAAAGTCAAGCAGAGATTGCATTGATTCAGATTCTCCCTTCCAAATAATGTGACACACTACACGTTTTTCCTCTAAGGCTGTTGGACAGAGAACAGATTAATTAGGTTCTATCATTGGTGAGCTTCCAGAGAAGAGCTATTGTGTTTGTGAAGGGGCATGAGATAATCCAAAATAGCTTACATTTATTTAGCTCTGACTACACATCAGATAATGCTGAGTGCTTTAGAACAGTTTTCTTATTTGATCTTCATAACAGCCTTGTGAAGTAGGTACAATTACCTTTTACAGATAAGAAAACTGAGTCTAACAGAGGTTAGATGATTTGTCTCTGATCACATAGCTTGTAAGCTTTTGAGACCAGATTTGAATTCAGGTCTTCCTAACTCCAGTCCCAGTTTCATCAACTATACCACCTAAATTTCTTCATATTCTGCATGAAAATCAATTGACGGAATAAATGATTTAGCACAGTGTGATGTAAGGCATGATAGCTACTTTCAAGTGTCTGGAGAGCTTGAATGTGAAAGTGGGGTGGAGTTTATTCTGTCTAGTTTCAGAAGGCAGATACAGAATCAATGACTGCATACTGCAAAGAGGAAGATTACATTTTGGTACAAGGAAAACCTTCGTTATGATTAGTCATATTCAGATGACCTGGGTTCTTTCTCCTTGCAGGTCTTTGGGCAGAAGTTGGATGACCATTTGTCCATTAAAGGAAGAAAGAACTGAGGAGTGAAGATCTAAAAAGAAGAACTCAAGGAGAAAATACTTGTCAAAGCAAGATAAATAAGCAGAGGTAAATAATATGAATTAATAAAACAAACAAGAAAAGGAAAAAGAAATAAGGTGAAGTTGTTAAGTTGTTGAAAGGTGACAAAAAGCATTGTTAAAAAATCACCAGGTTAATGAAATCTAGAAAAATACACGTAAGAAAGATTTCATGAGGGTACATGTTAACCAACAGGATGGTTTTATAATTTTACCCTTTTATACTTATGAATATACTCTTTTTTCCTCAATAGTATTTTATTTTTCTGAATACATGTAAAGATAGTTTTCAACATTCATTTTTGTAAGATATTGCATTACAATTTTTTTATTCCTCCTTCTTTTATCTCTCCCTTCTCCAACACAGCAAACATTCTGATATAGATTATACATGTTCAATCCATTTTAAACATACTTCCATATTTATATTGTTTTGGATCACTGTATTGCTAAGAAGAAGTAAGTTCATCATAGTTGATCATCATTTAATCTTATTGTAACTGTGTTCAATGTTCACCTGATTCTGCTCACTTTACTCAGCATCAGTTCATGTAAATCTTTCTAGAGTTTTCTGAAATCAGCCTGCTCGTCATCTCTTGTGGAACAGTAACATTCCATTACATTCATATACCATAACTTATTTAGCAGTTCCCTAATTGATTGACATCCACTCAATTTCTAATTCCTTCCCACTACAAAAAGAGCTGCTACAAACATTTTTTGCTCATCTGGGTTTAAAGCTAATTTATTCTTAAGAAAAAAACCACTGAACTTTATTTTCTAGAGGTTACAATTTCATGTAAAAATAAAATAAATTTAATAGGATGATGGGTTTTTGCACTATCCTTAAATCCATTTCTAGACCCAGCTCTTTGGCTATCTGTAATTTTTATCTAAGATACCTGTATTGATGGGCTGGCTAAGTGAATTGCCCATTTGAGTGGATGACATAATCTGGACAATGCAGTTAATGAGAATGTAGGAATAATATACTAGTTTAACCGGTAGTGAGATGAATTTAAGTGAGTACAAGGGAAAAATAACAGGAAAAGCTTCTAAGTGCTGGAATGAGTCACACACAGAGCAATGATAGAATCTACCTCAAGAAGCATTTAAAAATAGAATGAATATTCACTTCTCTGGGATGGTGTGATTTTTCTTGCACATCAGGACAGATAACTCTGGAAACTCCTGCCCTGGGGATAAAGTCCTGATTGGTGAGTCTATCAATGACCATGAGTATATGTCATAATCACCAGCCATGATTCACATGTCAACCTTTTCTTGCTACCTGTACTTCCATTCTTCAGACCTCTAGACTTTTCCATCTATCCTGCCACAATATGCACCCACTCCCCAACTTCTCACCTCCTAAATCAATATCGTCATTGCTACTGCTCCAATTTACTTTTAATCCCATTAATCATTCTCATGGCCACCCTTAAATGTGTTATCATCATTAGGATGTAGGCTCTTTGAGAGTAAGGACTACTTTGTTTTTGTATTTGTAACCTCAGAAGTTAGCACAATGCTTGATATAAACTGTTGTTGTTTTTTAGACATGTTTGACTCTTTGAGACTTTGTTTGGGGTTTTTTTGGCAAAAATATTGGAGTGATTTGCCATTTCCTTCTCAAGTTCATTTTATAGATGAGAAAACTGAGGTAAGTAGGATTAAGAGACTTGCCCAGGGTCATACAGCTAGTAAGTGTCTGAGGCCATATTTGAACTCAGGAAGATGAGTGTAATTCTTTCTACTGTGCCACCATTAAGTGTTTAATACATGTTATCATTTTATAAACAATATTGAAGCAAAATTCTTTTCAGCCAAATTATTTTAACATTACAGAATTCTAAATAATATTTAGAAAAAAAATCTGAAAATCATTGTTAAGTCCAGGGCCTAAAAAGTCAAGAAGTAGGTTAGTAAGTACTTTAATTAATTCTAGTGGTTTATCATGACCTTATTTGGTTAGTATGAATAGAGGTAGTTCTAAGTGAACAATACATTCAGCTGTAGGCATAGCCTTATGTATATAGAGAGGTCATTAATCCTTTTGACCATGATTAAACAAAACTATGTAGGAGACATCATTCTGAAGAGGCATACACGGTCTCATGATTATAGATTATAGATTATAGAAGATCATTTAGTCCAATTTCTTCATTTTCAACATGGGGAAACTAAAGTTCACAGAGGTCAAACTTTACATCAAAAATAAAAATAATTCAAAACTAATGACCCTCTCAAGGCCCAACCCATTTTTGTCCATATTGTGAGGTAAGGACAAGTACAATGTAAGATAACACTAGCATTGTGGTATAGAGGTTGAACTATGGGTACCTGAAGTCTTTTCTGGTATTTTTGAAGGCCTGCCAGGAGCCCTGACATGCTGGTCAATTTGGCTCTGATGATGCTACTTATTGGATTAGCACACAAGGCAGCAGGAAGTAGATGCTTGCATGATTATGACAATTGTGGTAGCATTGATAGACACATAGGTTGGACTTTTTCAGAACCATTGTGATAAGTAATTTAAGGAGGGATGGAGATTAAGCAATTTTTTTTGTGCTATAGCACCACAAGAAGAGAAACATATCAAAACAAATCAAAAGTCCCAATATCTCACATGAGACCAAATTTGGAAAAAAAATATGGAAATGCTTCAGTTCAAGTGGTATTAATTATGAAAGTAGGTGTACTATGAATGATCATGAAACCTACTGAAGACATGAATGCTTTTTGATATATCCCAGAAATACTGTCAATTATGACAGGAATTTGCTTGAGTTTTCTCCAACTGACTCACAAGAAGCAAATCTTAGTAAATTTTCAGTGTGAGCATTTACCCTTCTGAATTTGATAAATATCACAAATCAAGCTTTGATGAATTGTTTTGTTGATTTTCCTGATTTAAAGTGATGGAGACTGTAAATAATGCAGATTAAACTTAAAAGTATGTCAATGCATACATTGTTGTTTTTAAGGGGAAGCAGGTTGCTAAATACTTACCAGAACACTACTGGTTAGAGGCAAGATAAGATTATACTTTTTATTATCAACAATGTCCTCAGGTTTGAGTAACACAACCACATTTTCCAGAGAAATTCAGGACAAAAAGAAATAACTTCTTTAATGAGTTAAGATAAGCTGAAATAAGAAAAAGGGAAAAGCTAAAGAATCTGAAAGTATTGAAAAATTTTACCCTAAAACAAAATCTAGAATGAAAAAATGAAGCATTTAAAAAAAAGCATTTAATATGTGGCACTTGGGGATATAATTAGAAAAGTAATATGTATTTCCCAATAGTAAAATGAGTGGAAAAATAATGTCAATATCTTGAATGATGAAAAGTTGCTCCAAATCACTATTGATCAGAGAAATGCAAATTAAGACAACTCTGAGGTACCACTACACACCTGTCAGATTGGCTAAAATGACAGGAAAAGATAACGATGAATGTTGGAGGGGATGTGGGAAGACAGGGACACTGATGCATTGTTGATGGAGCTGTGAAGGGATCCAGCCATTCTGGAGAGCAATTTGGAGCTATGCTCAAAAAGTTATCAAACTGTGCATACCCTTTGACTCAGCAGTGTTTCTATTGGGCTTATATCCCAAAGAAATCAGAAAAGAAGGAAAGGGACCCACATGTGCAAGAATGTTTGTGGCAGCTCTTTTTGTAGTGGCTAGAAGCTGGAAACTGAATGGATGCCCATCAATTGGAGAGTGGCTGAATAAATTATGGTATATGAATGTTATGGAATATTATTGCTCTGTAAGAAACGACCAGCAGGACGATTTCAGAGAGGCCTGGAGTGACTTGCATGAACTGATGCTCAGTGAAGTGAGCAGACCAGGAGATCATTATTCACGGCAACAACAATACTATATGAGGATCAGTTCTAATGGGCATGACTCTTTTCAACAATGAAATGCTTCAAACCAGTTCCAATTGTTCGGTGAAGAGAGCCATATACACCCAGAGAGAGGGATGTGAAATGTGGACCACAACATAATATTTTCATGTTCTCTATTGAGGTTTGCTTGCATTGTATTTCCTTTATTGGATTATTCTTTCTTGTAGATACGATTTCTCCTGCACAAAAAATGATGCAATAACTATACATATATTCGATTTCTTAAGTATTCTAACATAATTAACATGTAGTGGATATCCTGCCATCTAGGGGAGGGGTGGGGAGTAGGGGGGAAAAATTTGTAACAGAAAGCTTTGTAAGGGTTAATGTTTAGGAATTACCCATACATATATTTTGCAAATAAAAAGTATTAATAAATAAATAAATAAAATGAATTAGTAATAAATATTGACTATTTTTTTCTATCAGAGAGAGAGGGAGAGAGAGACACAGAAAGAGAGAGAGAGAGAGAGAGAGAGAGAGAGAGAGAGAGAGAGAGAGAGAGA
>JAJPUD010000501.1:462002-500887 GCA_023553655.1 Myrmecobius fasciatus
GAGAGAGAGAGAGAGAGAGAGAGAGAGAGAGAGAGAGAGAGAGAGAGAGAGAGAGAGAGAGAGAGAGAGTGTGAGAGTGAGTGTGTGTGTGAGTGTGCATGCATCTATAAAATAGAGAAACAGAGACAGGAAGAGATTGGGGAGAGACAAAGAGACAGATAGAGAAAGAGTGTGGGAACATGGGATAGGTCAGTCTTTATGGAACAAGAGAATTAAAAGGTTGGAACAATTATCTGATTTAGTTATTTAAATATTGCTTCAACTCTGCCATTGCTTAGGTTGCAAATTATTTAAATGCAGAAAATTAGAGCTGGAAGGGATCTTAGAAATTCTTTTATTGAAATTATCAATAAGCAGAACTTTCCTCTAGAAATCCCTTCCTGTAAAAAGTTAGACAAGTTAACTCCTAGGGTTATTTACAGCTTTATAATCCCAAGATTCCACAACACCTGACCCATGTAGTTTGTTGAAAATCTACCAAGGCAGCCCATTTCACTTGAGTCAGTCATAATTGTAAAAAAAAAAGGCTTGTAGGATTGTAAAATATGAGCCATCCACTCAGTAACATTGTTTTGTACCTCCAGTCCCTGTGGATTTTATATCATGATTAGAGACTATGTGAGGAAAAAATATAGGATAGTTGGCATTTCCTCAATTCTCAGGAGTAAAGATTCTTTTAAAAGGAGCACACTAATTTATCCTTGACTCAATCACAGATGTTCACAAATTCACCTACTCTCCTTTTTTGTGACCCAAACTATCATATCCCTTATGATCACTTGCCCCAGAACAAGTTCATTTGTACCAGGTCAACAAAGACTAAGGCCATTCCATGAGAGAGAGCCACAAGAATGAGCTTCTTTTTGATACAACTGTAGATATTCCATGGAATTAATATTTATATTTTAGATCTGGTTGGAATTCAGGGTCATCCACTTAACCAAGAAACTCCATTAAGAAGCCCTCATTTCAGGCCTTTCTCCTCACTTCCAAAGGGAAAAAAAGTTGTATGGTCAGGGATTTTGTGGTGTCTGAAGATCATCCAAGGAGGACAGGGGGGCTAATCTGCTCAGAATGTCTAGGTTTCATTCAGCAAACATTGGAAGATCCTAGTCACAGTTCATAATGTAGCAAATTCTTTCTCTGGGCTGCTCCTCTAATTTGCATACTTACAATTACACTTGGGCTTTTCAGAGGGCAGTCATTTTCAGAGGGCACTATTTGCAATTTGTTTCCTAATAATCAAGACTTAAATTGTTTTTTTTTTTAAATTTTTAATTTAATTTATTTTTTTGGTGGCAAGGGAATTAGAGCCCCAGGTCTGGAGTCAGCAAGAATCATCTTTGTGAGTTCAAATCCAGCCTCATACAATTATCTGGGCAAGTTATTTTACCCTGTTTGCTTCAGTTTCCTCATATGCAAAATGAGCTGGAGAAGAAAATAGAAAGCTCCTGTAATATCTTTGCCAAGAAAACTCCAAATGGGGTCATAATGAATTAGACATGACTGAAACCACTGAACAACACCGTTTACTGAGGTGATGGAATAAGAACAGTTGACAAAATAGACTTGGGATGGAAAATGCCAATCATATCTAGATAGATAATTATAAAGACTTAATGTGGATTAAAATATAGTATTTTTACTTTTTTGTTTATTTCTTTTTTATGTTTTTTTCCTTTTGCCCTGCTTTTTCTCAAACAATATGACAAATATGGAAATTTGCTTAAAAAGTTACACTTATTTAATCTATATCAGATTGTTTGATACCTTGAGAAAAGAGGAGATAAAGAAAGAAGGGAGAAAAATTTAGGACACAAAGTTTTATAAAAATTTCTGTTAAAAACTATCTTTTCATGTATTTGGAAAAATAAAACACTATTAAGACTGATTAAAAAAAAACAATAAAATAACCCAAGATAAAAAAAAAAAAACAATTGGTACAATTTCAGGTCCTAAAAGCCAGGGACACAGTACCTATACAGTGTTTATATGGAAAGTTTATAGAAAAAGTATGAAGGTAATTATGCACAGCTGTAGAGAACATGTGTTGTGAAGAGATACTCCATAAGTCCTAATACTAGAAATTTTCTTTTTCCTTATGGAGTATTCATCAAGTTCCCTCTCTGCTTATCTTTTCTAGAGTCCTTAATGGGTATTCTTTCTATTATGAGGTATCAGCCTTTTTGAATCTCTCTTCCTCCAAAGAGCAACTTCATCTCAAAGGTTTGACTTGAACTAGATTCTTCATCTATCAAATTTTAGTATTTCTCTCCTGGTCTTGATTTCTCTGGGCTGGGGAACTGAAATTGTTCTGCTATTCTAACCTTCCATTTATGTGGCTAAATGTTCCACTTCTTATTACAATCAAGGAGGTTTGCACCTCTAGAAATACACGATCTCATTTCCATCAAAGCACTGGCATGCTTTGAAGCTTTGAATCATGTTACTAATGAACAATTGAAATGGGAACCATGGCACTAGCATATTAATGTACATTTGGGAACACAATCCCAAGGAGAAAGAAATCTCAGGACTTACATCATTGGCAAGGGGAAACTTCAGAAGCATACTCTACCATTGTCTTAGAGGCTCAGGTTTTTGCAAAATTCCCATAAACACTTTCCCCAGAATGAATGAGCAAACTTTTAATAAACACCTACTGTATGCCAGATACTGTTCTAGGTTTTTGGATACAAAGGTAAAAGAAAGAAAAAAAAAGTCCCCCCCCCAAGAAGCTTACATTTGATTTAGATCAACTATATATATTATATATATATATATATGTGTGTGTGTGTGTGTGTGTATACATTTAAAAATAAATATAAAGTAATTTGGTGGACATGAGTGGGAAGTACTAGCTAGGAGGAGGAGATGAAGAGGGAGAGTATTCTAGGGATAGAGGACAGAAAATTCACAGGGCAGGTGAATGAAATGTCTTGTGTCAGGTTGAGCAAGGAAGTCAGTGTCAGTGAATCACAGAGTTTGTGGAGGAGAGTAAAATCTAAGAAGATTGAAAAAGTGGGAAGGAGCCAGGTTATAAAGAGCTTTGAAAGATCAACAGAGGATTTTATATTTGATCCTGGAGGTTACAGAGAAGCACTGGAATTTATTGAGTGGGGAGGGGGGTGGTTCATGATCTGATGTGCATTTTAGAAAGATTACTTTGGAAGCTGAGTAAGGATGAAACAGAGAGGAGAGAAACCTGATAAGGAGACCAATTAAAACAACAACAACAACAACAACAACAACAAAAACAATTGTCATAGCTCAGGCATGATGTGATAAGTATCTACACCATGATGGTATGTGTGTGAGGGAAGATAGGGGACATATATGAGAAATATTGCAGAGGTAAAGTTGACGTGACTTGGTAACAAATTGGATGTGGGGGCAATGTGTATGTGTGAGAAAGAGTACGGAATCATGGATGGTATCTAGATTGGACGCTTGTATGACTAGGAAGATAGTGGTACCCACATTTGTAAAGGGAAGATTAAAAAAAGGGGAGGGTTGGTGAAGAAAGATAATCAGTTCAGTTTTTAGAAGAGTTTAAGATATCTATAGGATAACTAGTTTGAAATGTCCGATGAGCAGTTAGAGCAGATGGGATTTGAGATGGATTTGATATGGGAACAGTCCAGGACTTTTGGAGAATACTGATACAAAGAAAGAAACCAGAATGTGAGTCTGGATTTTATGGCTGGATAAATAAATCTGAGAATCATTTGTAGAGAAATGGTCATTGAATTTATGGGATTTGATGAGATATCTAAAAGGGAATAGTATAAATGGAGAAGAGAAAAGTTTCTAGTACAGAGATTTGTATGACATCCATGATTAGGAGTTGTTTTCTCGATGAAGAACAATCAAAGCAGACTGAGAAGGAATTATCAGACATCTAGGGGGAGAACCAGGAGAAAACATTGTCATGAAACCCCAGGGAGAAGAGAGTATCAAGGTGGAAAAGTAGATTAAGAGTGTCAAAGCCTACAGAGTTCAAAAAAGGATGAGGATTGAGAAAAGACAATTAAATTTAGTAAGAAAGATATTATTTCTAACTTTAGAGAAAGCTCTTTTGATTTAGTGATTATATCTGGAGCCAAAGAAAAGAGAAGAATGAGAGGAAACTAATGATAAACTCCTTTGTGTTTTTGTGTTTAGACAAGAAAGAGAGTAAACATTCATGATAATTGGTAGTGGAGATGGAAACATCAAGGAAGGGTTTTTAAGGATGGTAGAGACATGGGCATGTTTGTAGGCAACAGGAAATCAATCCATTTACAGGAAGACAATGAAGATTAGTGACAGAATGAGGATCATAGATGAATCTTCTAGAGAAACTGGGATGCAATGGGACCATGTGTATAGATAGCAGGGTTTACCTTGGCAGTGAGAAAGGCTACCTCTTTATGTGAGAGGGTTGAAGGAAGAAATAGTGAAGGGAGGCATCTGAGTAAAATAAGGTGAGGAAGGAAGAATCAAAAGGGAGTTCTCAGTTCATGGCTTCAATTTTTTCAGTTAAATATGAAGCAAGATTCATTTGAAAAGAGGGGAAGGGAGAACTATGAGAGGTTTGAAGAGGGATATAAAGATTTGGAAAAGATTGTGTGGTGGGTGGGATAGTAAGTTGATTAGGGATTTATTTTATATAATCTCCACTAGGTCCTTTTTCAACATAGTAAGGACCTAGTGGAGATTATATAAAATAAATTTGTAGAGAACTCAATCAACACTTTTATTTTACATCCCTATTCAAACACCATTAGAACTGGAATGAAGGCAATGAATAGAGGAACAATCCAAAGTTGGGACTTAGTGATCAGATATGATTAAATAAGGGAGCAAGGGATTTGGATGGAAAGGATATAGAATTGAATTGGTGGTTCAAGGTGTCAAGATTGGAAGGGAAGAGAGCATAATCATCACAGGTGTGGTGTCCTGGGATAAAAAATCCCAAAAAACAGAAAGCAACAACTTGAAGGATGGAGATCACAGTGAGGATAAAACAAGGTTGAAGATCAGGCAGAGGGAAAGATGTAATGTTAAAAGAATGGAGATCAGAGTAGAGAATTTCAGGGTTCATGAACATAGAACACTTATGGGTAATAACAAAATCAATACGTGACCATTTTTTGTGTGAAGCTGAAATGGAGTAATCATAAGAAATGAGTAAGTTGAAAAAAATTGGATGTTTGGAAAAATGTCAATATCTTATATCAATAAATATCTATATCTATATTGAAATTTCCTAGTTTGATGGTAATATTTGGAGGGGAAGAAAAGACTGTGAGCTAAGTATTCAATTTATTGAGGAAGGAAGAAGGGTGTGTGAATGTGGATTGTAGTCAGCAAATTAAAGCTACCAGGATCTTGATTGGTGATAATTATGCAATGAATGAATCTCAGAGAAGAAAAGGTTATCAGTTTGGTATAAAGAGGTGGAGTCTAAAAGTGGCAATGGGATAAAAGAGTATTCAAACTTCCCTATCATGAGGAGGGAGATGGAGAGACAGAGACAGAGAGAGAGAGAGAGACAGAGAGAGACAGAGAGACAGAGAGAGAGAGAGAGAGAGAGAGAGAGACAGAGACAGAGAGAGAGAGAGAGACAGAGAGAGAGAGAGAGAGAGAGAGAGAGAGAGAGACAGAGAGAGGCAGAGAGAGAGAGAGAGAGAGAGAGAGACAGAGAGAGGCAGAGAGAGAGAGAGAGAGAGAGTTTTTGTAGGGGTATGGGTGTGTGTAGGGGTGTGGGTGATGGTATAATTAATGTTGGGAGGTTAAGGGTGCCCTCAAAGGAGGAATCAAGGTCTCAGAGAGTGTTGGAGGATAAAAATAGTGAGAAAAGGAGATTGTGAGGAAAGCCAATGGTTCTTATGTTGTGTCCTCTGAAGCCCAGGAGGCCCATTGTACTTTAGGCTGGAGCAGAAGAATACATTCTAGGATAGTCTGGAAAAGAGGAAGCAGATGGGATTTGAGATGGATTTGGTATAGGAACAGTCCAGGACTTTTGGAGAATACTGATACAAAGAAAGAAACCAGAAACCAGAGGTCCATTATGTTGGTAATGATGCAGGATATCCTTAGAAAACTTGGGAGTGAGGAAGCCAAAGACAGGTGGGCCTAATGGAAGGGCAACGACAGAAAGCACAAGTGGGCAATATGAAGCTAGACCTCCCCAGGAATTACTTGAGGAAAAGGCAGAGACCACAGGTGTGCTAAGTCTGAATTCTGGCCAAGCTGTGCTCACTGGGAAATCTCAGAGGCAAAAACAGAATCTGCAAGTAGGGGCTGCTGGATCTGGGCAAAGCAGTATAATTACTTAACTCTTGGGGCTCAGTTAATTCATTTGTAAAATGAGGAGATTCGAAAAGATAGACTTGACCCTTTTCAGTTTTTAATATATGAGCCTATGAGTATGTCACATAAAAAAAATGAAAACTCTGGGAAAATCATACTTTATGAAGAACATACAAATTTGAGTAATTGGCTTGATTAGATACACACACACACATACAGTAAGTGATTCTTCTGGGTTTACAATATGGTCATATTGGCTTGGAGTGGGAATAAAGTCTAAGCCAAGTTTCATTTTTACTCCTCACCAAAGTAAACACAATAACTCTTAACCCCCGGAATCAATCCAGGTGAAGGGCAACATAAATTCTGGTAAATGTGTCCATCAGAAAGCAGTGGACCTTGATATGTTTCTCAGAGGCTTAGCTAGCTCTGTGGTGAGTGCTTCCGGGACTCTTTGGGCATCTATGGTTTCATGACAGGCTGGTTTATGATTTCCCTGATCCTTAGTTTCCTTTAGAGTGTTACTTGTAGGGGGAAATCTATGTACTGTGAAGGGAAGAAAAATTCAGTAGTCTTTTCCATTTTATTTTGAGTTTTTGGAGTGTGTGTGTGTGTTTTCCTGTGTATGCATGCATGCATATGTGTATATGGACCAGTATAGAGGATATTTACAATGTTCTATATAGTCCATCATCAAAATAGCAAGAGTCAAAATTTAAGGGAAAAGCTTTTTTCCAGGCTTAGAAATAAGTTTCCTCAAAATACTTTTTATTAAATTGGAAAATACTGAGTTTATGAATGATTGTTAAAGATAAATTTCTTTTGTTAGTTCTACTGATAAGAGATAGCATTTAAGTAATGTTTTAGTTTGCAAAAGAAAACCCTATGCATTATCTCATCTGGGCTTCACAATGTCCTTTTGAGGGAGGTAATATCATTCCCATTTTGTACAGGAAGAAAGTGAAGCTCAGAGAGATTAAATGATTTTTTCCAAGCTTACGTCTGTTAAGTCCCAAAAGTAGTATTCAACCCTCTTTCTTCCTGATTCAGAAGCCAGCTGATTCCTCTGTATAATGATACCTCTTTATTCAATCATTTTCAGTCATGTATGACTCTTCTTGATCCCATTTCAGGTTTTCTTGGTAAAAAGATATTGAAATGATTTATCATTTACTCCATCCATTTATGGATGAGGAAACTGAGGTAAATAGGATTAAGTGACATGCTTAGGGTCACAAAACTAGTAAGTGAGTGAGGCTGGATTTAAACTCAGGAAAATGAATTTTCCTGACTTCAGGCTTGATATTCTATCCACTCTGCCACATAGCTGCCCACTGATGCCTCTTACCATTTTATATTTTACAAGATGCTTTATACTTTTCAAGTGCTTTATATGTGTAGCATTTATTCTGGGCTCTCTTCCTCAACTACTATTCACACTGGCTAGTTGGGTCCCCAAATGGTGGCTGTCTATTGATTACTCTCCTTTCTATAATTTTTATACTTTGGGACAATTTTGAGGGGTTTTTAGTACTGTAAATCCTGAGCCCGTATAAAGTGCTCATTATTAATATATAGAACTCTTTTTTAGCTTTTAGAAAAGGAATTTACTGATAAGATAAACAAGAACAATTGCTACAAATCATTCAATTCAATGTAGGGGAATATTTTTCCTTGCATACAGAAAATCTTTGAAGAGAGAGTCTTATACACTAGAACTATCAAAGCAGTGAGTCACACATGAAGAAAACATGTGTGAGGTCAAGGGCTAGCTTCTGACTCCTGACCCTGGAAGTCTGATCTCCCTTTTTGGGGTCATTGTGATTTTCCTTAGGTTCAGCTATCTATCTTCTGGAGTTTGAAAATCAATGCCTTTCTGTCATATTCTTGATACTTCTTTCTGTCTGAAAGCCTAACTTCTGAAGCTACTGCCATCCTTACATGACTTTCTTTTCATAGCCATTTGTGACTGTTTCCTCTTATTTGCCATCATGACTATCTCTAGTGGATTTTGTAACCAACTCCAGTTATGAGTGGATCCTCTGATGACTCTTCTGACCTTTTGAAGGTCACAAGGTAGTAGATTGGATTAGAGCAGGGTGGAATATCTGGGTATGCTCCACATAACTCTCCAAGGAAGGACAACTCTGAGCATCCTTCCAGGATAGTCTTCATAAAGCCCATTTCTCCATTATTTATGTATTTTTTCTTTTGATCTTTACAACAACTCTGGCATTATCTGCACTTTGTAGATGGGAAAATTAAACTGCAGAGGGGCTGAGTAACTTGTTCAAGGTGACACAATGAGTGAGTGGCAGGAACTAAGACTAGAATACAAGTATCCTTAAAGTTCAACTATATTATACTTCCCTAAGTATTAATAAGATTATTTTTAAAAATTTCCTTTTACTTAAATAAAACCAGGAGAAGCTTCTCTATAGTTCTGATGGTTTATTGTTTTTTGTTTGCTTTATTTTTCCATTGAGAATAGATGCTTGTATATTACATTCTCAGTCACTAGATGCCTATAGTAACCACAATTTCATATAAAGAATTGGTCTTAAAAACTGGAAAAATATTTATCTACCTACAGAATGTAATTTGAGAGATACTGAAAGGCACCCTTGTCCAGAAATATCTCCCTTAAATCTTTGCAACATTTTCCCGAAATTTCACTATTAGCCATTGATTCCTTTTTGGTTAAAACATTGTTTATTTCTAGAATATGAATATGATTAGTATAAATTATACACTGAAGCATTGGCTGCCACTTACATCATGCAGTCAATTAGTTTATTAGCTTAATTAATATTCAAGAAATGCTCTAATGAAATAAGGCATGTGGAAGGTAAATTTTTTGATGGTGGTGGTGGAGGATGGATAGAGAAATAAATCCTGGAGCACAGGGCATTGCCCAGGAGTACTAAACCAAATATGGTACATGTTGAAGTACTTAGGAGCTTTAAGTAGGTAAATTACTAGGTGCCCAGGAACAAAATCTGGGGTTACTGAAGAGAGTCTTTGCCAATTTTGTTATGAAACATATACAAATTATAGGATTCTGGCCACCCTACAATGCACTTGATTGACTCATATTCAGCATGGTGGCATTTTTTCCCCACACCGAGCTGTTACTTTGCTCTTTTATATCTTTGTTCTTCTGAAGCATATAAATATGAATGAATAAATGAAAATGTGAAATGAAAAAATGAAAAAAATGAATAAATCTGAAGTACCTCTGAATAAATCTGAAGTACAGATTTATTTCTAAGTTGAATGAATGCTCCCTTCTCCTATCTTCAAACTTTCTGGGAAGGAATGTCTGGTGGCACATGCCTGATTAGTTGAGATAACAATGAAAATCTTGGTTTTAGCCAAAAGATTTGACATTGTGTATGAAGGAGGGAGAAGCTGGAAGGATATGAGAAAAAATCACTTGGCACCCTTCAGAAAATATCATCCTTAAAAGGAATTTATGTAACCCTTTCATCAAGGCTGATCTAACCCTTTAAAGTAGGAAATTCCTTCTGATGTGACTTAAAGGCCACCAAGAATTCTCACTCTGTCCAGAAAGGAAAAGAAAGGTGTCTGATCATAGGCACTTAGTTCTGGTACAGGTCAAATTGGTGCCAGGACCAGAGAAAGAAAAGCACAGTCTAAATAGAACATGAGAAAAGGAAATATGAAATAAGGGGAGGAGATTAAGTATTCAAAGAAGACAGTAGGTATTTCATCTCTTCTGTTGCTAATCTTGGATTGCAGAAAAGTTAGAACACGGTGCAGTGGCAGACCTGAAATGAAAGAGTGCCAGCCAAAAGCACTTAAGAGAACAAAAGCTGCTATCAGAAAGGATGTGGTTTAATAGCAATATACTTTTCTTTTCCTCTTAAGATTAATTCTCTTGGGGCAGCTAGATGGCACAGTGGATAGAGCACCAGCCCTAAAGTCAGGAGGATTTGAGTTCAAATTTGATCTTAGACACTTAACATTTCCTAGCTGTGTGACCCTTGGGCAAGTCACTTAACCCCAATTGCCTCAGGGGGAAAAAAGTTAATTCTCTCCTTTTTCTTCTCTTCCTCTTCCTCATTCTTCCCCTCCCCTTTATTTTTCCTCCTCCTCCTCCTTTTCCTGGCTCTCCTCCTAGTAAGTGATTAGCAAAGTAAGTACAGCATACTATATCTCCAGAAATTAGTAGCAACTTTGGTTCCAGGCAATGAGTTAGATTTTGTATAAATAGAAGGGGAAAATGAATGAGTAAGAGAGTGAAGTATTATTTGGTTAAGTTTCAGAACCATCATCTTTAAGGAGTAGTCTGTGGTCCTTTGAAGTACCTGAGACACATAGGGAGAGAGTACTGGGAATCAGGGGGAAAGGGGGAGGATGGTAGAAACTAAATTGAATCTTTCTGGATTTTTCCGAGGTCTATAATGCAAAATTAGATCTCCCTTACTAGGAGGAAAAGGAAACTGAGTGGCTTCTTCTTCAAAGAGAATTTGCACATTTAAGTAAAAGACTGATAATCACCCATTAATTAACAAATAGTTATTAAAAATCTGACCTCTCTAATGTAGATCAGATACTGGCTAATCCCTGGGGATAAGAAGATCAAAAAATGGATAAACACTTGCCAATAAGGAGCTTAAATTCTGTTGTAGAGACAACAAATATATATATATATACACACAAGAGCTTTATAAAAGACAAAAAGGCAAAGTGGCTCAATAGATAGGAAGCTGGTCTTAAATTCAGGAAGAATTAGGTTTGAGCCCCATCTTTGAACATACTGACTAATACTGGGAAGGTCGTTTCACCTTTTCCTAAGTACCCAGGCTACTGTCTAGGCTACAGATAAGGTACTATCTTGAATTGGTAGATGGAGCATCCTCATCAGCAATGTCCTATATCAATAAAATCCCTGATCCAGTCCTTATTCAATACAAAGTATTTTTATTTGTGGAAAAAGATAAGAACTCTGGGGACATGAACATTTGAAAGGATTAGGAAAGGCTTGATGTAGAAGGTGATTCTCAAGTTGGCTTTTGAAGGAAACTATATGTTTTAAGAAATAGTGGTTATACTATATTATGGAAATGTTGTTTTATACCATAAATCAAAAATAGAATAAATACTAAAAAAGAGTTAGTGATAAGGAGGGAGTATATCCCAAAATTGGGTGATAGTCAATTCAAAGGTGCAGAAATGAGAAATGGAATGTCATTTCTAAGGAAGAGTAAGGAGGTCAATTGGTCTAAAATGTATGAAGGGGAGAGGATCTTTGAGTCATCTTGTTATTTGCTGTGCTCATATAGGACATACCATATATTATTGAAGAACAGATGGAAGAGGTGCTTTATTATGTAGTAGGAAATTTCCCAAGAGACTTGTCTCACTTCAGAGACAAATCTCTCTTGGATAAGGCTGTGCCACATGGAAGAAAGGTAGCAGAGCCTTCAGGAGAATTTAAATGAATAAAAGGTCCAAAAAGTACATCCCAACTTTTGGTAATAAATAGGAGGAAATCATTCCAGGATGACTGATCAGATCATATTTGTTGAAAATGAACAGTAATATAACACCATAAAATCTCACCAGATTTTATTAATTAGCAGTTAAACATGGTGGAAAAACCCCATGCAGGCCCCATTAATACAGGCAATTAAGGTAGAAGCCTTAAGTTGAATAGCAGCACTTGGGGGGTTGAGAAGAACTATTTAAGGGTAAGCTTTGGAGTAGAACAAAGATGGGACTTAAATCAGGCCAGATCTAAGCGTTGCTTTTCTCCCTATGAGTTGGGCACCCTGAGAAAGATGAGAGAATAGATCCTCTGCTTGCCCAGGAGGGAGGGGGCCTGAAAACTTTTCATTGTTCCCCTTTGAAGTTTGAAACCAAGCTTCCATATGTGACTTCTTTGGGCCCCCATTGTTTCTGGTCACTGGGAGCCCCTTTCTCTTTCCTAATACTGTCTGACCTAGTGAATGCTTCCCTGTTTTAGTCAAGACCTTCACAAGTGAGCATTTATTGAATGTCTATTCCCAGGACTTTATTGGGCATTGTAGGGGTTGGAAAAGAAGTCTTTGCAATTCTGGGTGGGAAGATAAGACTACTAGATGTGAAATCATTAGATAACAATGATTGGGAGTAACAGCGTGCCATGGTAGATAGGGTCTTGGATTCAGAGTTGGGAAAACATGGGTTTGAATCCTGCCTCAGATACTCATTAGGTATGGTGACCCTGGGTGAGTCACTTAACCAATCTCACTGTGCATTTCTTTCCCCATCTGCAAGATAAGGGATTTAGATTTGTTGACTTTAAGAGTCCCTTCCAGATTTAAATCTAAGATCCTATAATAGTAAGTCTAATGGGGACTCCCACAGCACAAAGCCCAATCTCAGACACCAAGAGCATCAGAGAGTCTTCTTCCATAGTCTAAGTCTGAAGTAATATAGAGATTAAAGAGACTGCTTATGGGGATTTAGTGATGAGGAGCTGAGTATTCCATGTGGGGAGTATCTTCTGGTTGTATTGCATTCTCCATCATTTGTGGGCTGCAGCCTCCAGAGAAGCTGGAATATTGGTTATTTAGTGACCGAGATGCTTTTAAGTTTATGCCAGATACTCACTGCTATCGCCACCCTCTGATACCCTGACATTAGAGTGATCAGGAGGAAAGCTGATGGTTCTGAACCATGTTGACCCTATGTTTAGTAGACTTAAGTCCCTGGACAGAATACATATGAAGAATAGATTTCAGTTAACTACTTCTCCCTTCCTCTTCCCCACCTCCTCCCCTGTAACCATCACTTTTCAGCTGCAAACCAGTTCCCCACAAGTTCCACTGGTTCCCCTCTTTCATTTGTGTTAGCCCAAATCCTTACCCCTGGTGACCTTTCCCCACTCTCCCATCCCTATTTATCTGAACCCAACCTCACACTTCTTCCTCAGTCTTACATTTTATTGAACTTTCAGAGACTTTACTTGCCCTATTAATAAGCTTTTCTTCCTTTTGGATCTCTTTATTTACATGCATTCCATTTTCTTGTAGTAAAGAAAATCTGACTCTTACAATGCTGCTCTTTCTAATTCTTGGTACTCCTTTCATGACTCATGGAATAAAGGGCAATTAGGAAGGAAGACTCCTTCTTGTTCCTTATTGCCATTTCTAGACCACCTCTTTGCCACCATCACTCAGCAACCTGTCTGTCTTTGAGGTTCAATCCATCCATTTTTATTACCAGTCCATCTTCCCTTTGCTGTCATTTTCCAGTCTCCAGGTTGTATTTCTTCCTCTCAGGAAATGGCTCATAGTAATTCTTTCAATTTCAACCAACAGTCTTATATGTGGGAATGTTAACATGCATGTCATGGATTTTTAAAGTTGGAGCCTGGTGGGACTCTTGCCCAACCCCATCTCTTTAAATATGAAATTGAAGCCCAGAAATTCTCAGCCACTTTTCCAAGGTCAGATAAGTAGTAACATATTCTAGATTTGAACTCAGGTCTTCTCAATATAAATCTAAAATTCCATTTTTTACTATAAGGCTTCCCCAACCACTTTTAATTACAATGCATTACTTCTGTTAATTAATTCTTATTTATCCTGCAATATAGCTTTCTTTATATGTATTACTGAATGTGTTGTATGCATGTTTCCCCCCCCCCCCCGCATTTGATTGTAAGCTCCATGAATTTTTGCCTCTTTTTCTATATCTAGCTCTTAGCCCAGTGCCTGGCACTTAGTAGTTACTAAATCAATATTTATTGATTAAAATCTAATTAACCTCTTGAATATACTGGTATTTCTGATGTTGGCACAGTGAACAGAACCCTGGACCTAATGTTAGGAAGACCTGAGTTCAAATCTGTTCTCAGAAATTTACTATTATGATGTGGACAAGACATTTTATGTCTGCTTGCCTCAATTTCTTAGAGTATAAAATGGGGGTAATATTAGTACATTTTTGGGATGGTTGTGATGAGGACCAACATAAGTTCTCTTTTCTCTTTTTATCAATCTCTTCAAATTTCCTGACCTGCATCTTCTCTCAATCTCTCATAAAGAGAGTTCCCTTCTTTAACTGACCATCAGTCATTACCACTGCATGATGCAGAACTCTGAAATTCCTCTCCAGTATCAGCCTCTTATCCTTTCATCTCTCACTCTAGCTCTCTCCTTCTATGCTTATTCTTTGATCTTATTGTCGGGGAATAGGTTCCCCTATTTCCTCCTCCACCATCATCTCTGCTCCCCTTCAGAGGCTGTTCAGTATTGGAGAAAGTCAGAACTGTGCTAAAGGAATCTGTTACAAATTTATCTTAATCTCAACTGGTCCCTCATTACAGGACAGCTTTTCACTCATTTCCTTGATTGATTTTTTTTTTCATACTCTCCATGTTAGCTTTTCTAAATCATCTTTTTTTTCTTCTCAAACTCCCATATGCTATCCTCTCACTCTCAACTGGTAACTTTACCTCATTCTTTACTGGGAAAATGGAAGCCTTTGGCCTTTTATTTTGGTGGGGGGGTGGGGGGCTCTTTTTTCCTAAAAGCTTTAGAAGTCACTTAAAAACACTTAAGTCACCCTACACAATCCCTCCCATGTTTTCTTCCTTCTTTGATTCCTTCATTCCTTTCTCCCTTCCTCCCTGAAGGTGAATTCCACTGTATCCTCTTTAAAATCATTGATTTACAAGGGCAGCTAGATGGTGTAGTGAATAGAATGCCAAGCCTGGAGTCAGGACGATTAATCTTCCTGAATTCAAATCTGGCCTCAGACACTGTGGGAGTCACAGGGATAACTGGGTGTCCCTGGGCAAGACATTTAACTCTGTTTGCCTCAGTTTCCTCATCTGTAAAATGAGCTGGAGTAGGAAATGGCAAACTACTCTAGTTAATCTCTGCCAAGAAAACCCCAAATGGGATCATGAAGCGTTGACTAATCAACTAAAATGATTCAACAGCAACAACAATGACACATAAGAGTCTCATTTCAATCTTACATCAAATCTGTAGCAAGAGAGTATTAGTATTAGATCCATTTCTATCAGGGGTCTATGGAGATTCATGTGGCAGGGACTAAGGGACTCCTTCAGGCAGGGTTAAATTCTAGAGCTCTCAGAAACTCTCTTAGGAGACATTAAGTGGATTAGATGGAGGGAGTTAAATATTTGCTCATGGAAGGAAGTTAGATAGATTAAAAGGTAACTATGATTTCTCTAGTTTTCCCTGCTCTGTGATTTTATAGATGGAAGGGACCTTAGCAACCATCAAGTCCAGTCCCATGTCCAATGTGAGAAATTGCTCTATAGCATCTCCTCCTATACATAAATACTTTTAATGCTGAGGAACTCACTACTTTGTGAGACAGTTAATTACTTTGTTAGGCAGTTTTAATTGTTAGAAAGTTCTTCCTTATAATAAGCTGAAAAAAAAATCTGTCCCAGTACAACCATTCCTTATAGTTCATCTGTCCATTGGAGTAAATGAGATGCCTTTTCCAGTGAGAGGAAGTATGGCATAGCAGATGGAACTATGCTAGATTCAGGAGGAGCTGGACCCAAATCCTGTCTCCAACAAAGACTAGATGTGCTTCAACCTCTATGAACTTCAGTTTCTTCATCTGTAAAAGTGGGCGTGTAAAAACTATTTCCTCTTCCTTGTTGTAAAGATCAAATGATAAAATTTACAAAATGCTTTGTAAAACTTTGAGCCCCATATAGACATAAGTTGGTATCACCTTTCTTTGGTGACCATTTAATTATTTGAAGGCAGCTATAACTGCTCCCTTTCAATCTTTTCTTCTTAAAAAAAGTATCCATTTGCTTCTTTAATCATGATAGAAATTTTATTTATTTTTATTTATTTTTAAATTTTTTTATAATAGAAACTTTATACAACAGTTTCTGAGCCAGGACTCATTCAGTGTTCAGAAGACCAGACTGTGGATGTTCAAAATCTGAAAACTAGAAAGTTTAAGCAAGTTAGGCAAGAAGATTGGAGTCCTTGCATCTATCAATGTGAGGAAGAAGTCCATTTAGTGTACAAGATAAAAGTAGAATAAAACACAGAGAAGAAGATACTGTCAATACCTTTCTTAAGATACTTTAGGAGGGACTTAGAGTTCCTTTAATATTCTTGTATGAGGGCTTAAATTGATGCCAGAGCCTAGAATGGAGGTGAGACTACAAGTAGGAATATGAATATATAGATAACCCTGGAAACATTCCCAATTCCAGGCAACTCTGTCAAAATAATAACCACATCATAAAGTAATAGTAAAAGATGAAAATAAGCAGTTACTATTGGGTTTACTGAATTTTACCAATATTGCTTTGCCTTTGGATATGAGTTATGAAATGGCTAAGATATGAGTAAAATTAAAAGGCACTCCATGGATGACATCTAAATTAATCTAACCCAAAATGCATCAACAAAGAAGAAATGAACAACTCATTGTATCACAGAAATTTGTTTCTGGAAATGGAGGGTTATGATAGTGATATGAGACCAGATCACTGACACCATAAATTATAGAATTGTTATCCTTAGGGAATCTAGAATTATTCATTGAATCTTTTGCAAAGAAGTGAAACTAACACATTACTCCAGAATGCAAAAGTATAATGCCCACTGAATACCTAGCAAGACACTATTAGGTAACTAGGTATACCCCAGAAACTCACTACCTTTCATAAAGTAAATGAAGACAAATACCCTGATGATAAATAGATTCAAATTATCTTTAAGAATTCAACAAATGAAGAGGAACCAGACCATAATCAAGTTCAAAATTGTTGCTCACAATTGCCCACTCATACAAAAGTTTGATATGAAAAAAATTAATTACAATATATACAATGAATGTTCATGTATCAAATGGTCAATCCACATGTATTAATTATTTATTATATATGAGGTACTAAGAATAAAAAGAGACAAAAATGATCCTTGTCTTTAAGGAGCTTATATTCTAATTGGAGGAAAGAATATGTATAGTTGTAATTATTAATATTATTATTACTAAAAGACTAATAATAGCTAGCATTAATAAAGCACCTATTATATTCCAGGCCCTGTGTTAAATACCTATAGCAATATTATCCTATTTCTCACAACTACTATGGGTTGGTAGTTGTAGATATTATTCCCATTTCATGATTGAAGAAACTGAGGCAAACAGTGGTAAAATAACTTATATAAGATCAGAGAAATAGTAAGAGTCAGAGGCCAGATAAGGGCATACACATACACATATACACACACTCCTAGAGGAAATGGCAAGACACTCTAGTATTTTTGCCAAGAAAATGCCAAATGCGGTCACAAAGAGTTGGACATAATGAAAACAATGTATACATACATATACATATTTGTATATGGCATGTATATATGTATACACACATATTTAAAATAACTTGTCCATAATAAATATCAGAGGCAGTATTTAAACTCAAATCTTCTGACTCTATGGCCATGATGTTTTCCTGCATACTATATATTTTTTCTACTCTATTATAAAAATAATGAAAATAATAAAATTGTTATTATGTTAATAGAGGCAATGTAGTATGGTATGTGTATACACACATATATGTAAATGGAAGGCAATCTCAAAGGGAAGAAGAGAATGGGACAAAGAGCAGTCTCTTATAGATGGGATTTGAACTGTCTTTTAAGGAAGTCAGAGAAACCAAGGAAGGAGATGAGGAGTCAGAGCATTTTAAGCATGAATGAAAATCAGTGAAAAGTTATAGAAATGAAAGATAGAGTGTTGACTTGAGGAAAAGCAAATAGGCCAGTATAGGTGGCTGATAATGGGGAGTAGAGAGGGAAGTAAAGTGCAAGGATATAGGAAATGTTGAAAGAGGCCAGATTATGAAGTGTTTTTTTTTTTAAGCAACAAGAGTTTGTATTAAATTCTGGGAATCACTGGAGTTTATTAAATAGGGCAGTGAAATGGGTGAATATATGCTTTAGGAAAATCTACTTGGCAATTGAATGGAGTGTGGATGGGAGTAGAGAACTTTAGGCAGGGAAATCCTTAGAAGAAGTCTAGATGAAAGGTGATGAGGAATTGAGTCAGGATTGTGGCTGAATGAATGAAGAGAAGGGGATGTATATGAAAGATATTTTGAAGATAGAAATTACAAGATTTAACAATGGATAGGATATGTTAGGTCAGTGAAAGCCGGAAGTTAAACATGACACTGAGGTTTTAAGTCTTAATGACTGGGAAAATGGTCTATCCCATCCTTGGGAGATTGAGAAAAGATACAGTTTTAGAGGGTAGACAGCAAGTTCTGTTTTATGCCTATTGAGTTTGAGATGCCTAACAGATATCTAATTCAAAATATCTAAGAGTTAATTGGCGATATGTAACTATAGTTCAGGAGGGATGCTAGGGCTGAATATATGGATTTTGGATCCAAACTGATATGCATTTTATGCTTGATCATCTAGGATTGAATATATCTGAAGCTGATAAGGTTACCAAAGTAGATAGTACAATGTGAAAAGATAGTGCAGAGTTTTGGGGACACCTATAGTTGATGTGGGTGATATGGATGAATAATCATCAAAAGACACTGATGAGCAGTTGGACAGATCAAGGGAGAACCAGGAGGGAGCAGTATTACAAAAATCTAAGGAGAAAAGAATATCTAGGAGGAGGCGATGGTCTCTAGTGGCAAAGATTGCAAAAATGTCTGTAAGGATAAGGCTTGAAAAATGTCACTGGATTTTGCAATTAAGAGATTACCAGTAACTTTGAAGAGGGCATTTCAGATAAATGATGAGGTTGGAAACCATAGCATATAAGCTACATGGAATAAAAAGCTTTCCAAATATAGTGACACCTACAGAAGAAATAAAAATCATGTGGAAACAGAATGAGGACCATGTCATTCATCCCTGTTATTACAGTTTTGCTAGAGAAGATTTTTGATGACTATAGAGAATGAGCTTAGATTCCAATTCCAATTCATTTACCAAAAATTGTCATTTTATCACCAGTACATTACTTTGCAGATTATTAACTATGAAAGGATCTTAGTAGGATAGTGATTTGTATGGTGCCTGTTTCTATCAGGACTCCATCAAATAAATGAAAACAAGATGTATATTAATAATATACAAGTATAATATTTAATAATATTATTTATAAAACATCTTTATTAAATTTTAAAATTATTTTGCCTTTTATTTATCTTTATATTATACTTATTATGAGAATAAAGCCTGTGGTGAAAAATTTTCTTACAAGTCAAATGAAATATATGTCATATGTTTCTGTGAACCTTATAGCACTATATAAACATGAATTATGAGAACTTATGTTTATATAGTGCTTTAAGACTTTCAAGAAATTATCATTAATATTTAATTATTATTAATAATAACTCATGTTTATACAGTGCTTTAATACTCTATTATTAATTATAATAACTCATGTTATATAATGCTTTATGGCTTACAACAATTTACAGATATTTCATTTGATTTTATAAGCAAATCTCTTCATCTAGGCTTTGTGTGTATGTATGTATGTATGCTTGTATTCTTGCTTGCTAATTCTTTAAGTAGAACTGACTTTCCATAATTCAATCAGACCTCATTAGGGTCAAATTTCACATAAAATATAAACCTGATGAATGTGTCTTTAATCCTCTCTTGGTGACTCCCTCTAATCTCTCCTGAGAGTGGCCATCCTGTAAGCAGTAGGGAGGATGTCCTGGAATAAATTTAATTTAAATTGTAGTGGTGCCTGTTTAAGCAGCAAGGTGTTTCTCCTCCTCTTCAGGATGTCTGTTTATCAGGATTCCATTTGCCTTCCCTATGTTTTACAGCAGAAAATTAACACACGTTCCGATGATACCATCTAGCCAAGGTCGGCTGCAGCTGCTATTCTCTTGTTTGAGATGCCTATTTTCTCCAGCGCCTTTCTGACCCCTATGAATCCTGTTATCAGCGCCTGCACATTTACAGTTACTGATTGTCATTATATTGTAAGGAGGCCAGAGCTGCTCGATGATTGCTTCTCAACCAGAGATGTCAGACGGATGTAATGGACCAGGACACAACAAAGGACATTCCCGACTTGGGGGGAAATGGAGAAGTGTGGGAGGGGAAAATTTACACAGGTTTGACATTTATATTCTTTCCTGTAGCTTTTGTATCTTTGAACAAAACCCGTACTATCCACCTTGAGGGAAAAGTGTATAAAATTGTGTGTGTGTGTGAGTGTGAAGTAATAGTGTTTGTATCATACACTTTTGAGAGGAAAGGGATCTTAGAAGTCACCTAGTCCAAACCCCTGCCTTTAATGACTGGAGGCCAGGGAAGGGAAATGATTTATCTAAGGTCACACAGGTAGAAATAGGCAGAGTCAGAATAATAATTCCTATATTTTTATAGTGCTTTTAAGTTTGAAAGCACTTTATTATCTCACAAGAGATTCACAACAGCCCTGGGAAATAGATTCTATTTATTATTTTCACTTTAAAGATGGAGAAATAAGCCAAGCAGATTTAAATACCTTGCCCAGGGTCATTCAGAGGATGTCTGCTGCCAGTTTTGAACTTGGGACTTCCTGAGTTTATCCAAGCTCTCTGACTTCAGATCCAACATTCTTTCATAGCAACTCCAGCCAAAGGTTTGATTGACCCACCTGGGATTCCCAAGTCTTCATCATTTGTCATTTTTGGGGTATATTAGAAAATGGTAGAAAAGTTAATGAGAAGGCCCTTTTCTGGTGTCTTTGAATGTAGTAGCCCTGCCAGAAAGTAATACTACACAGATGCTATTGTACATTAACTCAGAGGCAGCTTATTCTCTTTTTTTCCACTGAGGAGTGTTTGCCCAGTTGTTTCCTGAATAATTGATCATTTGAAAAGGTGTGGGAGGGGGGTTGGCTCAGAGAGCTGGTGTGTGTGTGTGTGTGTGTGTGTGTGTGTGTGTGTGTGTGTGTGTTTGGATGAATAGAAGTGAGAGAACTCTGTTTGCATAGGTCAGTTGCCATCTATTTTTTGCAGCTGGGAGTGTGTTCCCAGTTTGTCTGAGTTTAGATGACCAAGGCCTGGAGACCATAGTGAATGATGGATGGCCAGCTCCACTCCTTCTGCTCTCCCGGCCCAATCATGCTATCTGCTCCGAGCAGATGCAGAGCTTGTCAATCTGACGTGTACTTAGTGCAGTGAGATGAATCGAATCTTATTTTCCAGCAAGGAATAGGAAGAGGAAGGAGGAGCCCATTTTTAAGGCAGTGTTTTTCAGGAGACTTTAAATAGGAGTCTACCTTGCCCTTCAGCCCACATGAAACCAGCGACAATTCACTTACTATGGGCCATCTCACCATATGGCGGGGCTTAGGAAAATTTAACATTTATAATTCTGAAGGCTTCAGGTGTGACATTAGCATCAATGGAATTTGGAAGATGTGAGCATGGAAGAATATTAGCATTTTTTTTTCTGAGATTGTGTCAGGAACAATGAAATGAACTCTCAGCGTGGAAATTCTCTCCACCAATGTGAAGCTGCAAGTGATGGTTATAAAGATTTATTTATATTGAAAGGCCAATTATTTAGTTCATAGTTATTTAATGAATATGGGGTATAGTCAGGACTTAAACTAAGATTTCCTAATTCCAAGGCAGCCTTTCTGTCTACTATGTCATTCATCCACTTTATCATAGGATCAGAGAATTTATCAATTTAATTAGTCATTTAGCTACAAGCATTTATTAAACCTTTACTTTCTGTCAGGCATTGCACCTAGGGTACAATGTGAGAGAAAGGACTCAAGAAACTTTCTTTCTAATGAGCTACAATTGTATAAATTGATATATGTGGAATACATAAAGAGTAGAAAGGAAGTAGATTTAGAGTCAAAAGTGATTGTCTTAAGGGATATCTAATCCTACTTCTTCATTTTTTCAGATATAAGGACATTGACACCCAAAATGGAGAAATAATTAGTTCAAGGTCACATGAACAATAAGTAGAGTTAGGTCTTCTGACTATAACTGATGGTCATTCCATTTTATTTGCAAATAGGTTGAAAATGTTTTTCTTTTTCTCATAATCTATTTTTTTTTGTTTCTGTCTTGGATGCTTAGACAAGGGTGCTATCTCAATAGTATAAGTATTGCCTTGACAGTATTGCATACGTTCTTTGCCTGAGCTATTCTCATACATAGCTTTCCATAAATCCTCCATAGAAGATTCATCAACATACTGGACTCTTTCCTTAGATCCTTTTAATATTGAAGTGATTAATAGAATTAAAAAATATATAATCTTTCTCTTTCCTATTGCAAATCAACCCTTTGAACAATTTTAGAGTCTGAAGGAGAGTCAGTAGAATGGAAGTCCTTTGAGTATAAAGATCTATTTTGTTTTTGTCTGTGTGTTCCTAGTTCCTAAGTCAGTGGCTGGCAAATGATTGGGTACTGAATTGAACATTAATATTGAATAACTGAATGAATGTCTGTATTTTCTAATTTTTCTCTGTTTTCAAAAAAATTAGTTCAGATTGTCCTCCTTCATAGAGGCCATATGTTATTGAGGGCAAAGTATAGTTACTTATGACTAAGTTTATGTCCTTGAATATAATCTTTCTATGAAAACATTGTGGAGTATATGTAATGGAGCTGATTATTAAAAGTTGAATGTATAATTCAAATTTTGTTCATTTCTCTTTTCAGGAGATAGGAGATCCAAAGGACCTCTTCAGGAGTATCCATTTCTGGTGACTCTAAAGGAATGAAGATATCATAATCATTCTATGATTTCAGTAAGCTTGGGAATACTTTAAGCCCAAGGCATAAGCAAGTAGGGCATGGAAAAAATGACTTTAACAAAAATATCACTGATAATCTTGGATAAGTAGCAACATTGACATTCTCATCAATATCAATCAATAGTCACTGGATATCTGGACCTACTCTGGACAAAATATAAGACAGATGAAAGTTATCTTCAACTCCTCCATCTGTCTCCCACCAATTTTAAAAAATCCCAGCTCCCTCAACATGAATCCAATTGTTTCCTCTTTCACCATAGTGATAATTACTGACATTTATATGGCATTTTAATGTTTGCAGAGGGCTGTAAATACATTATTTCATTTAATTCTCACAACAATTGTGTGAAGTAAGTGCTATACTAATAATTATTACTATTTTTTCATATGGAGAAACTGAGATTGAGAAGAGGTAAATGATATGCTCCCGGTCACAAAGCTAGAAGTATCTGAGATGAGATTCAAACCTTAGTGGTCTTGATTATTGTTAATATCTTTGTTCTTTTCTCACCTATATTTCTATCCATCTGTAGAGATGTTTTGAAAGTTGTAAGAAAGAATAAGCTTTCTGGTCACAGCTTGATCCTGGCTCTTGAGGGCTCCCTGGCTGTGATAGTAGATGCCAATGACTGTGGGTGGGAGATGCACCTTCCTGGGCTCCTTATGGATTCATTTTCTGTTTTGCAAGTAAGATTATGAGTGGCTGAGAAGCAAAGGCTGTTACTTGAAAGGCTGGGCAGAAAGCAAAGGGGAACAGCTTGTTTTCCATCTTCATGGTTTCCCCTTTAAATCCATCATCTTTTCTTGACAAAAATAATGTAGTCATACAGCTACTAAGTGTCTGGGCTAGATATAAACTCAGGTTTTCTTGATTCTAGGTCCAGAACTTTATACATCCACTGTGTCTGAGAGGCAGTGAGTTGTAATGAATAAAACACAGAATTTGAATCCAAATCCTAACTTTGCCACTTAATATTTACTGGGTTATCTTGTATAGACCATATCCTCTGTGGAGCTCAGTTTCTTCAGTAGTAAAATGAGGGAGTTGGATTAGATGACTTCTAAAATTCCTTTCAAGTCTAAATCATTGATCCTGAGTTTGGGAGCAAATTTATTTACAGTGGGAACATATCACCTTCATAATGGGAGCTTATTGAGAAAACACAGCTAAGATCAGATTGTAAGTTTGTGAGTTTGGGGGATCAAATCTAAGAAAGTCCACATATATATCCAGGCAACTAAAATAGGAACTACCCCAATTGATATTTATAGACAACTGCTATAGACACTGATTTTGAATGAAGGCCTGATAAGTTCCTTATAACAATAATAGCTAACACTTATATAATGCTGCTGTTATTATTTCCATTTTATAGGTGAGGAAACTGAGGCAAACGGGGGTTAAATGACTTGCCTGGGGCCACCCAGCTAGGACTTGTCTGAGGCTAGATTTCAGCTCAAGTTTTCCTGGCTCCAGGCCTGGTGCTCCATGCACTGTGTCACTTAGCTGCCTTTACATAATAGGAACTAGATAAACATCAAAGATGAGGAGCAACAAGAGAAATGGATAGTGTTTCATTAACCTTACAAGTGACATGTGTTTCAGATACTTCATTATAAATGTGACCATAATGTTATCTGGAGCAGATTTGGTTTTTTTTTTCTGGATTTAATTGTTATTATTATTATTTTTGGTAAACTGATAAGTGAACAGCTGGGAGGAAGAGAGGGGGGGAGAGAAGGAGAGAGAGAGAGAGAGAGAGAGAGAGAGAGAGAGAGAGAGAGAGAGAACGAGTACTTATCTAATTAGATTTTTTGAAAGTTGATTTTTTTTCCCATAAAAGTAACATGTTCTAACAATTCTAATTGCTAAATTCCTTAATGCTTAAGTTTCAAACTGCTGGATTCCCAAAGTCCAACCATACTGCTTGGCATAAGACTCAATAATTATTAGCAAAAAAAACGAATTCATTTTGCTAAATGAGAAATGATGCCATGGGCACTGTGCATTTTAATAACCATGGATTATGCAAAAAATTGATTTTTATCAAGGGAAAAAACCTCCAGCAAATATACCACCAGAAGTCAAAATGAGAGGAAAAGTACCAGTCAAGACCTCAGGCTGACGGGAATGGCCTTTAGTATCCCATTTCCCCCCTGTTGCTTTAATCAAAAGGTCCATTTCTTTTCTGTGCTTCCTTTCCTTCCCTTTCAAACACCGATTACATTCCAGATGCAAGTGTCTTTTCATGGGCTGGTGAAGAGCAAAGAAATGAAATCCATGACACACTGAAGAATCCAGACCTCAGGCAATGAGCAATTACTGAGGAACTACTGAGTGTCCATCATGGTCCTGGCTAGTGGGAGAGGTGCACAAGATAGAAAATAGAGAGGTTTTCGGACCAGGAAGATTTCCGTTTCTTTTTTTTTTAAATTCTGTAGTAAATTTATTTATTTTTAATATACATTGCTTTATGAATCATGATGGGAGAGAAAAATCAGAACAAAAGGGAAAAGCCATGGGAGAGATTAAAAAATCAAAAAACAGAAAAAAGAAGTGAACATAGCATGTGCTCCTTAGTTCTGTTTCTGGATGCATATGGCATTTTCTGTGCAAAGTCTATTGGAATTGCTTTAGATCACTGAACCACTGAGAAGAACCAAGTCTTTCATAGTTGATCATTGCACATTCTTTCTGTTATTATGTATAATGTATTCCTGGTTCTTTTTGTTTTGCTCAGCATCAGTTTGCTCAGCATCTTTCCAAGCCTTTCTAAAATCAGCTTGTTCATCATTTTTTATAGAACAATAATATTCCATTACCTTTATATATCCTATCTTATTCATCTCTTCCCCAATTGATGGACATCTAATCATTTTTCAATTCTTTGCTACCACAAAAAGAGCTGCTACAAACATTTTGCAAATGTGAGCCCTTTTTCTTTTTTTATAATCTCTATGGTATACAGACCCAGTAATGGTACTACTGGATCACAGGTATACATAGTTTGATAACCCTTTGGGCATAGTTCCAAATTGCTCTCCAGAATGTTTGGCTCATTTCACAATTCCACCAACAATGCATTAGAATTGCAGTTTTCTCACACCCCCTCCAACATTTATTATTATCTTTTCCTGTCATGTTAGCCAATCTGGGAGGTATGTAGTGGTACTTCAGAGTTGTCTTAATTTGCATTTCTCTAATCAATAGTGATTTAGAGCATTTCTTCATATAACTATAGATGGCTTTAATTTCATCATCCGAAAATTGTCTGTTCATGTCCTTTGACCATTTGTCAGTTAGGAAGATCTCCATGTTTTAAATTGGAGTAGAATTATAGGAGCTTTTTCTTATATACTCCTATCAAGAACTATAGAATCATGGGGCATCTAGATAATACAGTGGATAGAGTGCCAGCTCTGGAGTTAGGAGAACCTGAGTTTGAATCTGGCCTCAGACACTTAACACTCCTTAGCTGTGTGACCCCTGGCAAATCACTTAACCCTAATTTACTGGGGAAGGAGGGAAAACATTTCAGAATCAGACATCAGTATTAGAATTGTAGAGCTGCAAAGGACCTAAGAGGTTTCCTGATCTAACCTGTACCTTATCAGGAATCCGCTCTACAAACACATCTAAAATCAGTCACCCAGTCTTAGTCTGAAGACTCCTAGTAAGGAGGAACCCATTACCTCTGGTGACAGTTACATTCCATTCTCGCTCTTATTTTTCAGTCATTTAAATAATGTCTGACTCCTTGTGACACTATTTGGGGTTTTCTTGGTAAAGATGCTAGAGTGGTTTGCCATTTCCTTCTCTAGCTCATTTTACAGATAAGCAAACAGATAAGAAAATTGGATTAAGTGGCTTGCTCAGCATCACACAGGTCTGATTTGAACTTATAAAGATGAGTCTTTCTGATTCCATTCTTTGGATAGCACTAATTGTTAGGAATTTTTTTCTTACACTATAGAAGCTTTTTCATCTACAAAATGGGGTTACTAATAGCACCTACATGCCAGAGTTGTTATGATGATATAAATATCTGTAAAGAGCTTTGCAAATCTGAAAGGGCTATATAAATGCTAGCTATTATTCATTTTACTTCCCTGGAAATTCCATCCATTACTCTTCATCTCTTGTTTTCTGGAGCCAAGAGGAACAAGTGTAATTTCTCTTCCATAAAACAGGCCTTCAAATAGTTGAAGATAGGTATTGTGATTCCCCAGACCAAACAGCTTCAGGTCCTTCAAATGATTTTTGTATGATGTGGTCTCCAGTACTCTTACCTTTCAAGTCACCCTTTTCTGGATAGTATTCCATCTTTCTGTGTTGCTGTTCAGTTATTCCCATCTTGCCTTACTCTTTGTGATCCCAATTAGGGTTTTCTTGGCAAAGATGCTATGATGCTTTGTCATTTTCTTTTACAGCTCATTTTTAAAAAGTTTTTTTTAATTTTCAAAATATATGCATAGATAATTTTCAATATTCATCCTTGCAAAATCTTGTGTTCCACATTTTCCCCCTTCTATCCCCTTCACCCCTTCCCCTGCACAACAAACAATTCAATACATGTTAAACATGTGTAATTCTTCTATACATATTTCCACAATTATCATGCTGCATATGAAAAATCATATCAAAGAGGAAAAAATGAGAAAGAAAACAAAATGCAAGCAAACAACAATAAAAAAGTGAAAATAATACTGTATTGTGATCCACACTCAATCTCCATAGTTTTATCTCTGGGTGAGATGGCTCTCTCCATCACAACACCATTGGAACTGGCCTGATTTACCTCACTGTTGAAACGAGCCACATCCATCAATATTGATCATCACATAATCTTGCTATTGGTGTGGACAATGTGCTCTTGGTTCTACTCACTTCATTTAGCATCCGTTCATGCAAGTCTCTCCAGGCCTTTCTGAAATCATCCAGCTGATCATTTCTTATAGAACAATAATATTCTATAACATTTATATACCATAACTTATTCAGCCATTCCCCAACTGATGAGCATCCACTTAATTTCCAGTTCCTTGCAAAAAGGGCTGCTACAAACATTTTTGCACATGTGGGTCCTTTTCCCTTTTTTATGATCTCTTTGGCTGGATTAAAGGATATACAACAGTTTGATAGCTCTTTAGACATAGTTCCATATTGCTCTCCAGGATAGTTGGATCAGTTTGCAACTCTTTCAACAATGCACGTGTCCCAGTTTTCCCACATCCTCTGTAACATTCATCATTATCTTTTCTTGTCACTTTAGGCAATGTGTAGTAGACCTGTGTAGTAGAGTTGTTTTAATTTGAATTTCTCTGACCAATAGTGATTTAGAGCATTTTTCATATGACTAGAAATGGCTTTAATTTCTTTATCTGAAAATTGGCTCTTCATGTCCTTTGATAATTATCAATTGGAGAATGGCTTATATTTTTTAAAATATGATTCAATTCTCTATATATTTTAGAAATAAAGCATTTATCAGAACCCTTGGATGCAAAATTTTTTTCTCAGTTTGTTGCTTCCGTTCTAATCTTGTCTGCATTGGTTTTGTTTGCACAAAACCTTTTTAACATAATATAATCAAAATTATCCATTTTGCATCCCATTTTGTACTCTAGTTCTTCTTTGTCCACAAATTTCTTACTTCTCCACAGATCTGAGAGGTAAACTATCCTTTGTTCTTCTAATTTGCTTATAGTATCACTTTCTATATCTAAATCGTGAATCCATTTCAACCTTATCCTGGGAAGGGTGTTAGGTATGGATCAATGCCTAATTTCTGACATACTAATTTCCAATTTTCCTAGCAATTTTTATCAAATAGTGAGTTCTTATCCTAGAATACAGTTCATTTTTTCGACAGATGAGGAACTGGGGCAAACAGGGTTCAGTGACTTACCTGGGGTGCCATAGTATGTCTGAGGTTGGATTTAGATTCACAGAAAGGAGTTTTCCTTTCTCCAAATTGGATACTCTATGTATTTTACCCTTTGGCTGTCTAGCTTAGCCATAACCTACTAAAAATGAAACACAGGTATAATATCAACAGGATAGAGGAAGACAGAACTGTTATCTCTTTTGTTCCAGTAATTATATCTCTCCTAAAGCAGCCTAAGATTGAATTAGGTTTTCTAGTTGAGAGTCCTACTGTAGTCTTTGATTGATTTTTTAGTACACTAAAGGTATTTTTCACATGGAATGTTGCCTAGTGACACCTATATTTATGAATCTGATTTTTATTTTATTTTATTTTTTACCTAAAAAAAGAAGGACCTTACATTTATTCCTTTTTAACTTTCAATTTTTTTAGATTTGGTCCAGTGTTCTGTGCTTTTTGCATACTTTTGGATGCAGATATATTTAACATATTAGCTGTCCTTTCTAATTTTATATGATTTTCACATTTGGTAAGCATTTGTGCCTTATCCAAGTATTTATGCTTATCCAAAGTACTGAGAAAAAAATAAACTATGTAGAGTTGAGGACTAATCCCTAGAGCGCTATGCTAGAGAGCTCTCTCCAAGTTATATCAATTCTTTAAAGATTACTTTTAAGGGGCTGGTTATTCAATCACATCTGAATTCATCTAATTATACTTTCGCCCAATTTGTTCCATGTTGTCCAGAAGGATGACATGTGAAACTATTAAATATCCTCCTAATGTCCTTGGGACTGTGAAATTTTCTCTTTTGAATACATTTTATTTGGTGGACTATTTAGCTTTCTCTGTCCATCGCCCTGTTACTTTCTTAATTGAGAAATAACATGAGGTTTTGACAGGGGAAGGAAAAGGATAATTCTCTTAGGAATAAGGTATTGAAGTGAGATGAAGGTTACTGTGGGGTCAAAAAGTGGGAAAGAGCTTTATAGTCAGTAGAGATAGAGCACTGACTCAATTCTTTACTGGGTAGAAAGTGGAGGATCACTGGTCTACACCAGCCCTCCCATTATTAAAAGTTAGCAGAATTTCAGCATGTGAAGAAGAATCCAGAGAATGATTCTTATGGATAAGGGAGCAGAGTAAAACACAGGAGAAATTAATGAGAAAGTCTTCATGTTCCCAGCCCAAACAAAGAAGCTGATGTGGTATTCCATTTCCCCTTTCTGGTAGCAAGTGGTCCTTTGGATAGAGGAGCAAGACATATGACTGGATGGAGACAATAGCCAGTTGAGGGCAAAATGAGAGGACGATGGAAATTTTCCAAGAGAAATAGGTATGGGTCTGCATTCCAAGGCTCAAAAAGCACTAAGAGAGAATTGGGAAGTACCCACTGAAGAGAGCTAAAAGGTGAATTATAAGCTATGTAGTCAGAAAAGATCACAATATTCCAGTAGCAATCATTTGCAAATCATTCTAAACCATAACATTGTTACTGAAATGACACTTAATGGTGAGAAGAGTATTATTTATTGAAAGGTACAAATATTTTCTAGAGTCTCTGATGTTAGCCTATTTGGGTTTCCCAATTTGTACAAAACTGGTTCATTTTTTAAATGTTATCAACTTGCTCCTAAGAGGAGTTGGTAACTGCATTCTCTGGGAAAGGGTAAGATTGTCATATAATGAAGTTTCCTAATTATGTGGGGAAACCTGACATCTCCCTTTTCTCAACCTTCAGCCTTCACTTTTATCTAAGCTAGAGCAGCTTAATTTTTATTAATTTCTTTCTTGCCTCAGAGAATAGGTGTTGTACCTTTTATATGGCAACAGTTTCCCACTGAGTATTTTGGAAATTGAGGAGGAAATACTTGTATTCTTTTCCATTTCTGTTCCCTACTCCTGGAATCCTTTTCTCCTTGGTTACTAGTAAAAGACCATGCCAGTTATCCTGAGGTTCTTAAAATATCTCTAAGAACACAGGAGTGAGTGGTGGATTAGATGGCCAGAACTGGTGTCCAATGCTGGTGATGCTGAAAACACAGAAAATACTTATATTCTCATTAGCTGTAACTTAGAGACAAAAATATTCTTTTGTTTACCTCATCAGCATGCTCAAGGGTGTTAGGGAGCTATTTTGGGGATATAGAGATCATTCATCTTTATAATTTCTTACTGAAGCAGAAGAAGAGGATGAGGTTTCTGGTGTGAGACAGAAGTTGGAGAGAATTCTGGAGTAGTGGATGATTAAAGTCAGTGACCATAGAAACCAGGAGCTATGTTAGCTTAGACCAAGTGCTCTTGGGAATCTTGAATGATGAACTGTTATTGTAGGGATAGTGGCTGCCTGGGCAACAGGAATAATCCCCTATGCCTGAAACCCCAACAACTCATGACCAATAAGATTATCAGGAAAGGAGAAGCAAAGTAAAGAGATGTAAACTGAGGTCATGAAAATAAAGCAATAAGGTCCTCAGTGATTGTAGGAGACTCATTATAACACCAGGGTAGACAAAGACAAGCCCAACTTCATTGAAATAATTCAAATAAGCTTGGTGCAATAGGACATTCATTAGATTTGTAAACCAGAAGATATGTTTTCAACTTCAATCTGAGGCTAGATTTCAACTGACTTGAGGTCCAGTACTCTCTTTTCACTATGATATCAGGCAGAGATGGATGATTGTCCTGATCAATAATTTAAAGAACATTATACATCTCTAGCTCTCTCATTTATTTCTCTTATGACAGGGTCAAGTGACTTAACATCTCTGGGTCTCAATTTCCTCATCTGCAAAATGAGAGGATTAGACTAAATCTTTAAGTTTTCTTTCAACTTTAAACTGCATTTTAGGCTGTCTATTGCCCAAATACTTGGATGCTACAGGGAGTTAGGAACTCTGTTTCTTTCTTTTCTACCAGTTTCCCTCCTCTCTTCAAAAGACACTTGCATTTGTGAATGCCTTTGTATTTGATACTTGATGAGAAAAGAGAGGGAGAACCAAGAAGTAGTTTTCTTTAATAAAAGGAAGCTCAAATTCAAGGGTTGAAAAAATTAGATCTTGGAATGCTGCCAAAGGACTGCACCATATGGGGAAGTTTTTTTTCCCTTTTGCTGTAACTGAGTTTGAGATAGTCAGATGTGTAATAGATACCTACACTAAAGAGAAGAACCTTCCATTGGTGTGCCAAGAGCTAAATGTTGTTCACGGGTCCATTTTTAAGCAATAGATATAACGCCACCCAGTGACCATACCAGAGCCTTAGAGTATTAATCTCTGCCTTGAGAACCCTCTTTTGGTACTTTATATGACCAAAAGCATTTATGAAGGTGAAAATTAAAAGTATAGATTGTCCTAGTGTGCTAAATAGTTGATCCCAGGTGACCACAATATTGAAGTTTCTTTTGAAGCAAAAAATTGGTCATAATACTATTACATAATACTGCAGTTGCTGTGGTATTAGGAAAAAATATCACCTATGTTGATCAGGGTTAGCAAATAATATTTCTGGAATTTTAAGGGAAATTGTGGATGCCAGTGAGGAAGTAACTAGAGTAAATCTGACCTGTTCAAAATCTTAAAAAAAAGAGACACAAGAACTTTGCAAAGATATTGGAAGTATGTATACTATTGAACCCTGAATAAAGAAATAACATGGATTAGTACACTATTGCATGCCATAAGCTTAGGATGTCCTATATTGTCTATTGAGCAGTAGAATTAATACAATTATTGTGTATTGAGCAGTACAATTAGAATTTGATGTAAAGGATGGAAAAAAGACAACAACCTATATTAATCAAGTGGGAGTCTACCAATGTGAAAGAAAATGCACTATGATCTCACTCACCTTTGAGTGCTGGGAAGAGGCTCCCAAGCTTGGGGAAAGAAGGAACTTCTGATCAGGCTGTTCCTTCTAGAGTTTGGAGTTGATTCTTTGGAGTCCTTTGGAGACCTTGGGTTTGAGAAATGTTGCAAAGACTTCAAGAAAATGTATACTTGTATTGACTCATGCCCCCCTAAAAAAGGGGTGTGTGTGTGTGTGTGTATGTGTGTTCCACTCTGATGATAATTGCCTTGGTACCAGGAGAACAAGAATTCTATCACAATCACAAGCCAGTGACTCATTGGCTGGAAGACCTGTTCTTCTTTCCTTAAATCAGAAATTTGGTCTTGTCTTGTTGCTGAAAAAACTCTGAGATAAGGTAGATTGAACTTAGTTTCAGGTGTAGATATCTTATAATTTATTGAAACCAATATTCTGATATTATCTACTGGGGCAGAGAGAGAGGAAAGATGGAAAGGAATAATCAGTTATTAAGTTCTTACTGTGTGCCAGGCACTATACAAGTGGTTTTGCATATATTTAATTTGATCCTCATAGCAACCCTATAAAGTAGTTGTTATTCCCATTTTGTAGCTGAGGAAGCAGATAAAGATAGAGGTGAAGTGACTTGCCCAATGTCACACAGCTAGTAGGGGTATGAGGATGGTTAACTCAGTTTGTCTTGACTTCATTGTACACTCTGAGCTAGGAAAATATCAAGGGAATGCATTATTCTTTAAGCTCCATGCATTAGATAATTTACATACAAGATATGGATATATTCCATAATGAAAAAAGGTAAGTTGACATAGGGACATACGGGAAAGAATCTGAGACTTCCTTCAGAGAGTATGGCATGAATGAAAAAAAAATATATTCTTAAGTTATTCTTCCATACATTGAACACAGATAACTAATAGCAGGACCAGATGCAGGATGATTTCAGACCTTTTACTGAGATACTGGCCAACAAAAAGGGACATGGTCATCAAAGAATTAAACTTGACTTACTTGAAACCAAACTTTTCCCTCTTTTTTTCTTTAATATTTTTATTTTCCCCAGTTACATTTTTAAAACTTTGAGTTCCAGATCTTCTCTCTTTGTGCCCCCTTCCATCCTCCCCATTGAGAAGGCACATGTGAAGTCATGAAACCAAACTTCTTATATACGAGTGGAAGAAGGTATAGCATAATGGAATATATTGTATCACATAAAAAGATAACAGATTTTGAGACTCATTTGTCCAATCCTCTCCTATTCTGGATAAACAAACTGAGATTGTGAGAAGTGATTTCTAATAGTCACATAGCTAGTAAGTGTTAGAGGAAGGATTTGAACACAGTTTTTTTTTTAACTTGGAGTCTAGCACTCTATTAAAACAACACTAACATTTCCATAAACCTCACTTATTCTACTCTAAATGCTTATTGTTTGATTGGAACTCCTGTTCTGTTGTTAATAAATTGCCCCTTTTCTTAGATCTATGCTCTTGCCACAAAAATTACTTTTGAAACTATTTTTAAAATTTACTTAATTTTTTTAGTTACAAATTATGTCCACCCATCTGACCCTTTTCCAATGATTGAGAAAATAAGCAACATGATATCAATTATACATGTGGAGTTTTGCAAAATATGTTCCATATTAGCCATATTGCAAAAATAAACAGAGTAAAAACAAGAAAAATAAAAAAAAGTTAAAAAAAATACACTTCATTTTGCACTTGGAATTCATCAAGTCTGTCTCTGAAGTAAGTAATACTTTTTGGAATTGTCTTGGATCATTGTATTGATCAGAATTGCTAAATCTTTCACAGATGGTTATTGCTACAATATTTCTGTTACCATGTAAAATATTCTCCTGGTTTTGCTCACTTTACTTTAAGTCAGTTTATGTAAGACTTTCCAAGGTTTTCTGAAATCATCCTGTTCACCATCTCAAATAGTCCAATAATATATTCCATCAGAGCATATACCACAACTTGTTCAGCCATTCCCCAAATGATGTGCATTCCTTCAATTTCCAATGCTTTGTCATCACAAAAAAAGCTGCTACAAATATTTTTGTACATATAGGTAAGGCTTTAAATTAATGCTTCAAGGGGCTTTTGAAATCATTTTTTTTTGGGGGGAGAATAAAATGAAACAAAGAAAGATGAAGGAAGTCACCCAAAGTCTTACAGTGAGATAATAATACAATGGGATCAGTGCCTATTTTCAGTAAAGTATCATGAATTGGTATTTTTGCCCCAGGGAAAAGACCCTTAGCTGGGAATTTGGCAATGAGAGAAAGACTGGATGAAAACTGAATAAGGAAACTGACCCACTGACTGAGATCTGAGTAATATTTTTGTCCAGGAAAGGCCAAGAGGGCCTCTCAGAGGGCCATGAAAAGTATAGAGATTTCCAGGCTATTTTCTCCCACTCTGCTTCTAAAACTCCACTTCCAGCTCAATGCTTCATTGCAGCAATTGAAAAAAGTCTGTTGCTTATTTGTCTAGGTATATTTCATTCCTTTATGAAAGCTGGCTTGAGAGGGTCAGAGGACAAAGCCAGTACCATTTCTTTGCCTCGCGATTCGCACCTTGATCTTCATGTTAAAATTATAAATTTCAGAGAAGTGATGTTTAAAATATTCTAATGAATCTGTTTTCTAGTTGGTGTGGCTGTTGCCTTAATTAAAGCTGATGACTCCTATGGCTGTTCATCCTGTTTCTGTCCTTCTTTAAGTTTATCACTAAAAGTCCATCAACACTACTGGGCTCTGTTTTGTTTTTTCTTGACAACATGAGAATACCAGTGAAGTACCCAGGTTATTCAGTGATCATCCTTTGCTCTTACCATATGACCATTGCACCTTCTTTTTCTTTAATTGCTAAGAAAAGTTAGAACTTCCATGATGAAGAAGCTAGGCAGTTGTGGAGTTTAGTAGAGAATATTCTCTTCATCTATCATCAGCATGGAACTATTTTCATTTATTACTGCAGTTAGCTTTTCCACATTGCCACTTTCCTCATTATGGTTTCAATATTTTGCAGATTGGCATAAGAAATTAAATGGCAAATTTGGGGGAATTTTGTAGAACCTGAAAACAACATGTAAAGACCAGCAGATGACACTCCTAAAAGTCAGAAACACATAAATATATATGTATATATAGTATAATATTAACAAAATTTATTTTTAATGCAATAATAATTCAGACTTCTTCTTTGATATGGAGGGAGGGCCAAAATTTATCCCCCCCCCCACATCTTGGGGGCACTGTATCCTAACCCTGGGACATGGAAGGGATAAGTGTACTCTGGACTCATCCCTCAGAATTAACAAATCTTCATCAACTCTTACTCTCTCAATTCCAGTGCTAATGAATTCTCAGATGCCTAAAAATAAAATCCCTTTACTCCAATCTCCACTTTTTTTTTAAACGTCATCTATCTTAATCCTATCCCTAGGGCAATAATTTGCCATAGATCTGTCTACTCCCTCTATTATACTCCTTGGCATTCTAATTCCATAATTAAAATTCCTCTCTTCTTTCCTTCTCACTCCCCACCCTTAATGATACTTTGTTCTTAACTATCTTTTCCAATATTATTCCTTTCTCCCACTGATCATTTTTCTGAACATGCTTTTCAGAGAACATATTTCCAGTCATCCAAGCTCACAATCTCATTGTTACCCTTAACTCCTCACTCTTTCTTCCTGCACATACTAATCAGTAGCCTTAGCTTGTTATTTCTATTCCTAAAACATATTTAACAATTTTTTTTCTATCCATACATTTCTGTCCACATACATGTTCTATTTTGGTTTTTCTGGTTCAGACTCTTGACTTATGTAACAGTAGATGAGATAAAATATATAAAGCATTTTGAAAATATTTAAACCCTACATAAAATTCAGTTGTTGTTATTGACAGCATCCTTCAAATATTTGCCCAATTTGAGCTATTCTCTACATAGTCATTTAGATTTTCCTAATTCATAGGATTATTATGTCACCTCCATATGCAATAAATAATGTTGTGATTGAGTCATTTTAGTTGTGTCCAACTTTTCATTCCTTATTTGGAGTTGTCTTAGAAAGGATATTGGAGTGGTCTGTCATTTTCTTCTTAAATTCATTTTGTAGAAGAGGAACTGAGGCAAACAGGACTAAGTGACTTGCCAGGGTAATGCAGATAGTAATTGTCTATGACTGAATTTGGCCTCTTGAAGATGAATCTTCTGAGTCCAGTGCTCCATCCACTGCACTAATGTCTGCCTTTCAGTAAGCACTGTTATATGCTATTGACTATAGTATCAAATATAAATGCCTTTCTTTGGCATTTAAAATCCTTCACAACCTGGCTTTACTGTAATTTTCCATTTTATTGTATACTAACCCTCTTCATGTATTGTGTGATCCAATTCAATTATCTTTCATACTATTCCTCAAATATTATACTCTATTTCCCATTTCTAGGTCTTTTCAGTTTGTTCTCATAGCTGGAATATATCTCTCATGTCCTAGATTATGTAATTTCTAGAATCCTCTCTTCTAAAACTTATGTCTTCTCCTTCTCTTCCTCTTTCTTCTTCAACATCTTTTTCTTCTTCTGTTCCTCTTCCTTCCTCTTCTTCCTTCTCCCACTTCTTTCTTCCTCTTCTTTTTTTCTCTCTTGTTTTCTTCCCTCCCTCTTTTAGAATGCAAGTTCCTTGAGAGAATATACAGTTCTTCTATAGACTTTAATTTTTCTCTTTGTAAGAGAAGCTAGATGGCATATTGTATAGACAACCTAAATTTAAATCCTGATTAAGACATAATGACTGTCTAATAACTCTGAATAAGTCATTCAACCTCATTTTGCTTAGCATTCTTTTCACTACTTTGGAGAGTTGTCTATTAGCACAAAAGTAGCAGCAATAAAAATGTCCCAGGTTGATTAAAAGTCAGTTAGATCTGTAAAATTATTTGCAAATCTAAGTTCTATATGAACTGTTATTATTTGTATCTCTATGCCTAGCACAAAGCAAGGCTTACATGCTTGTTGATTGATTGATATATATACATATTGATCATATAATTCTTGGATGATATCTTTTATTATAGTTCTTCATAGTTTATTATATGTTATGACCTGTTCTAACTTCCCATGCACCTCTCCCTTGCTCTCTTAGAGAAGCTCACTTTTAAATCTTTGAAGACCACACTGTTTCATGACTTGCAGTCAAACATTGACATTGGGAAATTGAGGTCTTTATTTTCAGAGAGAAATTGAGTCCTTAAATTATGTCTTCAATTGCTCACAAGCAGTTTAGACTATTCTATTCCTAATTAATTCTGGGTCCAATTCATTATCCATTTTCAGGATATGTTTAAGATTATATATATTGATTGATGAACTCTATAAGTTGCACATGTATAACTCTATGTCAAAGTCTGAATAATAATAATAATGTTAACATTTATATAACATTTCATGTGCCGAGTACTATGCTTACAACAATCCTAGAAGGTAGAGGCTATTATCTTCCCCATTTTACAGATGAAGGAACTGAGGTAGTGAGTGGCTTGATCAGGGTCACAGAGACCATATTGAATCTTTGTTTTACTGACTTCAGACCTAGCACTATTCATTGTATCCCCTAGTTGCCCCCCATGGATATTATTCTTTACATCTATTTATCATTAATGCTTTCTCTGAGAAAATAATCAGGTGTTAAATATAGTAAGAGAGAGATTTCTAAAATGAAATTAAATATATTTTAATAATCAATTGACAAATATTTAGTATCAGGTACTAAAGGAAGTGGTGGCCTTCAAAAGTAAGATATTCCCATCCCCTAAGAACTTTACAATTCTAGAAAAAGACAGTTGATAATGTGGGAGAGTGATCAGTGTGAGGAAATATATTGTAAAAGCATGAGTGCTCAGAAAAAATGACAGTATTTATCATAATATATTTTTATTTTATTTTATTTATTTTTTTTAATAAAGCTTTTTATTTGCAAAACATATGAGTAACCTTTCAACATTGACCTTTGCAAAAAAACTTTTTTTTTTCCCAAGCTTTTCCTTTCCCTCCCCCCG
>JAJPUD010000501.1:515887-546154 GCA_023553655.1 Myrmecobius fasciatus
TTTTTGTTTTTGTTCAACTGATTCTTGAAGTCTTGATGTGTCATTAATTTCCAATTGTTCGATTCTAATTTTTAATGTCTTATTTTCTTCAGTTACTGTTTTTAGTTCCTTTTGCAATTGACCAATTACATTTTTTTGTTCATTGCATTCTTTTTCCATTTTTTCTATTTTATTTTGCAGTGATCTCATTTCGTTTCCCCATGTTTCTTCTAACTCTCTTTTAAGATTTTTTATGCAATCTTCAAAGAAAGCCTTGTGACATGGAGACCAATTTATGTCTCTCTTTGGGGCTTTTTCTGGAGTTGCTTTACCTTTAGGGGCCTCAGGATTTGAGGTCTGTTCTTCCCTCTCTCCATAAAAGTTGTCTATGGTGAGAGCTCTTTTTGTTTTTTTATTCATTTTTTTTAAAAGGTGTGAGGTCTGTTTAGGGCAAAGGTGGGACAGCTGCTTTATTTTGCCCTGGGGCAGTTCTGCTGATTGAGTTATTTCAGGAACTGGGCAGTTCTGCTGATTGAATTATGTCAGGGGCTGGGCAGCTCCGCTGATTGAATTATTTCTGGTGCTTATCAGTCCTGTTGTTTGATTGATTGCTTTAAGGTGCTGTGTAATGGCAGCTAGGTCCGATGCTCATCAGGGGTTCAGTGGTTCACAATCTATCCCCCTCAAAAGGCAGACCCTCCAAACCACCTGCCCACAATCAGGACAAATTGTTCCAAGAGGCTCGCAGAAGACTCCCAGATGTGTGAAAAGCACAACGCTCCCACTCCTGTTCTGACTCCTGTTCCAGCTCCCTGCTCCAGCTCCCTGCCCCGGTCTCCCTGTGCTGCAGTCTGGGTTCAGTAGGCCAACCCCTGCCCCATTAAAACAGACCTGTTTTGAGGTTCTTCCAGAGTATCTTCTTCTGGAATCGTGTTGTTCTCCAGATATTGTGGATTTTTTTGCTTCAGAATCAGTCTAGAGGCTTCATATTTTGTTGGTTTGAGGGGAGGTTAGAGGAGGTTACAGAGAATCCTGTATGATCTCCGCCACCATGGCTCCACCCCCGGAAGGAAGTCTGAGAAATTAAATTCTTTAGCTCATTTTACAGATGAGAAAACTGAGACAAACATGGTAAAGGCTCTGGGTTACACAATATCTGAGGTTGGATTTGAATTCAGTTCCTAAAGTCAATTGAGACCTCCTGGAAGATGGTCAGTGCTCTATCGACTGAGTGCACTACCTACCAAGTAGATGGGAGGCAATTTTAGAAGGAAGGCACATCACCAACACACACCCCTTAAACTGGCAATCAGATTAAAAATGATAAAATTCAATATTGATAATCTTATTCAGCAGAATAAAAACATACTTCATAGGCATTTTTTGCCCTTTCCTGCACAAAAGTATTAATACAGTATTGTTTTGCATAGCAGAAATCCAGGATCAAGCTATGTGCTCAATGATTGGGAAGTAGTTGAATAAATTGTAATATATAAATGTAAGGAAACATTTTTGTGTTATGGGAAATTACAAATATGAAGACTACAAAGGAACTTGGGAAGAGGTCTATAAAATGATTCAGAGTGAACAGAGCATAATGAATACGATATATGTGTTGATAATAACTATGTAAACATTTTTTGCAGAAGATTGCATTGGTGACTTTTTTTTTTACTGTAGGATTCTCCCAGAATACAAATGGCCTCCATTGATATAATATGAGCACTTTCTCCTAACCTGAGAATCTTGCTTGGGACACTTAGATTAAATGAATTATCTATCAGCACACAGCCTGTGTCGGTCAGAGCTAAGACATAAGTCAGTTATTCTTGATTTCAAGGTTGACACTCTACCCATAATATCATGTTATCTTGTAAATGAGCTCTTGTGTAAATAGTGATAAGAGCAAAATCCAGAAAAGTAAAAAAAAAGAAGAAAGTTTAAAAAGGAACATAGGATCCTTTTAAAAATGATATAGGTATAAGGATAAAGATAAGGACAGAGAAAAGGTCTGGACCTATGATTCCATGGGTATGAAAGTCGCAAATGAGGAAATGCCCCCCAATGCAAGATCAGCACCTCTTTTTTAAATTTATGGTCTTAAAGAGTTGCCTCGTAGTTTTCATACTAGAATGTTTAAAAAACCTGAAATAATATGTTTAAGATCTTACCTAGAATCTTGTTTGTGTAATTATATGTTTTTGTTGGCAGTTTTTGCTTACCAAAAAACAAACACACAAATCCAACAAACCTGTTAATTGTAGATGCTAGACTGAAATCTTCATCTTTGGTATTATATCTATAATGACTATTGGACATCTTCTCTCTAGGTATCCTATCCTCACTTCAAATTCAGCAAACCCATAACTAAACTTGTATTTTTTTTCTGTCTGCCATTATTCCTCTGTCAACACAATCACTAATCTCTCATACTACATATCAGAGAGTCATATTTACTCTCTTCCTTTTTCTTTCAGCATCATCAATCTTCTGTTTTTTTACCTATCTGAAAGAAATCTCTTCTTTTTTTTCATTCTCATTAATTCAGGTCCTAATCCCTGTTTCATGATTAGTTACAATGGAAACTTCACATCTGGATTGATAGAAATTAGGGTGGTGGTGTTTGGAAAAATCCATTGTACTTTTCCCTGGTAAGACTAATTATGAAGTATCGTGTTCTGGTTCTACATCTTAGGAAAGGCATTGATGAACTGAAGAGAATCCAGAACAGGGTAACTAGAATGGTGAAGGGTTTTGAGTTTATGCCATCTGATAATCTGCTGAAAGACTGGGACTGCTTAATTTGAAGTATATAAGACTTGAGGAGATGAAATATTTATGTATTTTAAGGGTTATAATATATAAGGCAGATGTCTTCTAGTTGGCTTCAAAGAACAGAATTAGGAGGATTGGATGGAAGTTGTAAAAAGACAAACCTAGGCTTCATGAGGGCTTTCTCTCAGGCAATCAAAACTATCCAAAGAACAAGTTTTCCTCAGCAGGTAGTGAGTTCCATCTTCATTGAAGGTCTTAAAAATTGAATGGTCATTTGTTGGGGTTATTTTAGAAGTCATTTCCCCATGTGTAGGGACTAAACAGGTCCCTTCAGACTCCAAGATAATCTTTCTTTGGAATATTTGCTGAATGACAGAAGCCTTTCTTGACTACCCCAATGCCTTTTTCTGCTCTACCTTTCTCTCCCAGTTTCCACCCAGATTAATAAACTAGAAATTAAATACAGTCTGATCCTCAGAATTTGGTTTGTGTGTCTTGTGTCTCCATCAAGAATTAAGGTTTGGGACAGTAAAGTATCACAGTGGATAGAGCACTTCCCCCAGAGTCAGGAAAGCCTGAGTTCAAATGTGACTTCAGACCCTTACTTGCTATGTGGCCTTAGGGAAGTCAGTTAACCCTAGTTACACCCTGAAAAGAAAAAAAAAGTTACATATTCTAGTCATTTCCCAACTAATAAAGGGTTAAATAATATGAATAGGCAGTTCTTAGAGAAAGAAACCCAAGTTATAAAATTCTCTAGATAACTAATAATTAGAGAAATATAAATTAAAACAACTCTAAAGTACCACTTCACATTCCTCATATTGGCAAAGGTGACAAAAATAACAGGTTTGTTAATATATTGTTTCTAGAAATGTGAACTGATCTAGCCATTTGGGAAAGTTATTAGAACCTATGCTCTCAAAAATTTTAAACCATGCATATCCTAGTGGATCCCTAGTGGATAATGAACAGTGACTTTTGGTATAGGAAATACCATATATAAATCCTTTGACCTAATCACACCACCCCAGAGAAATCAAAGAAAGAGGAAAAGAATCTATCTGTACAAAAATATTTATGGCATCTCGTTTTGAAGTGGCAAAGAAATAGAAACTGAGAGTGTATTCATCAATTGGGGAATGGCTGAACAAGTTATACCATAAGAAGGTGATGGAATGCTATTGTTCTGTAAGAAATGCTGAAGGGGATACTTTCAGAAAAATCTGAGAAAATAATGCAAAATGAGGTGAGCAGAATCAGGACAACAATTTATACAATAACAATATTGTAAAAACAACTTTGAAACTCTTAGGAACTCAGATCAGCACAATGACAATTTCAATTCCAGAGGACTAAGGACAAAACTTGCTAGCTACTACCAGATAGAGAAGTGATAGACTCAGAGTATAAAATGAGACATATGTATGTATGTGTTTGTGTGTGCACCTAGAAATATATACATATTTGTGTGTATATGTGCCAAAATCCAGTCTGAATATATACAATGTGTGCATATATGTCATTTATCTGAAGAATAGAAGACTAACTCTGAAATACCACTTTATACCCATCAGATTGACAAAGTTGACAAAATAACAGTTATGTTAATGTATTGTAGTGTAATGTAAATTTGAAAATAAAATTTAATTTAAAAAAAGAGCTAGATAGTAGGAATAATGAATTGTGGGTCTGAATTTCCCATAGTTCTTTGTTGCCATACATATAATTGGTACCTGGTACTTGATAAAGTCATAGCAGAAACAGCATCAGGAGCAAATTCAGTTGAGGAAGGAAGGATGTGGATGTGTTATGGGATTGAGAAGGGAAATGTCATGATAGTGTGATGATCAGTCTTAAAGAGCTAATTACATGAAATTAACAAATAAGTGATATAACCGCATATATCATCAATTCCAGTAGAGATGTAGTCATTCTGTGAGGCCATCTACAGGGAACACTTGTTTTGTGGGTCTCCAGAGGACTTTGTGGCAAGATTTATAGATAGTTGTAGACAATAGGAGGAACCATGTCTCATATTCCTGCCCTGGGTCAAAACTATGTTCTCTCTATGTTATGACTGTCTGATATGTTATTATGAGTTATGAAGTTCTTTTCTTGTAGCCATGGTAATCAGGTTTCTTTATAGTTGGCTCAACATAGGTTGGGGTTATCTGTGTCATGAGTAAAGAATTTACTTTTAGACATGGGGATTACATAGTAGTCAGACAATGTAAAGGAAAGCAATACTAAAAAGCAAACCTTTGACCAATGTGATGACTGAATGATCACTGGAACGCAATCAATTGGAATGACATCTAAGGAATTGATGAAGCATATCTCCTACCTATGGACAAAAAGAGGGTGGAGAATATGTATGGAATGAGGCATAGTTTTAAATATATGACCAAGGAGATGATTTAATTTGGTCTGACTGTATTTGTTAATATCATAATTTTATAAGGAGTTATGGGGAAGTGACAACACGTTCATGTTTGTGTGTGTATGCAGTAAAAAAAGAATATGTTAAGCTAAGATTAGCTTTAAAATAAAAAATGAAGGGAGCCAAGAAAATGATGGGGCAAGATAGAAAAAGTCCTTACATCACTGAAACCACGTTCTTGTCTTTACAGATGATGACAATGTATTCAAAATGAGTTCCAGACCTCAGGTTTCTGGAATCCTATACCATGTATCTAGAGAAATCTCTGTGGCTGCAAGATAAAATCCTGAAACTTGTTATTCCTTCACAAATGTATAAAAGCTTAAATTCCAGGGGAAAATCAGCTAGTCTTTTTTTTTTGACAGAAAACATTTAAGTTAGAAAATAAAAGCTGACAAGCTGTTTTCCAGGTCAGCATGACTAGGGCAACTAGAAGACTAATCAGAATTTCAAAGGAGAGTGGAAAGTAGGAGATTTTGATGCTCATAGCTTAAGTGAACTGCATTGCATGACCACAGTGGGGGTATGAGTTCTGCCTCGTGCTCTCCTTATGTGCAGAATAAAATAGGAAAAGGCCTTTTGGAGCCATAACTATGTTATGTGAGCCACCAAAATTTCTTAGTTTCCATGTAGTATTTGTAGGTAAATAAGTTTAAGAACTTTCCCTAGTGGATAATGAACAGTGACTTTTGGTATAGGAAATACCATATATAAATTCAAATATTCTCTATTATATATATATGTATAGTGTTTATTTATATATAAAATATGTATTTGTATGTAAATCTATATGTAGGAATAGATTTACATTCATTTGTTTATGTTTTAATATTTCTTTATATGCATCTTAATATCTATGTATAATATGTATATAGTATATATATATATGTGCATTTATGGTATATGTCATTCAGGATACTGATGCATAGGGGTGTTTTTTGTTATTGTTGTTGTTGTTGCTGTTGTTGTTCTAACAGGGTTGGAATTCCAGATCTAGAACTAGAGCTTAGAAGATGCCATCATCTGGGTGGTCCAGGGCTCTCTTCTCTCTGGATTTTATAGAAAATTCTTCAGGACATATAAAACAAGTGAACAAAGAGGCAACCTCAAACCTATGTTGTCTTCTTTTAGACACTAGAAAAGCTTTGTTAAATGAATAATTTAGAAGTAGTTCAGTCAATGGACCATGAACCCACTTCCGTGTCAGGAAGACCTGGGTTAGGGTTCTGGGATCCAACTTTTATAAAATTATGAAGACTTGAAATTTCCTGGACATCAAAGGGCAGTTTTATGGTACAGTGGATAGAGTGTCCGGCCCAAAGTCAGGAAGATTCATCTTCCTGAGTTCAAATCTGTCCTCAGATACTTATTGACTATGTGATCCTGGACAGGTCACTTAACCCTGTTTCTTCATCTGTAAAATGAATTGGAGAAGGCAATGGCAAATTACTTCAGTATCTTTGCCAAGAAAACACCAAATGGGGTCATGGAGAGTCTGACGTGACTAGAAAATAATAGACTAATAGTTACACAAATATCAAACTTAGTTTTTGACTGAGAGCTACATATACATGGTGTCCTATTTTATAGCAATTTCACTTCCCATGTGTATTTGGTTGAGATCACACACACAACTTAGGTAAGGGTGGGAGAAGGTTTCCTATTACCTCTAATTCACCTGGAATATATATTGTTTATACATAGTTGTTTGCATGTGAATATGAGCTTTTTACAGCAGGGACTGTTTTGGCCTCTCTTTGTATTCCTAGCACTTAGCAAAGTGTCTGGCACTGGTAAATCTTTAATAGATTGCCTGTTGACTTGACTATGTTCATGTGCAAAATAGTGAATTCAGAGATTAAAGGCTATTTATTCCCTTTGTCCCTCTTTTCAGGTGATGGCATCTAGCTTAGTCTTGTTTATGTCAGGATGGCAGTAACAGTTTAAACAACTTCTTTGGAACATGAGAAACTAGATGTATTGGGGATAGAACACACAAAAAAGATTCCTTCATTTGTTTCACAGGACCTTCATTACCAATTTTTATTCTTTCTCTTCCACCTGGAAAGCCATCTTACTAACAAGGAAATAAAATGAGATGAAAATTTGAATATATCAACAATTTCCTACAATGTAGGCAATGTTCCACATCCTTTAGTTTATAAAGAAGGGATTAAGATTCGTTTTTGCCTTTTCTTTTTGAAGCTAAGCTTGGTCATTATAATTACAGGTATTGTTTCTTTCTTTCTTGTGGGTTACATTGTAATTGCCAGTTTGGCTTATTTTCTGGTGCTGTTTATTTTACATTTTATCAGTTCACATAATTTGTTAGGGCATTTCATATTCATTATTTCTTATAGTAGAATTCATTCAGCCATTTCCCAATTTATGTATAGCTTCTCTGTTTCTAGTTTTTTGCTACTACAAAGAGTGCTGTCATAAATATTTTGTTACTTATGGGACAATTATTTCAATATTTGAACTCTTTAGGGTATGTGTCTAGAAGTGGAATCTTTGTGCCTAAGGGCATGACAATTCTACTCACTTTAGTAACATAATTCTAAATTGATTTCTAGAATGGTGCAGTTCTATAAATTGTATTAATGTGCCTGTATTTCCACAACTCCCCACACTGATTTTTCCTAACTGCAAATTTTCTGGGTATGAGATGAAGCCTTAAATAATTTGGAAAAATATTTTAATGGATTTTTATATTTCCTGGTTCTTCTTTTGAAGATGTTTGCTCTTGTGACTTGACCATTTAATCATTGGGGAAACATTTATCAGATATATATTTCTTTTTGTTTCTCTCTCGCCATCTTATTTTCTCTCTTTCTTTCATATTTGGCACTTATTAGACATGGTTCATTAAGTGATTCCCCTTCTCCCTCATAACTAACAGCTTCTTTCCTTATTCTACATGTACTGATTTTATTCATATATTTTTAAAAAAAATCATTAAAATATCTACTTTATCTTTTGTGATTACCTCTTTCTCTTGTTTGTTAAGAAATCTTTACTCTCACTCTCACCATATCTGTGAAAGGTACCTAATTGGATATTTTTTGGTCAGATTTTAATATGATCTCATTTAATACTCATCTCATATGCCTTTTGTGATTATAGTGGTATATGATATAAGATGTTGATGTACACCTCATTTTTGTCAAATTGCTTCCCACTATTCCAAGTAGTTCACTTAAGACATAGAATTTTTCCTAAAGTGAATTATATTCTTAGATTTATTGAAGAATGGATAATACAGTTCAATTGTTTCTGTTTTTTCTCTATCTAGTCTGTTCCACTGATATGTTTTTTTTCTAGTTTTTAATGAATACAAAATAGTTTTTTGATGATTTTTGTTTTATAGTATAATTTGAGATCTAAAAGTATTTTTCCTTCAATTTTACATTTTTAAAAATTTCCTTTATAATTCAAGACATATTGGTACTTTAATAATTTTATTATTTTGTTAAGTTCTATAAATATGCTCTTGGTATAGAACTAAAATCTATAAATTAAGTAGTATCAGCATTTTAATTATATTATCATGTACTAACTCTGAACATTGAACATCCTTATGGTTATTTATTTCTTCAGAAAGTACTTTAGATCTTATTCCTGCTTAAAATAGGAAGACCACATAAATAAATGCATAATTTTTGATGTAATGAGATTATAGAGAAATAATAGTATAACTCCCATTTTAGAGGAGTTAACTGAGCTAGGATAAAGCCTAGGACAAGGATCAAGAGTTTGAGATGGAACTTAAATCATCTCTTATGTCCTTTAGACATTTGGAATGTTCACACATAAAATATCTGATGGTTTTTCCCCCCACCCAGAACTTACCTTTTTGATCCCTAAGGCTGTGCCTAGTTGAATTTTCCTTTCAGTCTCTGTGACTTTCAATATGGGAGCAGATGTTGCTAATGTTTTACTTATAACCAATGTAATTGTCTGGGAATGTTATTAGAATTCCTCAGGGTAAAGGAGTCAATGATCGTGTTTCTCAGATTCTATTTCTCCCATAGGAAGACTAGAAAGCCTTTTCAAGGGGCTTATGATTCCTCTATGCTGTGGATTGGAACCAAAGGTTGTCTGACCCTAACTCTACTCATATGGGATGTTACAGAATGACAGGGATGTCACAGGACATAGGTTCAAATCCTGCTTATTGGTGCTCACTACTATTGTCATCTTGGGCAAGTTTAGGCTATTTGAGCCTCAGTTTCCTCATCTGTAAAATGAATGATCTCTTTCATGTCTAGATGAATGCATTTTTTTCCTAAAGCATTTATTAAGGGGCAACTAGGTGGCACAGTAAATAGAGCACCAGGAGGTGCCTCCTGAAGTCAGAAGGACCTGAGTTCAAATCTGGTCTCAGACACTTAACATTCCCTAGCTGTATGACCCTGGGCAAGTCACTTAACCCCAATTACCTCAGCAAAAAGGAAAAAAAAAAGCCTTTAAGTGTGTAGGCTGGCAATAAAAATACAAAAGGTACTTTGGGAAACATATCCTAATTTCAATGTCCTGATAGGTAGAAGAAACACATAAAGGGGAATGATGCCAGAGGGGAATAAGCATTTACATAAAACCTGGAATGTAGTCTACTATATAACAGGCTCTGTGCTATAATCCCTATTTTGTAGTTGAGGAAATTGAGGGAGAGAGTCTGAGGTGAGATTGTATTTAGTTCTTTCCAAATCCAGGGCCAGAACCCTATCCACTTTGAGATTTAGCTGACTAGGAGATAGGGCTGTGACAATTAATTTGATTGTGGTTGCAGAACTGTCAGGGTCAAGAAGGGAGTAGGATAGGAGAGATTTTTCCTGTTTTTGAGAAATCCAGAGGATGAAGAGAAACATAGCTGGACTCCAGGTAGGGCTGAGTTGTAGTGGATGACTGATGCAACCACTAATCAAAACAGTGGGGGTGATATTTTTTTTTAATTTTTTAAAATGTATTTTTATTCTGAATTTAAGAGGTTAAACAAGCATCTGCATAACAGTAAAATAAAAAGATGATTACACATGAAACTGCAAATCTATTGAGTATAACTTGCTATTCCTTTTAATATTCTCCCCCATGAGAATAGTTCCTTGAGGACAGGGGCTTTTTGGTTTGTTTTTGTATGTATTTATACTTCCATGTTTAGCACAGTGCCTTGTATAAAGTAAGCTTTTATTAAGTGTTTGATGACTAAGAAGTATTTGGAGAGTTTTTTTTTCTTTCTAATTGTATTCTTTCCATGAGAAGCAAGGAGATGACTCAGGGCAAGGAGATGTGGCAGGTGTGGCAGGTTACTTATTATTCTAAGTGATTTCTGGATGGTTGGCTGTGGGGAACTTGAGCCTTTAAATCTATAGTTACAAGCCATCTTGTCTGTAAAATGTCAGGTCTTGGAAAAAGAGGTCTAAATCTAGAATATTTATTGTACATTGTTTTTAATTGGCTCTGGTTCTGAGGATATGTAGTTCTCCAGGCATAGGGGCTTAGAATCAGTATATGTAATTTGAAAATGATTTTAGCCTATTCCAGAAGGGGGAAGGGTAGAGAGAGGGCAGAGAAAGAGAGAACTGTGAGAAAAAGGGGAGAGAGAGAGACTATTTGTTTACTAAGTACCAGGCTAGGTTTATTAATACAGTATAAGTGAGCAAGATTCTCAAAGAGTTTACATTCTAGTATGGGAAGAGTACATATAAACTGGTGGAAAGTGATGTGCAGTATAAGAAATGGAAGTGTGGTTTAGAGCTGGTTGCTTCTGGGTTGTGAAGTGAAGCTGTGGTACTGAACAAGATAAGTCAAATGCCCCTCCTTCCTAATCCACAAGGTGGTTTCTTGGGCAGAGTCTAGGTTTGGGTGGGGAGGAGGAATAAGTAGGGATGGAAGCTAAAATGTAAATGATATGATTGGAGTTGACCTGGAAGTGAAGTAGAGGCTTGATTGTGGGATGGGAAAGAAGAGGTGACTTTAATGAATTCTCAGTGACAAATTCATTGTCTATCCTTCCTAGAAGAGAAAATGTTAGATTCATGACTGCAGTGTTTTGATTAGAATCCACTGAGATTTTACTCAGCAGGAAGGTCATGAGGCTAGAGCAAAACTCTAATTAGTGTTGGGAAATCAGGTCTTTGCTCTGGTTGCTGACATTTAGCTAGTGTTGATGGCATTTATGTTCCTATTTCTACCTTGAATCAGTACTCCTTGATCCCACATTGCCCCCCCCCACTCTCTAAGTCCATTCATCAGGTGAATTTCTCTCCTTCCTATCACCACTCCTTTCTTTCTTTCTTTTGTCCTCAGAATGGCTTTCTAATGACCCAAAGTCTGTCTCTTCATGGGACCTTGTTCTTTGTTCTAAGATCTGAGATCTCTTTTGGAGATCTTTCTCCATCACTTGTTCCAGATGCAAGAATTTTTCATTACAGTTCTGGGATATTTAATCCCTCCAAATGGAAGAGTCCGAAGAATGAATAGAAGCTGTGAAACACAATTGGTTGTAGTAGAGAGGCATTGCTCTATACAGTTTCTTCACCACTGAAATTGGAGGTATTGGATAAGAAGCAACTTTTGGCTACTAACAGTAGAATAAAAGAAAGAACTATAGGTTGAACTGCTCTCACTGCAATCATTGGAATGAAGGTTTTGTGAATTGGAAGGACTTAAAAGTGGGGAAGAGACTCAGTGAACATCTACCCATTTCAGTGTCTTCATTTAAGGGCAGATGCTTCTCCAAAAAAAGTGACAACCCTGTGTATAAACTTAGGAGAAAAAGGAAAACCATGCATAAGATTTTATGTGTTCAAAGAAGATTTATTAAAGGATGTTCCTATAGCCAACTGCAGAATGGAATGAATACTGTGAACTTTGAAATTTGTGTCTAGATGGGAGATGGGCATGGTAGTTTCCTTGATTGCTATCATGTGGCAGCTTCAAAGGTAACTTTCCATCTTTTCATTTTTGTATAGGCTAATTTTCTTGCTGGGGGAATGCTCCCTATTTTTCAGAGTTTCCTTGATGGTGATTGGTGGAACAAAGTATTATATGTTGTTGCCACTTCCAGATCTAATCTTTAGGATTTTTTGAGTGTATTGATTGATTGAAAGGGAATAAGAATTTGAGAATGAAATATTACTATGTTCTCAAGGTTGACTAATGGGGAGATAAAAAATGATCTTATCCATGATGCCATGTGTTATAGTATCTGGGCTTAGATGGACACACACACACACACACACATATATATATATATATATATATATTATTGGGCAGAGCGATTTCATCTTATTTAGAGGTTAAGGCAAAACAGCAAAAGATCACTAACAGGATATATGCTAATTATCTGGCAAGACATAGGATAATGGCTTTGTTTTGGTTGTCCCTTAAATGACCAAAAACCTCCTAGAAGTACCTAGGAGATACTTTTTGTCTCCTTAGAATTCTAAATATAAAATAGTAACTCATTCCTTAAAAGAAATGACCTCATTTAATAATGCAGTTATGTATAAAAGTACATGTGAATGTATATATTCTATGGCATGAATATATCCCTACATAGTGGCAAAAACATTAATTCATTTATATTTTCAGTTCAGAAAGATAATTTGCAGTTATAGAAATCTGAGAATAATTTTGTATGTGTATATACATATATGTATAAATATGTATTACATATGTATATAATTCTAAGAATAATTATATGTGTGTATATATATGTATTATCTATGCATAACAATAAGGAGTCTTAAAAACTATAGAGAACAATAGTTATGGAAAATGTTGCATTAGTTACTTTTGTTGGCTCCCTCACAGTGGTCAAGTTCCCAGAGTCGAGATGTTATAAAGGTTATAAAGGTGGAAAAGTTACTATTATTTGATTTGAAATAATTGACCTTATGGTGATAGTGAGAGTTTCATCAGAGGAAACTGGGAGTTTATGGTAATTTTTCTTAGGTGACATTGTTAAAAATAGATCTGGGCCTTGGGTGACTTGCTTTACAATGTAGTTGTACTATTGTTGACTATTGTAGTTGAGGACAAGAATCATTAGCCTGTAGGGTGAAGGTAATAGGATCATAGTTAAAAGGTACTTTAAAATATAACACATCCCAGTTTTTCATTTTAAAGATGAAGAAATTTAGGCCCTAAAGGAATTAAATCACTTGTCTAAGGTCACTGAGGTAGAGAATAGCAGGGTTTAACATTGGTTCCTAGTGGGTAGGTAAGTCTATTTGTCTATTTCTTTTCTTCCTCTTAAAAACAACAACAACAACAACAACAAAACTTGAGCTAATTTACTTCATTACTGATATTTTCCCATCATAATTATATATATTTAACTTTTTTTGAGTTTTTCTTGGGGGTATTTAAAATTCTTTGGTTTGCTATATTCTGGGAGACTCATAATCTGTAACTTGCCTTTGCATATCCTGTCTCTGAAGTCAATGGCTTTGTCTTATTTAGAGATCATTTTTAAAAAAGATATTACATTTTGTTTTGATTTTGCCAGATTTTCCTCCAACCTATTTTTCTTCTTTGTATTAAATATGGTATTTAATATTGTTATTAAGTGGTATTAAATATATATTGGTATTAAATATATTTTACTTGTGAGGTAAGGAGTAATCAAGGAGTTTGCTGGTAAAGTCTGTTATAGTAAAGGATCCATCTTACCAAGGATCTCTGTCTCTGTGTCTCTCTGTGTCTCTGTTTCTCTGTTTCTCTGCCTTTCTGTCTCTCTGTTTCTCTCTGTCTGTCTTTCTCCTTGTGGTCCTTCTCCCACTTCTCCTTCTCCCTCCCTCCCTTTCTCTCTCTTGTACTTTTTCTCTGCAATTTTTTTTCTGCATTTGACACATAATTTATCTCAAGGTGTTTTATTTTGCATAAGTAAATGGGAACTAAGAAAAGCAGTAAAGTCTTTTGTGCTCTTAATCCTGCAGTTGTGGAAGTCTGCATTCCTGCTGAGAGGGAAGAAAAGATGGTCCTGAGGGTGTGATGTCAGTTCCTCATGAATCATAGAAAAGTACATGTTGCCAATATCTTTGTTTATGGAAGATAGTATAATATATATATATATATATATATATATATATATATATATATATATATATATTTGGAGATTAAGTGTATATGGGTGTCATGTTGCAATAGGTTCAAGAAGAAGAGTAAAAGAATGCCATGTTGTGGGGAATGAGAAACTTAGTGGATGAGTTTTGGAGGAAACAAAGACTGGTTTAAGATGGTCAAAATAAAGAGGTTTTAGATATGTATTGAGTATAGGAGGGGACAATATAGGATGTGAGTGGTGGTATTAAAGTGAGTAGTGGAGTTCAGTTGTTCTTAACCAGTGGTTGGTAAACTTGTTTTAAAAATATTTTGAATGTATTTCAATATGATTAAATTTGTAATATTAATTACAAATGAAATTAACTGTATTTTCCATGTTTAAAAGTATTTTTCTAAGAAGAGGTTTTAGGTTTTAGCATACTATCAAACATACACATATGAAGAAGGGTTAATAATTCTTTGGATTAGCTTGTGGTGAACACCTGTGAGAGAAGAATTGCTCTTGGGAAAAGCAGCAAACTGGAGTAAGAATATATTGTAAACTCCTCAAAGGAAGGGATTATTCCATTTTTTGCTTGGTATCCCCAGTTTAACACAGTGCCTGACATATCTCAGGTACTTATTGTTCATTGATTGGAATGTTTCTGAAAGTTTTGGGGCTTAGGGAACTTATAGGACAGAAAGTGAGAAGAATTGAGGTGAATATTCTAGGGATAGGATGTGGAATGGGAGAGGATGATTCAGGGGTAGGAGGAGGTAATGATGTTTGGGTAAATGGCTGATGTATGGATCAGATGGAGAGGATGTCTTTTCATCTTTTTTCTTTCTATAAACCCCATCAGAAAGTTCTGGATAAACCAAAACATGATAGATCTTTTTGTTGTTATTTTTAGAGAGGTCATTTTGGGTGAGGAGGGGTGGTGGGATTATGCGAAGTGGGGATTCTCTTCTTGGAAATTTAGCACTCTTCCTGGTGGTCAGGCGTCTCAAGAGATGCTACTATTGTCTGTGAAGTGGTGTCAGTATGGGAGAATGCTTGTGTGTGGTCTAGTTGGGGAGGCTGCTGGTTGGGCTAATCAACCTGATGATGCTTTAAGTTACAATTTTGTATTTTTAGTTTTCTCTCTTTCTTTCTCTACTCTCTTCAAGTAGAAAAATGTCTGTTTTCTATTTCTATATTAGTTAAGATCTAGTTCGCCTTTCCTCTGAGGGCTGTTAGACAGTGTGATTCCCAGACCTACCTCTGACCATTTGCCCTCCAGTGTGAGGAAAGAAAGCAGGACACCAGAGGGGTTTCCTTTGTAACAATCATGACTTTTTTATTAAGATAATTTTGTACAAGACTGCAGTTGAAATTCATCCTTTTGAAGAATACAAAGTTTCTGTATACCGAAAGAGAGAGTAGTAGTAGTCATAGGAAAGGTAAAATAGTTCCTTGTCATTTCAGAGCATTTATTGCAATGCTTATAAAAATTTGCATAGAGTATGTGCAAGGATAAGGGTGATGATGAAGAAGATGAGGAGATGTCATCTCTGTGAGGGACACACCATTAATTTATAGGGTTGATGTGTTTTATTTTTCTAGGACATACATACATACACACACACACACACACACACACACGCGTACGCACACAGTGATAGAGGGTCCCAAAGGGAGCTGGAATGAGAAGGAATCTCTCCTAGATTGGCAAAAAAGGAATAGTTTGGTGCCCTTTGTCTAGATGATAGAGTGCTACATGGGTTTGGAAAAACCTAGAATTGGAAAGACCCTTTTATGCTTGGGGAGCTGGGTTTTAGTGTTTCTAGAGTGTGAGTGAGTGGGTTGGTGGGGGCAGATTTTGTCCCAGTCTGTTTCAACAAATGAAAGGAAAGTCCATTTCTAGCCAAGGTTATGGGGGAAAAGACTGGGCAGTATGTTAACACACTCAGACTAGTAATGGATAAGTTCATGGCATTATGGAGTATTGGGAGGATGAATATGGAAATAATATGAGGTGCTGGTGGGAGGCAGGGTACAAACCTTATTCTCTGAACAATTTGACAGGCAGGTAGTCAGAAGTACAGATTTTTTTTTTCTTCTCTGGAGACCTTGGTTCTATCCTCCATTCTTTGAAATCCAGAACTGTCCCAACTGCCTTCCCAACTCCCCACAATCTGAACACATACCTTCTTCTTTGTGAGATGATCTATTATGAAGGCACAGACCCAAACTATAGCCCACATCACTCCTCCTTATTCCTACCTTTGGGTTTAGCTATAGAAATGCATTTGTTTTTCTCTCTTTCTACATAGTCACTATGCTGGGCCATCTTCTCCCTCACCACACATATATGCATACAGAATATGCCATTTATTTTTTCACCTTTTTTCTTCTTTGAGGAGAGGCAATAGAAGATAGGTTCCCTAGTCCATCATCTGGTCTGCCTTGAGTTAAAGTGAGGGGTAGGAACAGAGAGAGAAAACTGAATAAAGCATTTGAATATTTCTAGAGAGATACATGTACATCTATCTACTGAAAGTTATAGTTATTTTAAAAATGACAAAATAAGTATCTTTTTATGTTGTTCCTCCAGCTAGAGAATTAATTGGTATTTTTCCCTTCATTTGACACATGCAATTTTTTTCTTCCTATTATTCCCTGTCCCCCATGTCTAAATCCCAAAGACATTTTTATTTAGTTATATCTAACTGATGATTCTACCATTTTGGAATACATGAGGGTGGGACAGGGAGGAGTGAGAGAAATGTGTTGTGTGGGTGTAGAATCTGAGTTAGAATCAGTTGATTGGCATGTATATCATTAATCATAAAGCCAGATACATGAATGAAAAGGGAGAGAAACATCGCCACAATCATAATGGGGGATATGTGTGTAATTTACCACAAATATTGTCCAAATACACAGATCTTGACATACAAAGTCATGGAATAATACAATTTATGATATTGGAGGTGTGTATTAAATAAAAGTAGACCTCTGTCTCTCTATTGATCCATCTTCAGTGACAATTATATTTTCAAATAAATGTGCTTTCAAACACAAAGCAAAGACAAATAAGTTCTATCAAGTTGCATGTGTGGGAGAAAGAGAATGAAGGTAGATATGGTAAATTAGATATCATTTTAACATATTTTCTCTGAAGTTATCCCTTGCTCCTTTTGGTATGCAGCATAGGGGTGGAGGGATTGAAATGTACTGGCTGTCTTTCTAGAGAAAAATAGGAGGAGGAAGAACCTCCTTTCATCTGTATCAATAAGATTGGCAAACTAAGGCTAATTGTCTATCTCTTTGTCTAGTAAAAGTGGGCAGGGAAACATGACAAAAGGACAAAGGGAATGTTGTAGATTCTTCACTGAGATAAGTTCAATTATGTTTTCTCTTAAATATATAACAGGTATGTTTCTCACATACAATCCTTCCTACTATTTCCAAAAGGCAAGAAACATTTGGAGGGTCCTAGACTCAAAAGGGAAAAAACAAACACATCAAAACTATTAGCCAATTCAGTCTCCATTTGTTACAGTGACCCCCTTCCCAAATCTAAGGGAAGCAGCTCCACTAACTTTTCATAGTTTTGGTGTGTGAGGAATATGATTCTCTTTTGTTCTCACCTTCTGTTTACTCTTTACCATTTCTAAGCAATAGCTCAGGTGGTGGGGCACATATACATTTTATTCTCCTATTTAGGACCTAATTTATCTATTCCCAATGTTACTTTGTATCAGAATAATGGATTGATATGTCTAATAATTCAGAAAAGAGGGAGAGGGAAACTATGTCTCAATCCTAATCCAAAATTTCCCAAACATCATGTTTCCTCTCTATCTTTTTAAGCCATACTCGTATTGATACCCTTTCCTAATCCCTAAGAAGAGGTATCAAATAATAACTATGTTTTTAATTTTACTTAACAGAAAAGTAGTAAATGGGTTTGTGTATATTTGTGTGTATGTATGTGTGTGTGTGTGTGTGTGTGTGTGTGTGTGTGTGTGTGTGTGTGTGTGTGTAGCAGAAAGCAGCAGTTTTTTTTCTGTACAATATCCACAGGATATTCAAACTCTTCCAAACATATCTTTCTCTACTCACCCTACCAGTTCTCTTTTCCTCATTTCCCTTATTCAACCAAATACAGAAAATACCCGCTCTTTTTATACCAAACCTCTCTCTCTTTTCCATTAGCAGGAGCTAACTCCCTTACTCTTCTCTCCCCTCCCCATACCACAAACAAGTGTAGGACCAAAGGGCAAGATCCCAGTACCAGCTTTGAGGGGAGACATTCTCCCCCAGATCATGACATTTTAAAAGAAGACCTTATGTAGGCAATAACAGCAATGAAGATGGAGAGTGGCTTGGATGAGGGGCAGTGTAGGGAGTATGATCAAGGACTTAAGAGGAGGGGTAAATATTTCAGGAAAAAAACCCATGTTTGATAGCTCCAGAACAGTAAAGGCTTATAATAGATGCCCAGGATTGTACAGACAGCATTTGGGGCTACATTGAAGGGAAGATCAGAAAAATAAAATAATCATATCTCCAGAACCTCGTATGGTATTTTTCACACAGTAGCAGCTTAATCAATGTTTGCTGAATTATTGAAATAGAAAGAAGACCAAGACTCAAAATAAGCAAAATGACTGTTGACATAAGAAAGAACTAGTGAACAGTTCTTCCTTCTAAGTTAACTCAAAAGATTGACCCCATTATATTAGGCTTAATTGAAAAAAGGCAAAAACCACAACCAAAAAAAAATTTTTAGAAAGGAAGCTGAAACAGAGAAAATATGAAAGACAAATGCTAAGCAGAAACATCCTCTACCAAAAGCTTCCCATTATACAACCCAAAGGATTTAAATCTCCAGGCTCCAGATGGGATGTGTATTTTCAGAAACATAGAAGCTTCAAAAACAACTCTTGTGGATCTCTAAAAATAAACATTGGGGGGAAATTTTAAAAAAGAAGATGGACTCAGAGAAAGAGATAAAAAAGTTGAATATCACTATACATTTGTAGTGGAACACATTCTACTTGTACCAGTCTGAAATAAGCAAGTAAATGAATGAATTCTTCCAACCCTAGGCCAGTAAAATTGATCTCTCATTCTTAAGGACATTAGCAAAACCAATCTTCATTTACTTCCAGGAAAGGAACCATAGAGTCCAGAAGCCATTCTCACTGTGTTCTTCTCCCTAGTGTGATGTATACTCCCACCTCCTATCTGAAGTTTGATGTTTACTCCATTTGGGGAGCCATTACCAAGAGTAACACTGACAAGATGAAAGGCATTCGAAGGGTGGTAACCAGGAAGATGAGAAGACCGGAAATCATGTCCTTGCTCTGTCCTTTGCATTCAAGGAGCTGTTAAAGGAATAAAGGGTGTTTTTCTTGGAAAAGAAAAGGGTAAGAAGGTGGGAGTTGAGGTAACAAAACATAAAAATAAAATAAGTGTATTTGAAAAACTATCATCAAAGAAGGAGGATTAGACATTCTGTGTAGTGTTGAAAGGCAGAATAAGAACCATTGGATAGAAGTTGCAGATTTATACGCTTCACTATGGTCAGTATTAAAAAAAGAAACTAATTTGACATATCCAACTAAAGAACAGGCTGTTTTCTCACAATAAGCAAAATAGCATCACCCTGTTACCATTCCAGTGTCAAACTGTAATTTCTTTAAATGAGAAAAAATGAACAAAATAAAGCCCTTGCCTGTCCTCTTCTGTCATGAAATGTAAAGTCCATTTCCTTTGAGAAATAGAGCTATAGAGAAAGGTACTGAGACATGCTTTTAATTGTGGGGCACAGGAAAAGGAGATAAGTAGAAATTTAAGGATTTCAAGACCTATATGTCCCAGGTAAATTTTCCAGAGGTGACAGGAAGATGATTGAAAATAGGCTGCTTATTTGGCTTTCAATAAAATGTTGCATTGGTGAAACCCCCAACTTTCCCTTTGAGCATCTCTTTTTGTGTCTCTATAGGAATTCTAAAGAAGAATAAAAATCTGGATACCTCTTCATGGGCTGATCCTGGCCCTCCCCATGCTTTCATGATGCTATCACCTTTCTTATCCCCAGGCACGAAAGAAAAAAAAAAAACATTCACCAAGTCCAATCTGTGCCAATAGAACCTAAAGGTGAGCAAGAAGTAAGTCAGGGTAGTGGTGATAATTCACTTTAGGAGATCATGATGATTTGGGTCCAGTCCATTTGCTGTATATATATATATATATATATATATATATATATATATATATATACACACATATATATATAATATGACAATACAAAGCTGCTAATTAGAGAATAATACAGAAGTTGTTGTTTGTTCTTTGTTCTCAAAGAGGATCATGACATTAAGGAGGTGATGTTGTGACATACAAGTTGGATTTAAGTGAGGGAAGCTGTGCAAGGTCACCTGCCTCACTTTCCCCTCCAGAACCATCTGAGTCCAGTGGCAAGATATCGATCAAGATAAATGGAGATGGTCATGCTGGAAGGAATTATAGAAGGTCAACTAGTCCAATTTCATCATTAGACAGATGAAGAAACTGAGACCCACTGAGGTTGTTACTTTCCCAAGTTCATAAAAGTCATGATTAGCAGAGGAAAAATTGAAATCAAGACCCTGTGTTTTTTCTCAGCCTTCATTTTGACTTGCCACAATGTAAAAATAACATAATGACTACTCTTTACCTACACCTGAGTCATTATTGCTGGGGGGGAGGGAGGTTGGTCTATTTTTTTGTCCTTTTGAGTACTTTTATAGTCTTCCACCCCACACTTCTCTTCCCTTTTCCCTGCACCCAACTTTAAATCTTTCTATTTCTTTCTCTTTTTCCCCTTAAGTTTCCTCCAAGAACAGTGATTGTTTTCATGGCACATTGAGAACACATACTCAGAAAACAGATGACATGCTAAGGAAGGAATTTACTTCTCTTTTTCTCCCTCCCTATCTCCATCAGAGGAGTATATCACATTTGGCTATCTGTTTGATAAGAATTTTTTCCTCATTTTTGTTTTGTATCCTCATAGTAGGTCACTGTGTATTGGACTGAATAAACATTGAACATCTACCCCAGTATACTGTATTGACCCAAAAAACAAGTAGAATGGGGAAAGCTGATGGCTTTCCCAATAATTATCTTCACTAATAATTATCTAGAGGCACTCAGCCCCCAAGGATACTCCCTCTTGTCACCCAGTTATAATATTCTTTCAAAAGTCTGACTGCTGCTATAGAAAGGATAGGCAATTCCTAACAAGCAGAAGTTTTCAGAGAGGCCTAAAGGAAGCCTTTCTTTTTCTTTTTTTTCTTTCTTTTTTAGCTCTGGTACTCTTCACTTTAAAAAATGCAAACTACATCGGAACAAATATTCTCTTTGGCCAATAGTCCATTTTCCCTTTGTGTCTCCTACCAGTCCAGTGACTAGTTCTTCATGCTCTACCTTTTCCTGACCCCACTGTACTAGATAAATGACTTCATGAAATCCCTCCCTCCCAAGATTCTTCCCAGAGAACCATGAAAAACAAAACAAAACAAAAAAACCAAAACTCAATCCTCCCTTGTGGTAGGGACCCTCCATATTTAAAAGAAAGATGAAAAACAACACAGATAATGCTCCTTACAACATGATATTCATTCTCTCAAGGGTGGCACCAAATTCCTCAACACATAGCTTTTCCTTCTGATGATGAAAAGCAGAGTCTGAAAATGCATGCCTGGCCATCATCTGGTGGCCACATTAACTTTACTTTCAGATGAAATATACCCTGAATGGTTGGTTCCTCTGCTTATGAATAAAGATCTCTAAATTCTGGTGATGGTAAAGCCCCTGAACATGGCTATTTAGAGAATTCCCCGAAAGACTTTCATGAGGACCCTAAGGGCAGGTTTTAACCATCATTCCACATTCAGGATGACATGGCTTTTTTTTTTTTATCTTGTCTTCCCCAGACTTTCTTTTTTAGTTTTATTTGATTTATTCCCATCCTCCCCAACCCAGTTCTGGCAATCCCATTCCTTACCCCTGCCCCCTTGCCTACATTAATAAATGACATCAAATGACAGGATAAATGAGATGTGCTTCTCCTTGCTGAGTGCATTGACTTTAAGGCATAGGCACAGATTTGCCCCTCTTTGAACAGAGACAGTACAGTCCCTTGTCCCAGTACAACTGCAATCCAGGGTGACCCCTCACATTGACAGTGGTAGGAAGATGGCCATAGACATAATCAATTAGCTGATGGCTGGGAGTGTATGGTGACAGCCAGTCTGGATGTGTGGCAGCACCAGTGGCTCTGGGAGATTTCATACTTCTACTATAATTAAAGCTGTTCTCCTTTCTGAATCCCCCATTCCCTGTCCAACTTCTTCCCAATAATCAGTAAGTCCAGTAGGATAGGGAAAGAAACAGCTTTGCATTAACAGCACGATATATGCATCTGATAAAGAGATTTCGTTGCATATCGACTCAGTGAAGATAGGTATTTGACCTTTCTGGTAATATGATCTCAAGTATGTTGCCAAAACTGGATCTTAGATGGAGTGGATCTGAACTAAATCTTCATGAGAAAATGCTCTGCAAAATCTAGTCCACTCACAAATTTTGAGGAAGTGCTTGAAAAAAAAGATCAAACTCCTTTGATTGAACTTAACCTTTGTTAGATTTCATCTCTTAGTAGCTTATCATGTGATATATCCTCTCCCAATCTTTCCTTTTCCCAAGTGGCCTAAAATGGATCGATTTTATCCTCTTCCTTAATCCAGATCATTATGAAAACCAAACAACCTTTAAATGGCTAATGACTAGTTGTCCTCCTTTCCTGATGTACAATACCCGCATCTTATTTTATCGTTCAAAGAAAATTACTTCATTTGCAGGGTGTACCCTCTGAATTTAGACCAGTGTGGTACTTTTACTTCCTGGACATATTTTAAACATCAGCCACTTTGTGATATTTTCTCTAGAATAGGGAAATCTAGAAACAAAACTGACAACCTCCTTGCTAAGAATGAGGAGGTTTCACAACTCATGATTTGAGATAATTCCCTACTGTATAATATAGCTACCTCTTAAATTGGCCACAGCATCCTGGATGAGGCAGTGGACTCATCATACTTGGTAAGGAATCCCATATTGAGATTCTGGGCTCATGTGGATGAGGAGAAAAGGCTAAAACTTGAACCTACTCCACTGAGAACTCACAACATGGTCAAGAATGAGACATGGGCTTTCTAGGTTCCCCTGTGCTTGACTCCCATCCCTACTCTGCCTTGAAGTACAGAACCGATGTTCCAAATCTCCCAGGACCATAACAAGAAAAAAGGGCTGCCCTATCACCCTTCCCCATGAAGAGTCCCACTTTTGGCGGATGCAAATGGAATTTCCTGATGTTAAAGGGATCTTACTAGTCTATGGCATGGTGTGGCAGACTTTGCATTGTTGTTGGGTTTCAGGAGTCTGGGGTTATCCAGTCTGATAGTCTGCCATAGAGGTTGAATTTAGATGTGAGAGACTGATAATGTGTAACTGGGGGTCACCCTTGGATCCTTTTGTACTGAAACCTTCTTTTATACAGAGGATTCTATTTCTATCTATCTATATATTTATATTTATATATATATATATTTATATCTATCAATATATATAAGTCTCATAGCCCCACCCTCACACACATTCACAACGCACACACACGCACCAAAAAAGGTCTCCGAGACGCTTTCTGGGTTCTAGTCAAAAGAGTCCACAGCAAGTGTTCATTGAGACCCCAAACCAGCCCCAGTGCCATCCTCCACTGTCCGTGAAACTCAGTCTTTCTCAGAGGCAGACGCTGGTGTTGATCTGACAGGTAGAACCACTTCCTGCCTGAGACAGGAAAAGTCTTCCATTGGAACAGACACAGATCTCAAAGACTTTTTGCCGGGTTCCCGTAGGGGAATAAGATCCTCGAGGCAGTCTAGGTAGTTTGATTTTGGCAGCATCTAACTGGATCTGGAGCAGACAAGAAGGAGGAGAAACAGGTCAGTCATCTGTACAGACTAAAGTTTATCTGTACCATGCTCAAACAGAATAGGATGCTCTCACCTCTGAAAAGCCTCTGAAGTCCAATTTCAAAGAGGCTCAGAAGGGAAGACTGTGATAGATTTACATACCATAGAGGTCCATCAAGAGATAATTACCAATCTTCCTAGAGCTGGCATTTGTGCAGAAAATGGCAATGTTCACTAAGAACAAATACCTCTGGACTGAAAAGCAATCACAGAGACTTCTGTGGCCATCCCCATAGTCTAACTTCATGATCGCAAAGATCCATTCATAATTACACAAATGCATCTCTACTTCACAAAGGTACTCATCAATTCATCAATTCAGATAGATCAGATAAGCTGGATAGAGCCACATCTTTACTCATCAGTGGCCTGCATGGAACTCGCATACATGAAAGGAGAATGAAAAGATTCAGTGGTCCTCTCAGTGTTTATAGAGATCTATATTGAAATAAAAACATTCATACATATTTTTGTGTGAATAGAGATATCTATATCAATACATAAATACGCATATATTTCTCTGTGTATTTGGGCATCTGTAGACTTACAAAAATCCACCTATGTATCTTTCTGTATATGCATATGGATTCTATATCAATCTACAAATAGTCCTATATATATGTTTCTGTCAATATGGATTTTATATAGATATATAAATAGCCATATATATAGATATGTGTATAAATGTTTATATAAATAATATAAATAATAATAGTTGGCATTTATATACTCTACTAACATTATTTAATTTCATCCTCCCAATAACCCTGTGAGGTATTATTATCCCCAATTTACAGATGAAGAAAATGATGCAGACTGATTAAGGGGCTTGTACCAGGGTTTTATAGATAGGAACCAGATTTGAAATCAGGTGATCCATTCAATGGGTCACCTATATAAATGTATATGTATATATATATATATATATAAGCATACATTTATATGTATGTACATATGTATATAATATCTTTTAAGATGCAAATATCCACATATATATGCATTTTTGTGTGTATGTGTTTGACTAGAAATATGATTTTATCATTGCAGGAACACTTCAAGAGTAAGCTGCCTCTGCTGATGTATAAGGCAACTTATCTGTCACTCACAGTCTTAGCTTTCTGGGACACGGAGAGAGATGTTAAATCACTTGCTAATGGTTACACAGACAATCTGTGTCCAATTTCTGTGATTTGAACCTAGATCTTCTTGATTCTGAGGCTGGCTTTCAATCTGTTATACTAGAGAAGTTTTATGTAAGTCATTATGGATAGACCCAGTTCTAGCTTGTATGTTACTCAGAGGCTAATCCTCACATCTTTTGCCTGATTTTAATCCCCTTTTAACTAAATGAGGATTAGTACTAATGCTCAGTGAGATACTGATTATAGATTATGGAAATGGAAAATTCAGTGCACCAGAACTTTTTTTCCTGTGTGATGGCTTACTCTGATGTTGAAGCCAATGACAAATAAGGAAACGGTAAGGACACATATAGCTTCCCTTAGTGTATTCAGATTCCTAAATTGGAATGAAGTACATCTTACTCTGCTGGTAATATGGGATTTCTTAGCTGCTGTCAAAGACCTTGGAAAAATTCTGGAGAATGGGAGAGGTATTATGGGACTGGACAAATGTTCCAGTTTTCAAAGAGGAAAAAATAGTAGCAGAAGAGCATAGGGTGTTCTTCATGAAGTTCATGGTAAAGTTCTAGAATAGATGATGGGTATTTAGAAATGAAAGCACTGATTACCAAAAGCCAGCATGGTTTCATCAAGAATAGGCAATATTCAGGGAACAGGTAGTAGATTGGCCTTACTTGCTTTTTTTTTTGCAGGGTAAGTAGACTGGTAGATCTTGAGGATATTACAGAGTATAAAAAGATTTTAGGGAAAAAAATTACAAAGTGTCCTATCATTTGAACAAAATGGTACGATACAGGCTTAATGATGATATATTTAGGTGGATTCAGAATTTACTAAAGTTCAGATTTGCCTCTGGGGGCAGAGCTAAAAGCAATGTTTTATAATTCCATGTAAGGAAAAAGTTCGTATCATTAGTGTCAAAAAGTTCTGTCTCTTTTTCTCTCTCACTAGAGTGTAGCGGATATTGGCTGACCACTTATGCCACATTGCTACTTAGGTAGACATGAGAACACATGAATGCCAAAGTCCATTCTAACTTATCAACTAGGATTTTTTAAAAAATTATTTCAAAGCACTGATTAGACCAGTGATGTCAAAATCAGATAGAAACAGATAGCTGAGGGCCACATGCTGACTTAGAGAACCACAAATCAACATTTGTAAGTTGCATTGCAGTTTTATTTATTTTATTAAACTTTTACCATTATTGTTCTTTTCCTCACTCCTTGCCCACCTTCACTTCTACTTACCTCTCCATCTTTGGATTCCAGCCTGAGCTCTGTCCTACATGTGGCTTCCATATTGCCAGCTTCAGCATTGATTTCCACTCCTCTAGGGGCTTCCATCACTAAGGAACGGGTAGGAGACTCAAGTCTGAAATAACGAAACAAAGCAATACAACGAAAAGTTAGCTTATTCCATCTTTACCGATTTATCTATTAGAAAAAAAAAAAACTTGTTTCTTCTGGCTTCATTTTCCAGCCCATCTTGGTTGTCTTGATACCATTCTGTGTATCACTCTTCCCAGAGATTTTAGCATTTTTGTGCCCCCAATCCACCAATGTACCATTTTTCATTTATTTCATTGAGAATTTCCATTGCAGCGCAGAGGCAGCATGGAACAGGAGAATATGGGAATGTGGAGTCAGTAAGATCTGGGATAAATTCTATTTCCAGACACTTTATTAGCTGTGTGATTCCAAGCAAGTCATTTAATATACCATTGCCTCAGTTTCTCATCTATAAAGTGAATGGGTTGAACTATATAGACTCTAAGGCTCCAGCTTCAAGGAAAAGCTAAATAAATACAAAGGCTAATCCTAATTTTGCTTCTTAGCATTTTTAGAACATGGGATGTTCCAGAGCTCAAGGAAAAGAAATGGGTTTGGATGTTTCTTATCTCTTTCCCCTAAAATATATCGTGGCTGCACGTTGAAGTGGAAAGAATATTGGATTTGAAATCAAAAAGCCTAGTTTCCAATTCTACTTTTATTATCACTTGTATTGTGCTGGACAAGACATTTAGAATCACAGATTTCAAGCTAGAAGGGACTTAGTACATCATGTAGTCTAATTTTTTTATAGATGGAGAAATTGAGACTCAAAGAGGTGAAATAAATTGCCTAAGATCATAGGTGGTAAAGTAGAAGCAGAACCAGGATTAGAACAAAATTTGACTCAGCCTAATCTCTCTCTAATATACCATCCCATTTCTTTCTGTCCCTCAATTTTATCAGCTGCAAAATGAGAAAATCCAACTAAGATTCCTGTTCACTTTGAAATGCTATACTCTGATCTATTTTACTGTGTCAAGTTGGGGCTTCAAAGAAATTATGGAATAAGTGTCCATTATCACTGATAGATAAAGCACTACCATTTCCTTGAATCTTCTGTTGTCATATGCTTGGTAGAAGATCAATGGAACCCCTTAGAGAGAATTTGTGGTTGAAAGACAGTGTAGCTGGGTCAGTTAGATAATGCAGTGGACAGAGCTTTGGCTCTGGAGTCAGGAGGACCTGAGTTCAAATCCGGCCTCAGACATTTAATACTTACTAGCTGTGTGACCCTGGGCAAGTCATTTAACTTCAATTACCTCTCAACAAAAACAAAACAAAAAGTGAGACTGTATCTGAAATCTAGGCTATTTCTCTCACTGCCCAGAGGATTGTGGCCAAATGTCAAGAACTGGTTCTAATACCCTATTCCCTTATGAATTTTTCATGAGTCCTGCAGAGTAAGACTTTTAAGAGATCAGAAGATCTGTGTTCTTTTCCTTTGATAATTCAGGCACCCTTCTTACTGATAACTTTTCATACTGATCTTTCAGGGGAGAAATAAATTCCATGTCCCTATGTACTGAGAGCTGAAATTCTCCCAAAATGACACCATTTCTTTCTTTATCCTAACAGATTAATGATGACATGTAAAAAAGGAATAATATGAAGTTCATCTAGAACAGTGGGGTCAAACTCAAATAGAATGGAGGGTTACTAAACCTTGCATAAATACAGCCTCAAGTTATAAGTTGTCTTAGATAACCACAGGTTAACAATATCAATGTTTTATTGTATTTCTATTTTTTGTTGCATGTTTTTTAATTATATTTTATTTTGATTTGTGCCACACTCAGAAGTATTTTAGACCACATGTGGACAATTCTGATCTAGAATATTTATCTCCCTTCTTCTTTCTCTGGACCAAAAATGCTCTCTGGTCTTGCCATTCCTCCCTCACACACTAGATAATTGATTTTACATGAGGGACTAAGTTGAAATGGAGAAACATAAAAACATTCAGAATCAATGTCAATCAAATAAACATTTATTAAAAACCCACTGTTTGCCAGGCACTCTCCTTGGTTGTCAGACTATAAATACAAAAGTGAAACAGTCACTGTCCTCAAAGAATGTATGTACATTCTATTGCATATACAACATGTTCATGTAGAAATAAATATAATACAATCAAAATAAATTAAAGGTAAGGGGCAGCTAGGGGTCATAATGGATAGAACTTCAGGCTTGGAGTCAGGAAGACTCATCTCCCTGAGTTCAAACATGGGCTCAGACACTTACTGGCTGTGTAATTCTAAGTAAGTCACTTAACTTTGTTTGACTCAGTTTCCTCATCTGTAAAATGAGATGGTGAAGAAAATGGCAAACCACTCTGGTATTTCTGCCAAGAAAACCCCAAATAGGGTCACAAAGAATCAGACATGACTGATGATGACTGAAAAACAACAACAAATTCAAGGTAAGTTTTAAAGACAAATGGGGGAGCAGGAAATTCATTAAGTTGGACATGGTATATGAACTGAGTTTTGCAAGGAGTACTCTCAAGTTGATGGGGACAGCAAGCAAAAAAGGCAGAGAGAAGACATGTTAAATGTAGTCAGGGACAACAAGTAGACCAGTTTGACTGGGTGTAAGGGTACATGAAGGGGATTGATGCATAATATGGTATTATGGTAGGTCAGAACAGGTCTCAAGATTTATAGCTCCATGGGTCTTGGACTGCATCCATTTCTCCTTTCATTTCCATATCTATTTTCTGTTTCTGCTTTCCCCTTATATTTTAAATACACTCAGTTCTGGATGATCTCTCTACTCTTTGCCATAATTCCCCATACCATCAGATGACTAAGATTATGTCTTCCACAGGAACAAACTACTGCTTATAAATATATTCATTCTTCTTTCTGATTTCATGAAGTCACCATGATAACAGCAGTGATTGATTGCTTCGTCTTTCTTGCACTTTTTGTTCTTCTTCCTAAATAAAATCACACTTTCTCTTCACACTTTGCCTGCTGTTAATATGCCATGTATACCAATTTATTCAGTGGGCTGGTTGCCTAACACTAAAGTTTTAAATTCTACCCATATACTCTCATTTGTAAACCATAATGTTCCATATGGATATGAGCTTTTAGTAAAGTTCTAAGTGAAAAGGACCCTTAAGACATACAACCTTTCTGCAAGGGAAAATCAACTTCTAACCTCTAGCACCTTGCTGGCTGTGAAAGACTTTGGCTGATAACATTCAAGTCACAGAAAGTCCATCTATTTTTTTTCCCTGCATCAGCGGGAAAATCACACTCTCTGAACAAGTCCATTGTGAGGAAGGAGTGGCTACTTGTCAGTGAGGTTGTCCTTAGAAAATCAGTCCTTCCTCCCTCCCTCCCTCTTTTCCTCCTTCCTTCCTTCCCTCCCTCTCTCCCTCTTTTCCTCCTTCCTTTCTCCTTCCTCCCCTCCCTCCCTCCCTCCCTCCCTCCTTCCTTCCCTCCTTCCCTCCCTCCCTCCCTCC
>JAJPUD010000501.1:547233-663041 GCA_023553655.1 Myrmecobius fasciatus
CCCTTCCTTCCTCCTTCCTTCCTTCCTCCCTTCCCTCCTTCATTTCTGCCTTCCCTCCTTCCTTTTTGCTTTCCCTCCTTCCTTCCTCCCTTCCCTTCTTCCTTCCTTCTCCTTCTTTCCTTCCTTCCTTCCCTTTTCCTTCCTCCCTTCCCTCCTTTCCTTCCTTCCTTCCCTCCCTCCCTTCCTTTCTTTCTTACCTCCTTCCTTCCTTCCCTGCCCTCCCTCCCTTCTTCCCTCCTTCCCTCTCTTCCTTCCTTCCTTCCTTCTTTCTCTCCTTTCCTTCCTCCCTCCCTCCCTTCCTTCCTCCCTTCCTTCCTTCCTTCTTCCCTCCCTCCCTCCCTCCCTTCCTTCCTTCCTTCCTTCCTTCCTTCCTTCCTTCCTTCCTTCCTTCCTTCCTTCCTTCCTTCCTTCCTTCCTTCCCTGCTTCCCTCTCTCTCCCCCACTTTCCCTGCCCCTCCCTTTGCTTTTTCTTTGAGAACATTTCTTCATGTTTTAATTCTGAAACTTTTTACTCCTTCTCAGAAGTTTTGTTGAATATCATCAGAAGTGGGATTGCATTGACTGTCCAGATATTTAATCAGCAACATCCACTACCAGGTTTGGGGACCTGAAATGTTTAGATGTTTTGTTTGGCATTTTGTTTCCTTAATGTGTGTGTGTCTGTGTGTGTGTGTGTGTGTGTGTGTATTTTACATTGTTTTTATTTTTTATGTTGCATCCATTTCTGAATACAGAGTTGTTCAATGTTTCAGTTGTATTGACTCTTTGTGACCTCATTTGAGATTTTTTTTTAATCAGAGGAACTGGAGTAGCATGTAATTTCCTTCTCTTACTCTATTATAGGTAAGGAATTGAGGTAAACAGGGTAAGCTGACTTACCCAGTCATATAGCTAGTGACTAAGTTCTCTATGACTGGAGTTCTATGCACTGTGTTATCTAGCTGTCCAAATCTTAGTGCAGTTTTAAAACTGACGACTTAGGGGACACTCTATATTTCTACCCCTCTTTATCCAGTGAGGGATCTGTTGTAAACAAAAAAAAAGCAGTTTGGCAAAATTCACCTACTCATCACTTGAATCTGACAATATGTGTGATATTCCACATTCACAGTTCCCTATTTTTTAATAGAAAAAATAGAAATACATTTCTCATTTATTCTTCAGTAATAAGGATAGTTACTACCATTTGATGGCATTTAGATTCCTTGTTTTGGTGGGAAAGGAGCTGAAGAGTTGAAATGTGGGTTTTATGAAAACCCATTTAAGTTGTAGCTGCTCTTAAATGGGAAAAGAAACTCCAAGTTTAAGAATTAATATGGGTAAAGAAATAGAACAAATCATGCCAGGTTTTGCTCAGGGCAGCTAGGCTCTTGTCTCACTGGTGAATTGAATAAAGAGAAAACAATGATATGGCAATAGGTTAGAGAGATGGTTAGACCCAGAATGTGTAAGAGTTGGAATGCCTGGCCAAGAAACATGACTTTCCTCTATCTCAACACTGGAAAGAAGTTAAGATCTTAGATCTAGAAAAAGTGATGTGAAACAATCAGTGTCTTAAGATTATTCAATCTGCAGATTATAGGAAGGTATAGAGAGGTTGGAAGGAAAACTGTAATAGTCAGCTTGAGAACTCTCAAAGCATCCAATGAAGGTACAATCTGTAGAATTAAAAAAGAGAAGCCACTGAATGCCCAAAAAAATGCTGGAAGAGATGGAGAAGGTTGGTATTTCTGAGAGTCTCAAGGATTTTGAATTTCCAGTTTCCTTCTGCATTCAAAACCATTCTTTGAAAGAAAAAAAGCTGCTCCCAGATTAGTGCTCCCTTGTGCCATCCCTCTAAAGACCCACCACAAAGTTCAGAAATAGCATACCTTTGAAAGTTTTAAGATATCTCACATAGAGGGAACAATTGGCACTTTAGCACCTTGGGTGGCTCTTTTACTTTTAGTCTGATCACTTATTTGCATCTTTAGGATTCATTTTCTAAACCAGTGGCATCTACACTAATCTTTTCTAAATCCAGATGAGGCATTCTATTTGCTTTTGTGGTGTGTGTATGTGCGTGTGTGTGTGTGTGTGTGTGTGTGTGTGTGTGTGAGAGAGAGAGAGAGAGAGGCAGAGAGACAGAGATAGACAGACAGACAGACATAAACCGATTGACCCATGGCACATTGCACAGATCATATCATTTTACTGATTTTTTTTTCCTTTCAGTGCTAAGGGGAGGGAGGGAGGAGAGAAAGAGGGATCTCAGTTAACTAAAATAATGTTTTCTGAACCATCAAGAGTAATCTTTAAGGCTTTGGATGAGCTATATGTTTATATATCTGGAGGCTCTCACTGATCATGGGTAGGTATAACTTTTCCCTAAAACCCTTCTTTTATTTGATTTCTAGGAAAATAGCATCAGACACACATTTTTGTGTGCCAGACAATAGAATTACAATGAACCACTGGGAGCAAAATGAGAACCTGGTTTATATACTTCACACTTAACCAGTCACCTGTAAGTGAAGCAATGTTCTTTTGTTTCTCTCAAGATGGAAAGTCAGGAAAAGGAGAGATGAAAGTGGTAAGCTTCGTTTTGGCTCCTGGCTGGGATTGCCCCTGGATGCCAAGACACTAACATTCTCATCACACTACAGCCTCACAGTAGGTCGTACCTTGCATGAATCTGACATTTCCTAGACCATTTACTCCTACTGCTCCATGAGACCCATGACACATTGCAGAGATCATATTATTTTATTGATTGTTTTTCCTTTCAATGCTAAGGAAGGGATTCTCACATCAGACAGAGCTCTTCCATCTATGATAATTTCATACTTACTAGGAGCCTCTTTCCCTAAGGAAATATAATTCATTGATAGGGCAGTCAATAAGTTCTTCCAAAAATTAGCAGGGAGTCAGAGTTCCTTTCTGATTTTAGAAAGTTTTAATTTTATAAAGATATATTTTTATATCTAAAAATCAAAAATATGCTCCCTCTTTGCATTGAACTCTCATCATACAATCATAGTGCCTAAGTTAGGGACTGGATATTTGATTTCATTGATGTATGAACTCCCAGGTGAGTAAACTCTTTCTTCTCATGTATGTCAGTACCTTCTCTATAATTTATACTGTCAGGAAGTTATCTAGAGCAAGGCTTCTTAAATTTTGGGTTATGATTCCAAATGGAGTCACATAATATGGGGGACATGAAATTATGATTTGTTATCAGTAAATGTTTGATTTGTATATCTATTTTTTATATCTATATAACCATGGTAGTGTCAAAATTTCTCAAGCCAAAAGTTAGGGAGTAGAAAAATGTTCAAGAAGCCTTGTCCTAGAGCACTGAGAAGATGAATGACCTTTAGGATAATACAGTCAGTTTATATCAGAGATAGGACTTGAACTCAATTAGTAAGAGAGGATCTCACTCTCTATTACCCAAATGACCTGGATTCAAATCTTGCTTCTGACACTATTTGTGTGACCTCAGGTTAGTAAATTTACCCCTTGGTTTCTTGGTTTTCTCAACTGTTAAGATGGTTTGGCACCAGATATCTCCTGAGATGACTGCCAGATTATGAATCAGTCATATATTTATATTTATATCTATCAATTATCCACTAAGCATTTGATAAGCATTTACTCCAACAATTCTGCCCCAATATTACCTACTATGTAAAATGATAGTGTTTTTGAATGTCCTGATGGCATGGACATTCCCTGCTCTATTCATGTGGACAGAGTTCTAGTAAATCTCAAGAATTCTTTGAGTATTTCGTCTAAGATGTGGAATAAAAAACTGGATATTAATTTTATTATTTATACCAATTAACAAGTAATATAATTAGCATTTATACAGCCCTTTAAAATATTATCTCAATTTATCTTCCTGATAAACCTGAGAAATGTGTGATTATAATTTCTATTTCACACATGAGAAAACTGAGATAGAAGTTAGGTGACCTATTTAGGATCTCACATATATTAAATGTCCAGCCTTAGACACTCAGCTTTTCCTGACTCCAGGTCCAATACTATTCACTGAACCACCAAGAGGTACATAGATTTTTTTTTAAGCTTTTTATTTGTATAACATATGTATGGGTAGTTCCCCAACCTTGATCTTTACAGAGCTTTCCAATACAAATTTTACCCCCAGTCCCCTCCCCTCCCCTAGATGGCAGGAAGTCCACTACATGTTAATAATGTTGAAATGCTTGAGAAGTTATGCAAGAAAAATCCTATCTACAAGAAAAAAAAAGAATCAGAGAAAGGCAACACAATGCAAGCAAATGTCAATAGAGATCATGAAAATGTTACGTTGTGGTCCATATTTCATGTCCCTCTTTCTGGGTGTATATGGTTTTCTTCAGTGAACAACTGGAACTGGTTTGAGACAATTCTTTATTGCAGAGATCCATGTCCATCAGAATTGATCATCATGTAATACTGTTGTTGCTGTGCATGATGATCTCCTGGTTCTGCTCGTTTCACTCAGCATCAGTTCATGCAAGTCTCTCCAGGCCTCTCTGAAATCGTCCTGCTGGTCGTTTCTTACAGAACAATAATATTCCATAACATTCATATACCATAATTTATTCAGCCACTCTCCAATTGATGGGCATTACTTCAGTTTCCAGTTTCTAGCCACTACAAAAAGGGCTGCCACAAACATTCTTGCACATGTGGGTCCCTTTCCCTCCTCTAAGATCTCTTTGGGATATAGGCCCAGTAGAAACACTGCTGGGTCAAAGGGTATGCACAGTTTGACAACTTTTTGAGCATAGCTCCAAATTGCTCTCCAGAATGGTTGGATCCGTTCACAGTTCCACCAACAAGGGGTACATAGATTTTGCTAGTCCCTTCAAGGTAGAGTTGTTGTTGTTGTTTTTTCCTTCATATCACTAATGCTTAGCACAGGACTTAGCACTTAGTAAGAGCTTAATAAATTTTTGTTGAAAAACTCTTCTGAAAACAATATCAGGTAGATCACTATGAATGAAAACTTTCCATTTTAATAAGATCAACCATCTTCATCAACACATTTATTACTTTATGCTAATTATCTTTCCCTTTCCCTAATTTTTTTTTCCTCTGTGTCTCTGTTCCTCTTTGCATCAGCTGTCATAGATTCAATTATCATTTTTATACAAATGATTCCCAGTTATATCTCTTTGGCCTTTGTCTTTTTAAAAGGGTGTAGAATTGCTCTATCAGATCCTTTGATTCTACATGCAGCTATCCTGTCTTCATAAGAAACATGGGGCAAAGTTGACTACATGACATTTTTCAATTACCATTAAGTTACTCAAAAGTCTTACGCTAAGGCATTTCTCATCATCACATTAATCATCTTAATAGCTGGCATCAGTTCAGCACTTTACAGATTCTCAAACACTTTCCCATATATTATGTCACCTGATTCTCATTGCAGCTCCATGAGGTTAAAAGGAGTAATATCATCCTTCATATTTTATTGAAAAGTAACCCAAAGCTCAGCTAGACAAAGGGATTTACCAAGTGTCACATAGCAATATAGTGTCAGAGCTGGAACTTGAAACTAAACTCCCTTTTGGAAAGATCTAGTATTCTTGCCATGATACCATATTATTTGCTATGTACTTATTTTTATCCTCTAAGCTTTTGCCTCATCTCTGAAATGAGAGACTAAAGAAATTGATTGTTAAATCTGTTTCCTTTCAATACTATCAGTCTGATTCCTGGTTTGATTCAATTAAGCTTCCTTATTCCTTCTTTCTCTCTTTCAGAGAACCCTGCATATCACCAATTCCTTTCCTGCTGCTTATAATCATCCTTTTAAAAAAATCTTCAGTAAACCCTATCATCAATACAGACTATTCTTCCTATGTTTCTCCTCCCTTTCACAGATCTTCTTAAAAAAAAAAAAAAGCTGTCTGCATATATTTACTTCTTTCACTCACTCACTGCTCAACCCTTTGCATTTTGTCTTTTGACTTGATCTTTTAAAAATATTTATGACACTGTCTTCTCTTTGGATAGATCATCATAGATGACCAATTCTACATGTGTGAGTCTAGGCCATGTTCTGCCTTTTAGCTTTTTCTCTTCTCACTTTGTTAATTCTCTTTCCCTCTCTGTGCCTCTGTTCCTTTCTCTGCATCAGATGTCATAGATTAAATTATCATTTCTATACAGATGATTTCCAGTTATATCTTTTTGGCCCTTGTTTTTCCTGAGCTTTAATTTCACATTATCAACTACATATTGGATATTTCCATTTGGTGGTCTCACAGGTCTCTCAAGTTCAAACTTGAATATGAAAATAGAGCTCATTATTTCCCTCCCAAAACCCTTTCATCTTTCTTACACCACTATTTCTATTAAGGATACTATCCCCTGACTTAATAATAAAATAATTTTATTTTTGGGAATCTACCACAGACCCAGGCTTCATATGCATGTATGTCTTTATGTTTTTATACACAGAGAGAACAACTTGCTAAATTATTTTCTTAACAGTATTTTATGTAATTGAAAAATCTGGAAGAAAGCTAAATTGATTTTTCCAATAATAGGCAGGTTATTTAAATAGATTACGGTACATTAATGTAAGGGGATACTAAAATGCAATTAAGATTGACAAGCATGAGGAATATAAAGAAATTTGAAAGAAGCTTTATGACATAATGCAAGGCAAAAAACCAATAAAAGAATGAAGTACATATTAACTATGATCATATAATAATAAATGAGAATGAATTGATCAAGAAAGAATTGTGAAGAAGACTTAGAGGAAGAGAATTTAAAATTATGATAATTTAGCTACTGAAATGAATGTAAATAGTTGCTAATGGAGTTTAGTTGGCTATATAGTTGTTCAAAGTTAAGTAGTTATTAAAAGATTTAATTTTAAAAGAAAGATAGAGACTAGGGCAATGGGTGGGTATTTAGTGAGAGGGATTAGCATACCCTTCAGGAAACTGAAAAAAATTCAAATGTGAAGAAGAATATAGGCATTAATCTTTGCAGGGTGGCGAGTGTAGAGGTGCATTATAATGGCATTTCTACTAAAATATTTTTATTTGATAGTATTAAACCTCACATGATCCCATTTAGTATTTTTTTGGGCAAAAATATTGAAGAAGTTTGCCATTTCCTTATCCAGCTGATTTTATAGATGTGGAATTGAGGCAAAGAGGATTAAGTGACTTACTTGCCCAGTGTGACACAGCTAGAAAGTATCTGAGGCCTAATTTGAACTCAGGAAGATCAGTTTTAGCCCTGTACTCTAACCACTGCCACCCTTACTAATGTACTAGATAGTCTTATATGATCATAAGGAAGCTGGTATATTAGTAGTTATCAAATAATGAGCCTGGGTATTTTTTGGTGGTAGTAAATCTTGATAGAGTAAAATAATTAGGTCAGTTTAAGAGAAGTATGTGTGGAACAGAGAATAATAAAGAGTTGGAAGAGTGAGATGCAGTGCTGACAAAGGGGGGATTTTAAAAATTATCTATGTCAATGTAGGTCACAGATGACTGAATTTGGTTGTTATTAGACTGGATCTGAATCCATAGCTTCAGTATTCATCACTAGCTCCTTATACAGAAAAAATTATTTATTATTATTTGGAACAGCATGAGTCATGAATGTTTCTTTCCATCACAACACTGCCGTTACTAATTCTCCCTCTTTTCAGTTTCTACTAGCATACTTCCCTGACTTCAAGTGTTTTTTTTTTAACGTGCTTGTTTTAAAAAATTCTTTTTTTGTCTTGAAATTAACAAAATTAAATAAAATGAGTATTTTTATAAATGTAGTATAACAGGAAAAAAGTGTTGTATGAAACTGCAAATCTTAATTATGTATAATTTGATTCTGAAAAAAAATGCTGAACTGAATCTGTAACTTTTAAAGCTGTTCTGCTAATCTATATTTCTACTTTTTTTCTGCATTCTTGAATGTGGCTAAAAAAGTCAAAAATGCCTCATTTTCTTCCTTCCTGCCTCAGTTTATCTTTATTGTCTCTCTCTCCCCACTTGGAAAGAAGAAAAAACTAAAACAAAGCCCCTGTAAAAAAAATTCCTAATCAAGTAAAACAAATTCTCATTTTTTTCATCCTACTTCTGACCTCCAAACAACATGTTGGATTTCTTTATTCACCATTTATTCCTTTATCATTCACTTTCTTCATAATCAAAATACCATCCCTTAGATTATGAGTTCCTTGAAAATAGGGGCTTTTGTTAAACCTTTCTTTGTACCCTATGGCACTTTCAGTGTAGTGCCTGGTCCATAACTAGGACATTAAAGATAACCAATATGGCCTAGCACCTCTGGTTCTGCAAAGGCCAAATCCAATCTCCTGCCTTTTTGTTTTTCCCACAGCAGCCTACTTCTTTGGCCAGGTCACTTCTGATGCTCTGACAGCCCTGCCTTTTTGTCCTGAAGTTCAGCTTTTTGTTTAAAGATCTTCAGGAAGATCAAGGCAAGAAAGGATCTTTTCCTAGTTCATACAGTCTCACTCAATGCCTATGTCTAGGTAAAATAGGTAAATTTGGTAAAAATACCAAATGTATAAAAAAAATTTAGTAAAGGGCATCGGAAATTCTTCAGCATTCCCCAGTGCCTCCAGCATCTCCCAAGCCTTATTATTGTAGGTGGCTGAAGCCATTTTGGAGTATTCTGATAAAGGGTTATTGTTGAGTGACTTCAGTCATGTCTGACTCTTCGTGACCCCTTTTGGAGTTTTCTTGGAAAGGATACTGGAGTGATTTGCCACTTCCTTCTCCAAGTCATTTTAAAATTCAGGAAACAGGATTAAGTGACTTGTCCAGGGTCACACAACTAGTAAGGATCCCTATTTTACTTCCCCCCAGAATTATCAAATAGAGAAACTGTTCCCCTGGTCAGCTGCTCCTGCAAGGAATAGCAATAGCTTACCTTTCACTTGATAAATCCCTCCTAAATTCCTTTTCTTAGTAATTCCCTGTCCTTTCACAAATAATACAATAAAAAAAGTTATCTCACATTTTAAAATTATGGACTAGTGGTCCCTGTTTCTATTTGAGTTTTTACCTCAACTGGCCTACAGTAGTGAGAAAAGTATTAAAATACCTATTTGGAAGACAGGTTATTAAAATAGTAACATGCTACTAAGAGATGCACAAGTAAACCCTTGGAAAGGGATCCATTTCAGGAAATCCTAACACCGAGTAGGCAGGTTTTCAGGCTCTGTCAGAATTTTACTTTATCCAATTAAGTATATGTGAATATATAAGAGGAATAGTGATTATAAATTGAGATACTCTAAGGTGCTTATAGATGCAGTTTTTTTCAAGGCGGAAATATATTTTATTTCATTGAAAATATATTAATGCTGGGGCAGCTAGGTGGCGCAGTGGATAGAGCATCAGCCCTGAAGTCAGGAGAACCTGAGTTCAAATCTGACCTCAGACACTTAACATGTCCTAGTGTGTGACCTTGGGAGGTAAAAATCATCTCTGAAATCTTGTCAAAATTGCCTCTTTAATGAAGATGCCTCCACTGAAATACATGAACCAGATTTCAATAACTCTGTCATTGAAAGTTGGATTTTCTGTCATAAATGGTATGGGCCAGGGTTAGGAACTAGACTTGTGAGTTCACTGGTAAAGGGAGTTCCTTGGTGAGAAAAGTCTCTTTGCTAATGCAGATCAGCATTTTGTGTCATTTATAGTCAGAAATTAGTCTGCTTAAGAGGTGTCAAATTTCCACTCAACACTGAACTTCAGAAACACATTAGAACAAAATTAAACAATAGCAAAATGAATAATAAAAAAATAAAATATTGTTAAGATTGCATTTTAAAACTAAACCAATAGGGAGCCTGCCAGGATTCTTATTTTTTTATTTTATTTTATTTTTTGCTGAGGCAATTGGGGTTAAGTGACTTGCCCAGGGTCACACAGCTAGGGAATGTTAAGTGTCTGAGACCATATTTGAACCCAGGTCCTCCTGACTTCAGTACTGGTGTTCTATCCACTGCTACACCTACCTGCCCCCAGGATTATTATGTATGAATTAGTGACCCTATTTTTATTTGAGTTTGACACCACTGCCCAAGCAAGATCCTTACCCTGGATCACACTGAACCCAGATCTTCCTGGTTTGCTGCCAATTCACTGTCTATTATGATACACTAAATTTTTACCTGTACCATTGGGCAGTTATATATTTTGTCTATCTTCAGAATTTGCCTAGAGGTCCTGGGATGTAGAAAAAAATACCCCTGACAAGTGCAACAGAAGCTAAATTGATTAATCCACTTATTTCTCCCCCCTGTCTTCCTCCCATCATTGCATACATACAATATACATTGTTCATGCCAACTCATACCAGTCAATGGTCATTTATCATTTTGTAGAACTAAGGGAGATGAAAACAAATTTCTGGAGCAAGCTTGGTCATCTGATCCTTAACACATTTTAATAGAATCTTAATTTGGGTTTATTTCTTATCTCAATAGAAGATTGTTGATGTTTGTGTGCAATTTGAGCCAACCCATAAGGAACCTATTCTGGATTCTCCCATTTACTTGCTGTATACCCTCAGATAAATCATTTAACTTTCCTGGATCTCCATTGTCACATTCATAAAATGAGAAAGTTGGGACTAGATGGTCCTAAGATTCCTTCCAGCTCCAGAGCTCTTATCCTATGAATGTTGCTTTAGGCATCCCATGTTTCATGACTGTGATATATCCTAACAGGTGATTGCTTTGTACATAGCTTAGGATATACACATATAAAACAATAAAATCTGACTTCATCAAATAGTTTCTTAAAACAAAAAATATATTTTCCTAAACCAAGATAATTCATGTAGATTTTGAAGGAAAGAGAGGAGTAATCTGATCAGAATGAAGAGAAGGTTCTCTCTAGATTGATTACTCCCTCCAACTGGAAGGAAATTTCAAAAAGTTCACCTAAAAAAGTAAAGATCGGCTTAAAGTAGAGCCATCACATTAAAAGGGAAAGAGCACTGACTTTGGAGGCTAAACGACATGTATTCAAACCCTATCTCTACCAGTTACTTGTTTGACCTTAAATAAGACCTTTGTCTCTGGGAGTCAGTTTGCTGATCTATAAAATGAAAGGTTTAAATGAAATGGTTTCTAAGATCCTTTTCTGGCTCTAAATCTATGATGCTATGAACTTTTAGACTTAATTCAGAGATTATTTAGATTATTTTTGCAGTTCTGCAAAATGGTTTCTTTTTTTCCCAGAAATTCCATTTCTATACAGTGAAGAGGAAGAAGAGGAGCCTGATACATCAGTGATACACATTCTGGCCATCCATCATTTCTTTTTCAGTCTTAACTTGATCTTTCTGAGAAAATTACCATGAAGAAGAGACTGAGTCATCAGTGATATACATCTTTGCCATTCGTCATTATTCCTTTCTTAGTCATAATTTGTTCTTTCAGAGAAAACCACCAGATGGGTTTTGTGTGGGAAAAGCAGTGCTTCATTCCATCACAAATTGAGTGTGTTTGTCATTTAATATTTGTTAGATTACCTGCGGGCAAAAGGAATATACTTCCATAGAAGCCTGATGTAATTCTCTTTTATTCTTATTTTGTTCTTTTCTTTCACCCTAAAATAACATGTTTTTTTTTACATTTTTTTCTCTTTTCCTTCTCTCTGAAAAACAAACAAACCTTTATTTTGCCTACTAGTTCTCCCTTGCCCCAACATAAATATTTTCTTGTGTCAAATAAGTAATATCAAACAAAATAAATGCATATACTGGCCATGGCTAAAAATGTAAGAAGCTTGCTTCTCACCTCTTAGCAGAGAGATGATGTACAAAAGGACATGGACACTTTCAGATATGTCCAATATGGGGAATGTTTTGCTTAGTTACACCTCCCTGAGCTTCACTTTGCTTGACTCTAAAATGGGGACAATGTTACTCGTACTGTCTACCTCATAGTGCTGTTGTTAAGAAAGGAGGAGATAAACTATCAGGCACTAAATAAATATGAATCAAAATGATTCTTTTTCTCCCTCCCTGTCTCTCTCTCTTTCCCTCCCTACATCTCCCTTTCTTCCCCCCCTTCTCTCTCTGTCTCTCTGTCTCTGTCTCTGTCTGTCTCTATCTGTCTGTCTGTCTGTCTGTCTCTGTCTCTGTCTCTCTCTCCTCTTTTTTAATTGTTCTATAAGCCCCTTAGGTCAGGGATGAATGACTTTTTTAATGCCACTTTAAATGCCAATCAAAATGACACTGTATCACCTTGTACACAATAGAGCTCAATAAATATATGTTCCTTATAATGAAAGACAAGAATGTTTTGTGCGACCCAGATGTACGCATCATTTTTTTAATATACAACATTATTAGTTGCCTGAAGAATAGTATTTAGATGACCTTTGGACTATCGTGGCTCTGTCATTCTATTTTTATCTTTTTGAAAAGGAGGGATTGTTTTTTAGCAAGAATTTTTGCTCTTAAGAATCAGTAGCCCTTCCTTCATGGAAGAAGGAGGCTTGATAATAGAATGAACAACTTAATTTTGGAACAAAATGGAGATCACTCACAGTTCTAGGTAAATCCAAATTAAGATAGACATACAGCAATTTTGCTTTGTGCAGTACCATGAAGTTTTCTGCTTTAATCATTTATAGCTGTGTGACTCTTAGTAAATCATTTAACTTCTACAAGCCTCAGTTTCCTCTTTTGTAAAATGGGGATAATGCTAGACCCTATCTCAAAAGATCATTGTGTGGATCAAATGAATTAACATATGTAAACAATTTACAAAGTTTAAGTGCTATATAAATGTTATCCATGATGATTTTAATGATAATGATGATATACTGGTCTGGAAGGTCTTGCCTTTAATTTTTTTTTAATTTTTCACAATAATATTAGCTTTTTATTTTTTTAAAATACTTGCTAAAATAGTTTTCAACATTTACCCTTGCAAAACCTTGTTTTTCGGAATTGTTTTCCCTCTCCCCATCTTCCCCTTTCCCTAGACAATGTCATTCAATATAGATTAAACATGTGCAATTCTTCTAAACATATTTCCAGATTTATCATGCTGTACAAGAAAAACGAGATCAAAAGGAAAAAAAATGAGAAAGAAAAAAAAAAAAACAAGCAAGCAAACAACAACAACTATAAAGGTGAAAATACTTTTTTGTGATACACATTCCAGTTCCCATAGCCTTCTCTCTGGATGCAGATGGCTCTCTCTATCACAAGTCTATAGAAATTGTACTGAATCACCTCATTTTTGAAAAGAGCCATATCTATCATAGTTGATCATCACATAATCTTGTGGTTGCTGTGTACAAGATTTCTCTTCATTCTACTCACTTCACTTAGCATCAATTCATATAAATATCTCCAGACCTTTTTGAAATTAGCTTGCTGTTCGTTTCTTATAGAACAATAATATTCCATTACATTCATATACCATAACTCATTCAGCCATTCTTTAACTGATAGGCATTTACTCAATTTTTAGTTTCTTACTGCTACAAATATTTTTACACGTGTGGATTCTTTCCCCTTTTTTGATCTCTTTAAGATACAGACCCAGTTGAGACACTACTGGATCAAAGGGTATGCACAGTTTGGACATAGTTCCAAATTGCTCCCTACAATGGTTGGATCAGTTCACAACTCCACCAACAATGTATTAGTGTCCCAGTGTTCCCACATACCATCTGACATTCATCATTATCTTTTCCTGTCATTTTAGCAATCTCAGAGATGTGTAGTGATACCTCAGAGTTGTCTTAATTTGCATTTCTCTCATCAATAGTTATTTAGAGAATTTTTTTATATGACTATAAATGGCTTTAATTTCTTTATCTGAAGATTGTCTGTTCAGACCCTTTGACCATATATCATTTTTCCCATACTTTATTAAAAATCTTCCTGGCTTAAAGGGCCTGAGTCTCTAAACCCTTTTTTGATCTCAGAGACAATCTATTTAGGTTTAGAGTTCCATTGCATTCATTCTCTTCATTAACTCTTTTCTTCTCCTGTTGCCATTAACTTAACAGAATCTCATAGCAGAGTTGGAATTAGAGTATGATGAATGGACCTCTATGGTACCTCCTCTGGAGGCTTTTGATGGCCATTTGTCTATCACCTGGGTGCTTCTCCAGAGGGGCTATGAATGTTTAGGTTCCATATTGATTCCTTGTCTTTTTCTGACACTAATAGATCTGTGACATTCAAGTAACACAATTGAATTTATCATCTGGTCTAGTTATATTTCTGTCTCAAAGTCCAGCATTTGTTTTTTCTTTTTCCTTTAACATTTATATATTACACATTTCAGACTATAGCATGGAGTTTTCTAGGGCTTATTTCAACCAAACGATATCATAAAAATTAAGAATTAACATGTCAAAATGAGTTCACTAGATATTTAAATTTAAGGAAGCTATAAGTCCTGGACTAGGTGTCTTCTGAATTATTATATTTACCTATCATTTCCTAAACTAAAGTTTGGCCCCAAACTATAGAGTAGATACTTCATGTGACAGTTAGCATGCAGTTGAGGCTCCAGGAAAAATTGCTTCTTGGTTATTGTCTTTGAGCCTCAGTTTTGTCATCTGTGAAAAAAAGGAACTGGACTGGGTAACTTCCAAGTTTTCTTCTTGCTCTTACTCTATAGTCCTAGCCATTTCTGGTCCTTGCTCACTGGTTTGTTCTACATTCTCATGTTCTCTCTCGCCTATTCAGGAAGAATCCAAGCCATCTATCAGATGTGGGGCTATTTTACCTACATCCTTCCTTAATCACTTGCTGTCTATCTCCTTTTTCTGCTTCACTCCCATACCAAGGGAAAGACAGAGAAATATGAACCAAGCCAGTAGTCCCATCATCTCTACAGTCTACACATTGCCACTCTGTAAGGTCACTAAGACAAGCCCATCCATCACCAGCAGCATTCACCGCCAGGCCTGGATTGGATGTTCTTTCTCGGTGTGCAGAATGTCCAATCCCCAACAGCTTTTCCCAAAAGAATATTTGCTGACCTTAAAGGACCATGGTAGTCAGTAGGATATCTGTACTGAGTACAGATTCTCAGAAATCATATAATTTTTAGTCAACATCTGGATTTTCCTTTCAAGTTTATGGTCTCTTAATTCCTTTAATTAGTAAGCTCAATGGCAGCAAGTGTTCGACCAGACACTCCGTATATTAGACTTAGAGATGACATAATATTATTTCATGTTATTTTTGCCATAGAGGAGGTAGAATTGCTATGTACTCTCTGTTCATTTTTGCAACCCAGTGAGCCCTTGACAAAAGTTGTCAAACAGTAAGTTATGAGAATCTTATTTTTTTTTCCTCACTTAGTGGTGATAACTTTGTCTTTCAGCTAATTGGCTTCCTCGGTGACCCTACCCAATTAGACGTAGATAGGCTGGTATAGTAGAAAATAAAAACAACAACAAACAAACAATCTTTCATTAAAAGGAAGATTTCTCTGAGTAAAGTGAAGGAAAGAATAGAGCTTGAAGTGAGAAGACTTTGACCTAGTTATTTTCTTATATTAATCTTTTACCTTTCTGCTCTGTCAATTGGAGATATAAATACTTATACTACCTACCCTATGAGGACAATGGAAGGTTCCAATGTGATAATCAAAGTAGGGAAGTTTAATAACTATGAAGTGTGACATAAATATAAATTATTCTTATAATACTAACTTTTGAGTAAAATGCTGATTTGAGGGGGGGGAAATAGCTTTCCTACTTTCAATGGAGTAGGAGACAAGAGAGTGGACCTTTGCTAAACACTATAAATTTGTAGTTTCAGGATTATTCTTAATGTGAAACAAATCTCAATTTGAAGAGCCTGGTCCTCTGTCCATGCTGTTCTCCTATTCATCCTCTCCTCCCTCTTGCTTGCTCCAATATGTTATTGTCTTAAACTTGGAATTATCTTGACCAAATTCATACCACATTTTTTTTTTTTCATTTAGCCCTCTGGGTTGGGTCTTTTTTTCAAATTAATTAAGTTATTTTTAATATACATTGCTTTATGAATCATGTTGAGAGAGAAAAATCAGAACAAAAAGGAAAAACCATGGGAGAGGAAAAAACCCAGAAAAAAACAGTGAACATAGCATGTGCTGAATTATATTCAATATCCATGGTTCTTTTTCTGAATGCAGATGGCATATTTTGTCCAAAGTCTATTGGGATTATTTTAGAGCAGTGAATCACTTAGAATAACCAAGTCTTTCACAATTGATCATCACACGTTCTTGCTGTTATTGTGTACAATGTATTGGTTAGTTTTGCTCAGCTTCCATTCACATAAATCTTTCCAGGCCTTTCTAAAATCAGTTTGTACATCATTTTTTTTAATAAAATGATAATATTCCATTCCCTTCATATACTACAGCTTATTCAGCCATTACAAAATTGATGGGCATGTACTCATTTTCCAATTCTTTATTACTACAAAAAGAACTGTTACAAATATTTTTGCACATGTGGATCCTTTTCCCTCATAATTTATAATTTCCTTGGGATACCGATCCAGTAGTGGCTCTGCTTGGGTTGGGTTTCTTAATTTTCTGACTTTAGCTTTTGGGCTGTTTTACTGGATTCTAAGGATGAGACATGTCCTACTCACTCCCACAAACGTTGTAGGCTAAGAGACTCCTTAACCTATTAAATTACCTGTTTACCCTTAGTAATTGCCCTCCCCCCCAAATAAACAAACAAAAAAAACCTAAATCCAAACCTCTCCCACTCTCCATAGAAGAGTAGTTGAGATTACTGTTTTGTTTTGTTTTGTTTCTTGAGATTCAAAAGTTTTTAGAGTCAATATCTGATAGCAATTTCATCGTCATCCATAAATTAAAAATAATGCACATAGTTAAGGAATTGGAAACTGAGCGTATGCCCATCAGTTGGGGAATGGCTGAATAAGTTACAGTATATGAATGTTATGGAATATTATTGTTTTATAAGAAAGACCTGGAGAGACTTACTTACATGAACTGATGATGAGTGAAGTGAGTAGAACCAGGAGATCATTATACATGGCAACAACAAGATTATGTGATGATTGATTCTGATGAGCATGGCTCTTTTCAACAGTGACTGGATTCAGGCTATTTCCAATGAACTAGTGATGGAGAGAGCCATCCGCACCGAGAAAGAGGACTACGGGGACTGAATGTGGATCACAACATGGTATCTACACCTTTTTTGTTGTTTGTTTGCTTGTTTTTTCTTTCTTTCTCATTTTTTTCCATTTTTGATCTCGTTTTTCTTGTGCAACATGACACATGTGGAAATATGTATAGAAGAATTGCATATTTGGTATATATTGGCTTGCTTCCAGTTTGGGGGAAGACAGTGGGAGGAAAGGAGGGACAAAGATTTGGAACAGGTTTTGCAAGGGTGAATATTGAAGACTATCTTTGCATATATATTAAAAATAAAAAAGACATTATTAAAAAAATCAAGTGACAATTAGACACTTGTTCAGCACTTATTCTGTGCCAGCTAGGGCTACAGAAACAGAAATGAAGCCACTCCCTGCCTTTAGGAAGATTATATTCTAAGGGAGGTCATCCATACTTATTTAAGTATTTAGCAACAGGTCTAAGGACATGGGGGAGGCGAGAGAAGGTGAGGAGGAAGGGGTACTGCTTGCCCTGAGCTTTGAAGAAGCCAAGTATGCTCACTTTTCTATCAATATCTCTTAAAAAACACCCCAAACAAACTTTTAAATAAATTCTCAAACACTCGAAAATATACACATAATGACTAGCATTTATACAGTACTCTTAAGATTTGTAAAGTACTTTGTTTTGTCTTATTTAATCTTCACAAGCCTGTGATGTAGGTGCTATCATTATCCCCATTTTGATGTAGTTGAGTAGTTTCAATCTAGTTTGACTCTTATGACCCTATTTGGGGTTTTCTTGACAAAGATTTTGGGATGGTTTGACATTTCCTTGTTCAGCTCATTTTACAGACGAAAAAACTGAGACAAATAGAGGTAAGTGATTGACTTGTGCAGGATCAGACAGTAAAAATCTAAGGCTAGATTTGAACTCAGATCCTCCTGGCTTCAAGGCATATGCTATAATGCACCACCTAGCTTTTCATGAACTACCCAGCTGCCCCATTTTACAGATAAGAAAACTGAAGCTCAAGTTAAAGGACTTGCTCACACAATATTTGAAGCAGTATTTTAACTGAGTCTTTCCAACTCCAAATCCATCACTCTATCTCCTGGGCTACATACCTTGCTCTCTTTGAAATTCCCTGAACCCTACCCCAGATTACAATGTGATAGGGATCTGAGATATATATGCCATCATACAGCATGTTTTTGGATCTCAATTGTCACATTATCTGCTAGTAAAATGGGGATATATTTGTATTAATATCTACCTCATGGGGTTGTTATAAAGATGATATAAAATAATGTATATAAAGCCCACTGGAGACTTTAAAGTACAGTGTATTTCAAAAAGTACTGGATTTGAAGTTATGGGACCTGGGTTTAAATTTCACCTCTGTCCTATGGGCAAAACCATAAAATTGGAACTTGGAATAATGTTCTTTGAAATCTTTTCAGGTCTAGATCTGTCATCCTATAAGAATTATTATTATTATCAATATCATCATTACTATGTAAATAGATAGGACAAAGGATTGAGATCTAGTATATATTACTGGCAGAGACTAGAATATAAACTAGTGTGGAAATATTCATTTTTGAATACCAAAAAATAATTTGTGTGACAGAAATAGTTAAGTTCCTCAAGATGACTGTGGACCCACAAGATCTTGGTTGTAGGGCAAGACAACCTGATAAGAACATGCATGCTTTTGCCTCCATTTCATTTCACTAATCCAACTCAACTGATTTGTTTTGGGCCAACATCATTGCCCTATAAAACCTAAAGCATGGTTTTTCCCAGCAGGTACCTACAGCAATAGACTATCATGGGGTTGATATATATATATTTAAATGTCCTGATTCTCTCTGGGGAGTTGCAGAAAGTCATTAACATATAAAACCTGATAACAACTTGTTCTAGACTGAATCTGAAGTGGCAGCTGGTAGCCATCTCTCTTCAGGTAAAATCAACCTGGAGTTTGGGAATGCCCTTTCAGTAATGTCTCCTAGGGAAGCAAAGTAGTATGCTTATCACTGCATACAAAATGGGCCATCCTATGGTAACAATAAAATGGATTAAAGCCAGATATGCATTTAAAACAGTCCCTCCACCCCAGAACTGCAGATATCTGGAGGAATACTTTCTTGGAGTTAAATCTGTTCTTTTCTCCCTACATCTTCAATGTCCCCATTCTCCCCTCAAAAAAAAAGAAAAAAAAAGTTAAGGTATATATTAAAGAGGAAGCCATGAGTGATCCATTATTAGCCATATGACCCTTCTATTTTTTTTTCCAGAACTGCTTTGTATCTTCTCTGAGTATTTATTAAATTTAAAAATTATAGAATTCCTTTTCTGTTCCCCTGAAGACTTGTGCAACCATTTCAGGGGAGCCTTCTGGGTCTGATCAAAGAGATCTTAGGACCTTTATCATAAAATGTCTTGACCCTGGGCTGAAAAGATTGACAGTATGACTTCATTAGAGAGTTTTGGACATTTGCACTCTAGCCAGGAACAGGAGGAAATGGCTCTTTCCTGAAGCTTGTCTCTCTCTCTTGCTTTGATATTCGGCCCTAGTTGGACTTCACTGAAGACTCCCTCAGAGGTCAAAATATGAATTACTTTAGTCAACACCTTCCTTTGCTTTTTCCCCTCAAAATTTAATCCACCTGTGTGACAAAGAAATAATCAAGTAGAAACACTTGATGTGGTCAAACTATGAATGGATGATATATAGAGCAGAATTTTTATTGACATGATACTTTTGTGAAATACCACAGGATTTAATTTGGTAGGGGAAGTATTTAGAAAAATTTCTATGATGCAAAACTGTGTCATAAATAAAAACTTTAAAAATATTTTTATTTATGCTTTTTGTCTTTACATTATTTATATGTTGTAAAGATATTAATTAGTGGAAACTACAATTGCTTTTTGATCCTAGAGTGAATCTTTCTTTATAATAAAGGCAGACAAATAAGCATAAAACTATTGTGGCTGTATCCCTACCTCTTTACCATGAAGAAGGAGATATATTTTACCATCTGTTCCCCAAGATCACGACAGATCTTTCACTTTCTCAGAATTTAGATTCCTTTCTGTGATTCCCTCCCCCCTTACATTATAGTCATTATATGGATTATTCTTTTGGGTCTGCTTATTTTATTTAGTTTATACAAATCTTGTCCTAATTCTTTACATTTTCAACATTTATCATTTTTTTTCTCTTACAAAATATTACATACCATAGTTTTTCTAGCCATTCTCTAAATTATAGGCATAATTTATTTTGCTTTTAGTTCTTTGCTACTCCAGAATTCTGCTATGAATATTTTATTATATATTGGACCTTTTTTGGGTGTGTGTTTTTGCTGTCCGTGAGATCTATGGCCCATAGTGATATCATTGAGTCAAAAGGAATGGACAATTTAATCAGTTTATCTGTAAAATTTCAAATTGATATCTGGATATATTCAGTTCCACAAATGATTTTCTATGGCTCCTCTGTTTTTTTCTTCTTCCACTTTTTGGACATTCTTTGTAAAGGAAAAAAAACACACACATTTGTTGTGATGTTTCTCTTTTTATTAGCAATTTGCAGTATGTTTTCAGAAGGTCTTTATAGTTGTAATTTTTCTTTTAAAACTATCATATTCTTTGACTACTTGCCTGTTGGATACTAATGGTTGTCTTAATTCTATATGCATTTTAAATATCTAATTTTGATTATTGATAGATTTAGACATGACACCTGTGATTTCATTGGTATTTAGAATTTCTTTGTAAGGAAACTCCCTTTTTCAATGCCAGCTGGCTCATTTCCAACAACTTTTAGTTTAAAAAAATTGCCTAGAGCACCCAGAGGTTAAGCGACTTAGTGCCTCATAGTCCAGTACGAGTTAAAAAAGCCAAGTCTTCCTGGATTCAAGACCAGTTCATTAGCCACACCATGTCTGCCTGGATGATTTTTCTCCCCCACTTGTTAGTTTTTCTTTAATTCTATAGTCACTGAAAACAAAGGACATCCCCAAACCCCTTATTTCAAAATAATAATAAAAAGAAAGAAAAATGATTATTTCAATCTAATCTTTCAATCCAACAAGCATTTATTATGTACATACAGACTGGGATTCGAATATAAAATGAATAATAATCTCTGCCCTAAAGGAGGAGAGGAACATATAACATGTAAAAAGAGAAGTATAATTTGAGGAAGGAAAAAGCACTTACAACAAAGGACTATTGTATTGAGACTTGAAGAAAAGTTGGGATTCCATTACTGCCTCATAATCCTAACAGACTAATTCCCAACAAATTAAAACAAACAAAAAGTGAACATTCACTTCTATAGTTCATTTGGATAAGGACAGATAATGCTTGAAAAACAAAGTCTAGTCATCCTTCCATAATCCCTGAAGAGAAGCATAAACAACAATGGATGAATATTGTAAGGAGGAATATTTATGTCTAAACTATGGAACAGCTTTCTCAAAAGAAGAGCTAACCGTAAGTGGAATGGACTATTTCTGCAAGTCATGGATTCTCCATCATCAAAGTTCCTTAAGGAAAAGTTGTATGTGCCAGGTATGATGTAGAGAGAATTCTCTACAAATTTGTCTCTACATACCCTTCCAACTCTGAAGTTCTCAGATTATGATTTGGTGGTTTTTCCTATGGGTCTTTGATTTTTAGCTTCAGGTCATTATGATTAAACGTAACTGAAACCACCAATGAATTCATTCAAGTACTTAGCATAAAACTGTGGTGATGTTGTGGTTATCCTCTAAAAGGAAATCGAAATTCACTACATGAACCACAAAGGAATACTCTAGGTCAAAAAGGTCCTTAAACAGGAAACAGATTCATCACATTAATAAAACCGGGTGAGGTCATAAAAGACATGTTGGCTGATGATATATGGCTGAACAAGAATGGTCTTTGTACTGGGATTCCCCAGAAATATGTACTAAATGGACAATCTACCAGATATTGTCACATTTGGAAAACATTACTAAAATCATTAGAATGGACAGACAACTCAATTGAACAACTAATACTAATTAGTTACTGTTAGGACAGGATAAGGTCAAATTGGACATGGTAGGTTTTAATATTAGGATGAGATTAGTCTTGCAAACCCTAAGAAATATGGGAAAATTCAGTTTGGGACAAGATTAGAAAGACCTCTAAACCCCAAAGGAAGTTTTCTATTGGGAAATTGACAAATAAATCAACAAGCCATATACTCTTATTGTCTCTTTTATATAAGTAGAAAGGGCACTAATTGTAGTCAGAGGTTCTGGTTTCAATTCCCTCATCTGATCTTTATTCCCTGTATGATTATCAGTGAGACATAACTTTCTTGGGTTTCAGTTTCTTGGTTTACAAAAGGAAGAATTGGACTACATACAGCTTCTGAGGTCTCTTTAGCTATGATCTCTGATCCCATTATGTCTATGATTGATATCGGAAAGATTAGCCTTAAAAGTAGTTATCTTTTAATGATGAATGTTGGAAGGGATATGGGAAAACTGGGACACTAATGCATTGTTGATGGAGTAGTGAACTCATTCAACCATTCTTTTTTATTATTATTAAAACTTTTTATTTGCAGAACATATGTATGGGTAGTTCTTCAACACTGACCCTTACAAAGCTTTCTGTTACAAATTTCCCCCCCCCCAGTCCCCACCCCTCCCCTAGATGGCAGGAAATCCACTACATGTTAATTATGTTAAAATACTTGACAAATAGAATATATGTATACATATTTCCACACTTATCATTGTTGTGCAAGAAAAATCATATCTACAAGAAAAAAAATCAGAGAAAGGAAACACAATGCAAGCAAACATCAATAGAGAACATGAAAATGTTATGTTGTGGTCCACATTTCATATCCCTCCCTCTGAGTGTATACGACTTTCTTCACTGAACAGTTGGAACTGGTTTGAAACATTTCATTGTTTAAGAGAGCCATGTCCATCAGAATTGATCATCATATAGTATTGTCGTTGCTGTGTATAATGATCTCTTAGTTCTGCTCATTTAACTCAGCATCAGTCCATGCAAGTCTCTCCAGGCCTCTCTGAAATCATCCTGCGGTCTTTTCTTATAGAACAATAATATTCCATAACATTCATATGCCATAATTTGTTCAGCCATGATTCAACCATTTTTGAGAGCAATTTGGAACTATGCCCAAAAGGCTATTAAATTGTGCATATCCTTTGATCCAATAGTATTTCTACTGGGCTTATCTCCCAAAGAGATCATAAAAGAGGGAAAGGGACCCACATGTGCAAAAATGTTTGTGGCAGCCCTTTTTGTAGTGGCTAGAAACTGGAAACTGAGTGGATGCCCATCAGAGACTAGTTGAATAAGTTATGGTATATGAATGTTATGGACTGCTATTATTGTATAAGAAATGATCAGCAGGATGATTTCAGAGACGCCTAGAGAGACTTACATGAACTGATGCTAAGGGAATTGAGCAGAACCAGGAGAACATTGTACACAGCAACAACAAGATTATATGATGATCAATTCTGATAGACATGGCCCTGTTCAACAATGAAATTATTCAAGTCATTTCCAATGGTCTTGTGATGAAGAGAGCCAACTACACCCAGTGGGAACTGAGTGTGGATCACAACATACTATTTTCACTCTTTTTTGTTGTTGTTTGCTTGCATTTTGTTTTCTTTCTCATTTTTTTTCCTTTTTGATCTGATTTTTCTAGTGCAGCACAATAATTGTAGAAATATGTATATAAGAATTGCACATGTTTAACATATATTGTATTGTCATCTAGGAGAGGGGGTGGGGGAAGGAGGGTAAAATTTGGAACACAAGGGTCAATGTGGGGGAAGGAGGGTAAAATTTGGAACACAAGGGTCAATGTGGGGGAAGGAGGGTAAAATTTGGAACACAAGGGTCAATGTTGAAAAATTATGCATGTTTTGAAAATAAAAAGTTTTAATAAAATAAATAAATAAAATATTTCTATCTTATTTTGTTAAAAATATGTAACACCAATCATGTAAAAAGAAGGGTTATCTTTGTCAAGAAATTAGAATTTTGGATTAGGAGCTAATACTGGGCTTGTGGATCTTGTTTAATATTATATAGATCATTGAGTTCTGTTAATTATTTCTAATTTATGCAATATATAACTTTTTTATATATATATTTATGTTGTTTATATATTTGCATGTTGTTTCTCCCTTTAGATTATAAGCTCCTTCAGGGCAGGACTATCTTTTGCCTCTTTTTTGTTAGCATAGTAATTAGAATAATGTTTGGCACACAGCAGGTACTTAATAAATGTTTACTGATTGATTAAGACTTGAGCAAAGTTGAGTTGGGTTTGGGGAGTATCTATCTTGCTTTCTCTGTTTCTCCAGCAACTCCCTACCTCTACCTTGACAAATGGCCAAAATAATGTAAGCCAGAAGCTATTTTCATTGTTCTCATTATATGTCGAGCACTTAGCACAGTTTTTATTTTTAACTATTTTATTTACTTTATTTTGGAATATCTTTTAAAGAAACAACTCTTTAAGGTTCTCAGTGGTAGAGAAGGTGCTTCTCTGAGAGGATAAAGAAAATTCCTTGGAGCTCTTTAGTACTTCCCTAGATATCATAGATCTACTTTAAACACAAATATATTTATATATACACATCATTCGTCCCTCTAATGTGCAAAGGAAATATAGAAGCATTCATTGAATGACATGAAAAAATTAATTTCAGTAATTATATGGAAAACCTTTGGCAGTTATTGCAACAGCTGCTAGCATGACTGTTTTTGTTAGTTTTTTATTATTTTTTTCTTCCTACAAAAAATGTCTTTTTTATGTCTTTTGTCTAAAGATACAGGGACATAGAAAGAAGAAAAATTGGCTTCCTCTAGAGGTAATGAGTTTCCCATTACTTGGGGTATCCAAGAGCAAAGTAGATGGCCATTTATCCAGGTTATTATAAAGATGGTGTAAACCATACCAAAGTTTGGACTAGATGACTTTTTTTTCCTAATTTTTAAATATTTTTATTTATTTTTATTTTTTGCTGAGGTAACTGGGATCAAGTGACTTGCCCAGGGTCACACAGCTAGGAAATGTTTGATACCAGATTTGAACTCAGGTCCTCCTGACTTCAGAGCTGGTGCTCTATTCCTGCGCCACCTAGCTGCCCCAGATGACTTTTAAGATGCTTTTTTATTCTGAAGTTCTATGAAATCCTGTTTGTCCCATTTTGATTGAGCTATTTTCATAACCACAATTGAATATAGTATCTCTGACACTAGCAAAACTAAGGAACTAAGGAACACCCTTGAAGGATAGTTTCCAAATCACATTTTTAGTTCTTCTAAGCTACCAAATCAGATCCTGAGATACCTACTAGGATGCCTGCATTCTAGTTTCTTATAAAGCCCTAGGATGCTAGATTGGGAAAGAGCCTTAGGCGTCATCTTAGTTTCTTACTCCTCTTTTTATAAATGAAATGAAGTTCCCGAGAAGAAAAGATTAACTCAAAATTACATAAGTCTGTAATAAAGGGTCTTACCCTCTTTGACATATATTTGCTTTTTTGCAGAATCCAATAGTACTGTCTAGTTACTAGATTTGGCAGAGTACTTCACATCACCCATCAGAGATAGGCAAAGTATTCAGCTCTTCCTAATTAACACCAAACTCTCTTATCACTGAGCCCATGGAATCTAGTAAGCACGGCTAACCAGACATTCCAATAGCAGTTCAATGATAGAACCACACACGGGATTAATCCATTCGAAGATTTAAAGGGAATCATTATTCCTAACGTCAAACTAACTTTAACTATCTTTTGCTTTCCCTATGGAAACTCATTGTAATACTGATGTATTTCTTTGTGCTAAGGAATTTTAAAAAAGGGATAATAAAAAGCCTGGTAGGAGTCTATGCTCAGAGGAGAAACAAAAGAAAGAAAGCTTCATAATGGTTTTAATATTGTTCTACTGGATAGCAAAAACAGAGTTCTAAGGGAGAACCAGGAAAGCATCTCTTTGGTCTACCCTGTCTCTTGTTCCTTATAACTTAAAGTATCCTAGAAAGAGACTGGTGAATTATCCCATACCATCAGGATTAGTTCCTTGATATGATGATCACTGGAAGAAATAAAGTGATGAGTATGCTGTTTCCACCACATTTTCATAGGATTAGTTTGGCCAGTCTAGTTCTTTGGAGGCCATTATTTCCACATAGGTATTATGCTTACTAATGATAGTGATACCTTTATTAGAAATCCATGACCCCAAAGAGTATTGGGGTTAACAGTAAAATTACATTTTATGTATTTTTCCTTCATTAAAATCCTCATTTGAGATATTCCTGTGTCATTTATAAGTCCCTGATTTCTCAAAGGCAATTAAATGAAGTAGAAACTCTGTTTAGCTCTAGTCAATACAGAAAGGCTCTGAGTATGGGCTCAGTGATAAACTTTCTGTTATTTGAGGAGCAGACTCATTGGGGATAGGATGGGTTACCCTCTGACCTTCATATAAGCACAGAAACTCAAGACCACATCCTTAGCCAAGGAGGGATTGCATTGGAGAAATAGTATCTACACCAATACAATTAGAAGTTATTGGTGTATTGAACTTCTTGGTTCTCTCCTTTAAATCCTAAATAAAAATACTTTGTTAGAAAAGTCAACCAATTATATAGATTAATGATTTGAACACTGAAAAATGTAAGGATGATCTGACTGACATCAGTGATCCCTGAGTTTGATTACAAAGAAATGACTTCATTTGAGGTTACTCAATAAATCATTATATTAAATAAACATTTATTAAATGCCTACTATGTACCAGATGCTATTCTAAGTGATGGATTAAAAATTAAAGAATTATAAGCTTATAGTTTTAGTCACAAGTATTTATCCTCATATTGTATATCTGCTTAATTTAACATGACTTCTAACCAAATCTGAGAGTAGAATAACATTTTCCATCTTGTTCTAAATCTCTTTTGTTTATTCATCAATCTGAGTATCCTAGTTAGCAAGGGAGCTTCCTTCTAATATCCAATCTTGGCTGATCTCCAAAGAGACTTAGTTTGATCTCCTTTCCCACAGGAACTATTGCAAGCTCATCTTCTTTCCTCAAAATCTCACTTAAATCCCTCAATCATACATTTAAAGGAGCTAGTATCCTTTCCCTGAGTAGAGCAAAAGCATACAGAAGAAGTACTCCCTTACTTCCCCTGAATACTTCTTTTCATCATTGCCTCCTTTTTATTACAAAGAAATAAAGAAGAAAAAAAAATAAGAAAAATAAAAGTATTTATATAGTGCCTACAAGGTACCAGGTACTGTGTTGTTATAATTATTGTTTTTACAAATATTTTATCATTCAATCCTTATAACAATACTAGGAAGTAGGTGCTATTGTTGCTCCCATTTTACAGTTGAAGACACTAAGATTAAATGTCTTGCTCAGTGTCATACAGATAGCAAGTGTCTGAAGTCACATTTGAACTTAGGTATTTCTGACTCTGGGTCCAGGACTCTGTCCTGCTTTTTTTGGCTACCTTCTACCTAAGGCCTCCACCCCATCCAGTTCTACTACTTTAAGGATCTTTGCTACAGGAATCATCACAGGTAAGTCATTTAAACTCTCTGGACCTCATTTCCCTTATCTGCCTAATGGAAATGATAATTCTTGCATTTCCCAGGGTTGTTGGGAAGAAATTACTTTATAAATTTTAAATTGCTATTAAGATGTAAGCGACATTTGGTTTTTGAACATACTTAACTCTGCATAATGCTTTAAACAAATAAACAAACCTTTTTTCAGTTATTCTACCTTATCTGGATAAAGTCTAAGGTTCCTTTTTCTCTTATTAGCCAAATTTTGACTAAAATCAAGAAAAAACTTCTTACCAATTAGAGTGGAATGAACTGTCTCAGATGTAGTGATTTTTAGAACTGAAAGGGACATTAGAAATCATTTAGTCAGAAATTAAAGAATATTTTTTTTTACTGTTTTTGGGGGGTACTTTTGGATTGCATTTTCTCTTGTAATATAGCTAATATGAAAATATTTTGCAGGACTGCATATATATATATAATCTATTTCAAATTGCTAGCCTTTTAAATGAGGCAAGAAGGGAGATAAGGAGAGACTTCAGTACTCAAAATTTAAAAAAAAAGTTAAAATTTTTGTATATGAGAAAAAAATAAAATGAAAATGAAAACCATTTAGTTCAATCTCTTCATTTTATACAGAAGGAAACTGATGTGCTAGGGATTCAAACTCAGGTCATGTCTTCTAATCTAAGGTTCTTTCCATTATAGCATGCTAATTTCAAACAGAAGCTGGACGACCAGCTGTGGTAGGAGAACCTTGCATTGTAAGAGGTCAGACTTTGTAAGAGTGCTAAAAAGATTTCAGATTCTATGATCTTAGAAAAGAATGGTATATAAAAAAATTGGTATATATTTTCACTGTTGACTTTCAATCACTCGAAGTCCAGAGAAGTAATCTCCTATTTGGAATGGGCCTGCCTTCCCCATCACTGCTGCAACCAGTTGCTGACCACCATCATTCATGGCCAGGTAAACCACAGGTCTCAGGAATGTTGGACACCATCTTCTTCCCCTACCTTCACAATATATTATCTAGGGGAGCAACCCTTTTGGAAATGCTATGGGCAACTTTCTCTGTAGGAGCTGTATCTCTTACCTTCTCAACAATCACAGTTGCTAAAGATCCAGAAAAGACAATTGTTACTACCAGATTCCTTGGCACTTTCAAAGGGTTCAGAATAACATGACATGTTCTTATCAGTGACAATGACATTAAAGAAGGTGCATTATTACCTATTTTATCATTGTATCTGAGGACCATTTAGCCCTTTCATTTAACTTGAAGTTGAATCTTCTTAGCTTTCATGTCACTCTCATTATAATGTGAGTTCTTTGAAAGCAAGAAAGAACTTGCTTTTCTGTTTGTAGTCTAGTGTTTAGCATATATGCTAAACATAGTATGACCTAAATAAGTTCTCTTTCATTTATTAACTTATTTATCTGTCTTCTATTGCTAGTGATTAATTGAACTGCTCTCCAAAAGGTCACTTACCAAGATTTTGGTCAAATCCAATGGTCTGTTTCAGTTCTTAAATTCTTCAATCTTTGCATATTTTGATGCTGCCAATTTTCCTCCTTTTCTGGGTGTTTTTTCCTTTTCCAACCTCTATGATTGTTTACTCTTTGTTCTTTACTACATTCACCTCCTAAGAGATCTCTGCCTCTAATCTTCCCCTCCTAGTCTTATTTGTCCTTCATATATCTGCTGAAATACCCAGTCATGTCATTCCCTAGTTCAAAATTTCCTATCCCTCCTGCATGATTAATTAATAAAGCCTAAACTCCATTGTTTGGTATTTGAGGCCATATCTTCCAATCTGGAATCATCCTACTTTTCTAGATTTACATCACATAATTTCTTAGCAAGGAATCTGTTTTAGTAACTATGTGATACAGCAGAAAGGTAATTGGCCATGGAGCCAGAGAGGACCTTTTGAATCTGGACTATCCTTGTGACTACTTCCTGTGTGATTGATTGGTTATTGATTTTTCTGGATCAAAATGACATTGGTATATTGAGGTCAAGGTATAATGTATCTAACTGTGGCTGATCAGACCACTATGAGCTCAGAACAGTCTACCACAAGTTAAATACAAATAGTCCACTTGGAGTAGAGATATCTTTATTTTTTTTTTGAGATATCTTTAAATTTCCACATTTCACATTTACTTTGAGCTACTATAATTCTGTTTTGTGATATTTTGTAATATGGATAATTCACTCATCCTCTGGGCTTTATGTTTTTCATATATATAAAATGAAAGGGTTGGATTGGATTAGTTCTGAAATCCCTTTCAACTCTAAATCTATGATGATATAATTCTGGTACAAATGTTCTACTCTCTGCTTCTGAGAATAACACATATTGTTCCAACCCTGTACTTTTGTCAATATTCTATCTTTGAACTCTGAGTATTTTCACTGGCTATATCCCATCCCTTCTCATCTTCATCTCACATTTTCACTGGTTTCTTTCAAATCTCAACTAAAGTCCCACCTTCTTCAAGAAGCCATCTCTGGTCTTCCTTTGTCTTAGTGCCTTTCCTCTCAGATTGTCTTCATTATATCCTATATATATCTTGTTTATTCAAAGTTATTTACATGTTGTCTTCCCCATTAGACTGTGAACTTTATGAGAGCCAGAATTGTCTTTGTTTTGCTGTACTTAGCATGTTTCCTGCCACATAAAATGTGTTTGATAAATACTTGTTGAGTGACTGGCCCTAATATCTGGAATACTCTGTATACTGTGCATTCTGCCATGCCTTGACTGCCCCATAATACTTCATTCCTTTCTTAAAGTTCAGTTAAAATTCTGTCTCCTCCAGTAAGCCATCCTAGATGTCCTCAGGTAGTAATAATACTGCACCCTTTGGACCTCATGAAAAAGCTGATTTTATCTCTTTTAGATATTTAAAAAGTTTAATTTTGTATTATCTGAATATTATCACTTTTCTCCACCTTCTCCTATTAGCCTGTCAGATCTATGAGAACAGAATCAATGTCTTGTCTAAATATTTTCTCTCCATCAGTGCTAAGCACAAAAATCTATATGCAGGATACATGTAGAATATGTTTCTTGTGAATTAAAACTAGGTTTCTTTTTGACCTTTTAGTTCATTTTTTCTCACTGGAACATGGTTACTTCTATTTAACTGGCAGATTTTTGCCTCATTCTAATGAACTTTTGAACCATTAGAATTGTCAAAAATCGAATGAATTGCTTCCAAAAGGAATGATTTCCCTGTCACTGGATATGTAATAAGCAGAACTGGCATGAATAGTTGTCAAGGACAAGATGTCTGCAAAATCCTTTCATAGAGTTGCTGAAGTACAGGGTAAAGTTTACACAAAGGGAAAATGCATTTGAGGGATTTTCTTTGCAAAAAAAGAAGTTTCTACATTTTGATTAAGATAGCTTAATAGTAGCAAGATCTCTGGTATCCTATTATGCAATCTTGAACCTGAATCTTTTTCCTTCTTCAAAATGACATTGTATTAGATGATCTCTATCATCCCCTCTGGGCAGTCAGGTGATACAGTAGATAGAATGTAGCAACTGGAGTCAGGAGTCAGGAATTCAAATGTGACCTCAGACTTAGTAGCTGTAAAAGTTACTTAATGCTGTTTGTTTTAGTTTCTATATGTGTAAAACGAATGGAAAAAAGAAACTGGCAAATCTTTGCCAAGAAAACCCTAACTGGTGTCACAAAGAGTCAGATATGACTGAATAACAACAATAACACCCCTTATAGCTTTCATGTTCTATGTTCTAAAGTCCCATCAGATCTATAACTGTTTAATTCTATTCTAGTAACACATACCATGTGGGCAAATTAACCTGCCTGTCTGGTAAATGACACTGGTGGAAAGCAGCAAATGTACTGGTACCTAGAGGATCATGTCACAATTGTCAATGAGGTATAAGCTCAAAATCTCAGTTACAATTCCATTGCCTATAGGCACTGCTCTTAAGATTTAATTGCCAATCCTTGAGGGGACTGAGTCACTGTCCTTATGTATCAACATAAAAAAGTCTTCCAGACTGTTTTAAAAATCATACTTCCCTTTTTTGCCGTTTTAAATACATTTTCCCCATTTAATTCATATTTCCTATGGTGTTTTAAAATTTTATCAAACACTCTTCTATATATACATATATATATAATATAACATACATATATTTGTGAAGTATATAAGGCAAGTTTTACTATCTCTATTTTATAGATGAGGAAACTGAAGGTCTTAGGAAATTATTTGCCTTGTTTTCCTCAATTTCCTTATTTGTAAAAGGGAGAAGGAAATGGCAAATCATTCCAGTATCTCTGCCAAAAGATACTGGACCCAAATGGGGTCACAAGGAGTCAGACATCATTGAAAAACAGCTGAACAAAACTTCTGCAAAGAGAGTAAGGGAGCAGAGAACATTTAATGTCATCTTTGAGATAAAAGGTGGACATCATAATCTCATAGCATTCAGTTTAACTTTTTTTAAAAAAAATTCTTTCCATGTACATAAAGTCATTAGGGATAATGGATTTTTTTTTAAATTTTGTTTGTGTCATATCAATTTAAAAATATTCCTATATTCTTCATAGTAATTGTGAGTTTTTTTTTTTTGTCTTGTTTTTTTGCTTTTTGCTGAGGCAATTGGGGTTGTGACTTGCCCAGGGTCACACAGCTGGGAAGTGTCTGAGACCAGATTTGAACTCAGGTCCTCCTGACTTCAGGGCTGGTGCTCTATCCACTGCGCCACCTAGCTGCCCTGTAATTGTGAGTTTTTAAACAGTATTTTAAAATTCCACCATATTAACATATCATCACAATTTGCTTTTTGTTCTCCATATATAAGCATCTGTAAATTTCCAATTCTTTCTTATTACAAAAAGTGTGGTAATGAATATTTGGAGATATGTTAAATCTTTCTGTCTTTGATTCATAAAGTTGTGCTTGGGTACTTCCCTTTTAGACTGCTCAGTGCTAAGCTAATAAAAGAAACCACTCTTTATTCACTAACACATTTTCTCTGGCTTTATATCCTCCCCAGGGTTAAAAAAGCATCTTCATGGAGAGAAGCACTGCACCTGTCAGGCATGTGGTAGAGGCTAGAAATATTCCTCTGTAGTGTAGAGTTTAGAATATGCTTCTGATATCCCTTCTAATGTTGGAATTCTAGAATTCCAAATTTTTAATACGACTTTAAGCAGAGAAAGGAAGCACAGACATGGGTCCTAAAAACTCAAAGCTGTATTTTCAAGGATAGCTAGTTTCTACAGCAAATGAATTGAGTGGATGAGGGGATTCAAACTTAGAGACTTAAAAAAATAACTTAGAACATTAAATGACAGATACTTCACCAAGAGTATTCTTTTCAAACCCTAATACAAATGGTGTCTGGAACTGTTAAATCCTGCTTGTTTTCTTGATCAACTGCCTGTCAGAACAAGTTCCTAGTTAAGTATCAGTCTTTCTGCATGAACTATGACCATTGGGCATGAAAGATGTGAAAAATGATTAGAAAATTTCTAAGAGCTCAATAGTCAGCTCTTCCAATCTCAAATCAGGGATAGACAATGAAAATACTCATTATCTACATGAATTTCACATAACCAACATTGCTGATATATTCTCCCATTTTTCAATCTCAGAGGAATTATCTTTTCTTTCTGTACTTGTGCATTAACTTTTTTCTGAATTCAAATTAAACTTTTTAGAGTAAGTCTATTGCTTCAACCTATCAAAGTGCCTCTATAATGCTGGTTGCCATTCAATATGTTCTAGCCATCCCTTTTGCCTTTCTGTCATCCAAAATATTAATTCAGTTGAATATTCAGTGCCATAATGACACTGAGGACATAATGTCTAGCATTTCATTTCTCTAGGACAAATCAGTTCATTAACAAACAACTACTGAGTTTCACTAGTTCCTAATCATACCTCTTTGTTCTTTCAGCCAATGCACATCTTTATATCATGATTACAGAAATATCAATATTTTGTCAAATAATTGTTCAAGGTCCTAATTCTAAATATCTAAAATAGTCCTCTAATTTACCCACCTAACAATTTGCTCTCCCCTGTTAACAAGGGAAATGAAGTTAGTCTACCATTTCTGTTTTTGATGATTCCATAGTGATCCAAAGTGATAGCCTCTTTTCCACTTCAATACTTTACAGATTTTGCCATGAATCAATGTCAAATGAGTTCACAGACTTATAGCATCAAATATCTGCTTTCTTTTTCTTGAGAAAATCAAGACTTCTCCCTGTCTCTCACCTTCTGTGAACCTCCATGCTTCTGCAAAGGCCATTCACAGCCCTTTATCAGAGTTCATAATTATTTCAAAGGCAGTTCACAGCCCACTTATGTTCAGTCCACATGCACAACATGTACCCTAATGCTTAAGGAAGTCAGCTACAATTCCTGTAATCTACGATCAATGCCATCAAGTGAACTAGTAAGGACCCTTGACTTCCTAGAAGCAAAGTCTTTTGTTTCTTAAGTGGACTAACTGTGTCATCTTGTGCCTTGTTCAGCATCAATGGGTGGATACCTGTGCTGATTTCTGAGGCTATTACTGAGAAACCAATGATTTGAACTGTTTTTAAGGCAAAATTTTCACTTTTCTTGGTTTGCTAGACTGAGCACCCATAATCCAATTTCAGCCCCTGACCTGTTTTGAGATACTTCTTTGTTACAATACAAAGATAATTTCATAAAATAAGAATAAAAAATAGTTTTTTAAATTCTTGAAAGTGCCTGCTAATTTCCTTTGACAACTCATAAAAGATTCCAGTGATCACTGGTGATGTACAGGCACACCCATGAACAAATGGGCTCAAGGTTATTTGCATAATATTATTCTCATTAATGGAGAAGGATTATTCAATGCTTGGTGCCTACCAAAGGGCAGAACTAGCAAGCACCTGGGAGACAAGAGATCCCATTTTTTTCTGTTTTCCCTCATGGAAAGAGAGCACATGGCAGATGTAAGTAGCTCTAATTTTTCTTTATGGGGAGAGGGCCTTGGGAGGAGACATCTCTGGGAAGAAGCCAACCCAACTGATCATTCAAGTTGCATTGGGCAGCTAATACAGAAGGACTGGTAGACAAAACATACTTGGGTATATGTCTAGAGAGCAAAATTCCTGAGTGAAAGAATTTGAAAATCTTAGTCACTTTCTTATTATAATTTCCTTCACTTAAGCCTCCTCACAACCTGGTCACCATCCTCTAGACCCAGGCCAGATTATCAATGTCCTTATTAAAATGTGGTACCCAGAAGTGGTCCTATGAGAGAACAAGACTTTTTGCCCGCACTTGCTCTTTATATATATAATACTATCAGAAATAAAATTTAGTTCAGCATCAAAAGAGGAACCAAGATGTGCTGTATTATGTCAATATTGAATTGATGACATGCTTCACATTGGTTCCCCTTATGCTTCCCTGTCCCACTCCAGAAGGCTAATCTATTATAAATCTATTGTAAAGAGCAATAGACTTGGAATCAAGATCCAGATTTGAGTTCCATTTTGGTCATAAAGTAGCCACAAGAACTTAAGGAAATCATATCATTTCACTGGGTCTCAATTTTCTTATCTATAAAAAAGGGGGAGATAATATCCCAAGTAGCTCCCTTCTAAGATTTTTTTTAAATCAGGATCAAATGAGATAATGGATATAAAGTTCTTTGGAAGCAAAAAGAGCTTTAAGACCTGAACCTCTACCATTTTTATTTCATCACTTCAGAAACATGATTTCATCAATGTGGATTCTCCTAGTGATGTTGTTGTTTGGTTATTTCAATCATGTTTGATTCTTTGTGGAGTTTTCTTGGCACAGATAATGTAGTGGTTTGCCATTTGCTTCTCCAGTTCATTTTACAAATTGAGGAACTGAAGTAAATGGGATTAAATAACTGCCCAGGATCACATAACCAATAAATATTTGAGAGTGGATTTGAACTCATGAAAATGAGTTTCCCTGATTCTGAGCCAGTGATCTATCCGCTACATCACATAGCTGCTTTCCTAAAGATGAATTTACCACATTTAGATAGATTGATTCTAAATTGTACTCATTGTCAGACTCATAAGCAAAGCCTTTGTAGCTCAGTGGGCTCATCTAGAGCTCTTGCTCAATTGATATAGTCCTTGAAAATGTGAGCCTACTGCCATAAGACAATCAAACTTTACTATCTTATCATTATCATCATCATCTTAGATTTGTTTCCAGTGTGTAGAGATAAATATCCTTTGATATGATCTTGTCAAGTACTGGCACTTGTGAAACAGGCCTTAATCTCAATTCAGAACTTAATGAAACTTCTTTTATATGTAAATTGGAAAGGTAGCTACCTACATAACATAATTGGAAATATTAGTAGACACTAGAAGCCTTCTGTGACTCTTCAACTTCTTCCCCCAGCCCTGCCAAATACTTTCCTTAATAACACTAGTCTTAACCTAAAATTCTCAGCATTGGTTTAAGATCTTTGGTAAAAGGCACTGAATTAAGAAAGGTGCTTTTTTCTATTTATATTTTGACTATTTATCTATAAAGAAATGACTTTTAGTCTCATATTTCTGTTAGTTCTCTATATATATATGTATATATATATGTGTACATATATATACGTATATCTTTTAGTTAAGAATTTATCTTAAGCTTTATCTGTGAAAGGTTCTTTTCATTTTTTAATGGTATGACCTTTGAATTGATAAAGGGTGCAAGTAAAATGGTCTCAAAAGAAGAATTGTGAATTCTTCATAACAGTGTGAAAGAATGCTCCAAACAACTGATACTCAAAGAAAGGTGAATCAGAACAGCTCTGATATCTTGATCTACAACATACCCAGGATATTGCTAAAGATGACAAAAGATGTGAAAACTCAGTATCAGAGTGGTTGAAGGAAGAGGAGCACACTAAAACATGATTGGTAGAGCCGGAATTTTGAAAAAATAATGGAATTATATAAGAAAGACACTAAAACAGCCCTGTTCTTATTTTTATTTAAGTATCATTTTATTTAAGTATCATTGTTAAGTGTTAAGTCATTATTGAACTTATTACAATAAGAGCAACAAGCAACATCCTGGGGAAAGCTAAATGGCAAATCTAACATTGTTAGTCGAAAAAATCAGTTGAACCAAAACAGAGAAAGAAAGATCAGACTCAGCTGTATTTCAATTGTGAAAAAGACTCAAGTAGTTTTAGCAAACTACACATTTTCAGCACGAGTCACCAATGTACCACCGCAGCCGTAAAAGCTAGCATAATGTTTATTTTTGTTCAGAGTATCTAGTTCAGTGTCACTCACGTTCCTATTTGGTAAGATCAGATATATGGTACTATAATCAGTTCTGGGTGCCACAGTTTAGGAAGGAAACCAACAATTTGGATTATATCCAGAAGATGGTGATCAGATTGGTGACAAAACTTTCAAACAGGTGCTTTGAGAAACTATTTAAAAAAGGGGAGAAGGATGTATACACTCCTAGAAAGCATTCCCTAAATAAAATATAATAGTTATTTTCCATTATTTGAGGAGTTTTTATGAATAAAATAAACAAAAAACAAGTAACGACAAGATTATGTGACGATCAACTGTGTTAGACTTAGCTCTTCTTAGCAATACAGTAATCCAAGACAATTCCAATATACTTAAGTTAGAAAATGCCATCATTATCCAGAGAGAGAATGATGGAGACTGAATGAGGATAGAAATATAGTATTTTCACCTTTTTATTTGTTTGCTTTTTCTTTACTTGTTTTTTCCCTTTGGTTCTGATTTTTCTTCTACAACATGACTAATTTGGAAATATGTTTAAAATGATTATACATGTAAAACCTATATTAGATTTCTTATTCTTTTGGGAGAAGAGAGTGGGAGAATGGAGGGAGAAAAGGAAATCTGGAGTTCAAAATCTTATAAAGATGAATGTTGAGGACTATTTTTACATGTGATTGAAGAAACAAAATACTATTAAATTTAAAAAAAAGAAAAAAATAAAATGTAAATTTATAGCAAGTAAGGATTGTTTCATTCTTTATGCTTGTATTCCCAGGGCTACAACATAGTAGGAGCTTAATAAATAAATATCGCTTAATTGATTAGAATCATCTTTTTTTTTTTTTTCTTGGTCCAGGAGAAGAAATCTTTGTTTTGGGCCTAGACTGATTTTGGTTTCAAGGAGCTTTTTAACCAATCTATTGTAGGAGTGTGTGTGTGTGTGTGTGTGTGTGTGTGTGTGTGTGTGTGTGTGTGTGTGTGTGTGTGTGTGTCCCCTTAGGATTCAAATGCTTTCTTTCATATTTTCTGTGTAGTTCCATTAACTTCCCTGAGGCCCAGTCTCAAGAAGATAGGCAAGAACAAGTTCCCATTCCCAATGAGGTGAGATCTCCAGACTATATCAAGCTGGGCTTATTTCAAGCAGAATTTAATGAATTGCAAATATTTTTGTGTGTTTCATCAGTATAAAGTGCCTAACATAGGCATAATTAGACATGATTATCAGGAAAAAGGCAGGAAAAATAAAAGAGCCACTGGTGTAATCTTCGGCTCTCTGATCTTCTGATCCCTCTTTAATCAGCATTTCATTTCTTCCTGGGGAAGAAGGAAGGGATAATTCTCCACTTCATGCAATTAACACGTGAGTTACTTTTTCAGAGATTTCCCCCTCTCACTGTATACTCTTGGCTTGGCTTTAATTCATTCCATAATATACTTTTTTGGGGAGGAAGTCAGGGCAAGGAAAAATGAAGAAAGGTGTCAGATATGTTATTTGTGCCTTTCTGTGTGAATATCAAAGAGATTTTATTGCCACTGTTTTAATATACTTGTTCTATATCAGTGGTTCTTAATTTTGTGGTCTTAGCATTCCTTTACACTATTAAAACAACTGAAGACCCCCAAAGAGTTCTGTTTATGCATTATACATCTATCAATATTTGCTATATCAGAAATTAAAACATGTAGTGTTGTTGTGAGAATAGTTTTGACCTTATAGATCATCTTAAAAAGTGTTAGAAACTCCCTGGGGGTTCTCAGGGCACACTTTGAATCTCTTGCTCTCAAAGACTTCAATTCTTGCCTCTGCCCCATTTATCTGACTTCAATAAGACCTTTTCCTTCCCATTTTTCTCCTCTGAAACTAATCCTTCTTTGAGGGCCAAGTTCCTGTCTCATCTCTGCCATAAAGATTTTCTGATCAGCCTGACCCTTTTCACAATCATCTTTTCCAGCTTTGAACTCCTCCAAGATGTATTATCTGTTTCACTCTTTACTCAAAATGATGAATTTGGAGTATGAGGCCTTGGGTTCAAATTTCATTTTTTCCACTTTCAACCTGTGTGATCTTGGACAAATCACTTAATGTGTCTAGATTTCTATTTCATTGGATTATAGATTTAAAGCTAGAAAAGAACTCTGAGGCCATTTTCCCCCATACTTCCATTTTTATACATGGGGTAATTGAGACTAGAGAAGTTTAAAAAAAATGACTTGCCTTGAGTTACACTCCTTCAGGTGTTAGAGTCAAGATTTGTATCACGTTTTTGTGATTCCAGGTTTAGCATTCTATCTGCTGTTTTCATTTTTTAGATAAAGAAAATGGATTAAGTAATCTCTAAGGTCTCTTTCAACTGTAAATCTATTATTTTTTGAGACAGTGGTACTCAATGTTTATTGTTGTTCACTTAGCACATAATAGAAAAAAAGTAAATATTTGGTTAATGGGTTGTTTGTTTCCTGATAATATTGAATGTTCAAGGTATGTGATCTGTTTAAACTACAGTAATACCTATTGCCTAATTAACTAGTTAATTAATAAGTATTGTTAATTGTTTAATTTCCTGTTTAATTCCTTAACTGCCTGGATTCTGGAGCCAAGACTGGATTGACAACATTTCTTTGAAACCCTTCTTCTTCATACTTAAATCAGTACAGGTTTGTTTCAAAAGAATAACTTTTTCTGAAGATGGTTTGAATGGATCCACTGGATGTCCTGTAAATAAAATAATTTACACTAGTTCTCACTGTCATTTTAATTCACTTCCGACAGAAAGCAAATCCGAGATACTTGAACCATTTTTTGCTTCCTGGTCTTGTTGGTCTAGTGTTTATAAGAAATGCAAGCTTCCAACTTTGTGAAATTTTTTTATTAGAATCAAGAAAGCATTAAAAAAGACACTTTCCTTTTTTCTCTGTGGGAAAACCAGACAAGCCTAATTAATAAAAATGTATCATATCAATCTTCAATTATGTCTCAGTAGGGAAGGAGAAGAATACAGTTTAATAATTTTCATGCCTTTGAGAATGATGTTTCAATTTAAATAAACAGATTTTGATTTTTACATTTAGGAAATGGCATTTCAATAAAGAAACTAGTTTTGATTGGGGGAGGGAGAAGGATGGTGAGGGCAGAAGAGTAAAAAAAAAAGCTGAAATTGGAAATCCTTATCCTATAATAGCAATCGGCCAAATAATTACAGTTGGCTTCAAGCCAGTATTTAGAAGGCTGTCCCTAGGAGTCTTCCCACAAAACACCATAACTGGCTGAGAACCAACACCAAGTGAAAACATAGGAAATATAGTGAAACAATCTGTTGCCAGTCTCCAAATTGTAGAGACGACTCACCCTTCCCTTAATGATTTGGCATTTCCTCTATAAATTATAGTGACTAAGGTGAAAGAGGTTTAGTCTTCTTGCAAAGTTCCTATGCCCTGCATTCTAGATTCCAAGTCCATATTGGACTTCTTCAAAGAACACATTGCAACTAGAACACAATCTTTTTTAATGTCACATTTTTACATGCAATAATATTATTTTCAAAAGGGAAAGGATTTTAGACATTGAACATTTGGTTCAACTTCTCTTCACAAATGGGAGAACTGAGACCCAGATAAGCAAAGAGATTTTGCTCAGAGATATCTGATCTACAAGTAAAATTATCTGTCTTTTCTCGCATTTAAAGTAGTATTCTTTCTACTACATTAATCTGAAATGTCAATGTTACATGACTGACTTTTTTTCCTGACATAATTGCTGGGTACAAATATTTTATTTCTTAAAATCTTCTGGAGGGCCTTAATTTTTTTCTAGTCCTATGGTTCCTTCATTTCTACATGTGTTATGGAAGCTTTCTTATTCACAAAGATTGACAATTACTCATTGAGTTCTTGTTTTAGGAAGCTGCCCAAAGCACTGAGAATGTAATAATTGGCTTGAACAAGACACCCAGTTAATTAGGTTACAGAAGAAAGACTTCTTTCTTACTTTAAGGCCAGTTATCTATCCACGATGCTGTCTTGTAATTGAAACTCATATTTTTTAAATTCCATCTTTCGTCTTTTATAGTTTACAGATTATTAATTGAAACATTATGTCCTGAAATATTCTTGAAAATTTCCAAAGAAACCTTAGAGATGGACTCAATCAACAAATACCTTTCAAGAATATGGGACTTATGGGGTGCTATGACTAAACATTTTTTTTTAATTTCCAGGCAGCTAAAGCAGAGGCCTGCAAATAGCTCATAGACAAACTTCTGCTTCCTCTCTCTACTTCTTTTGTAGGGCCAGAAAATTAAGAATGCTTTTTACTTGTTAGAATGAAGTTTTATCACATTTAAACATGTAAAAAACCATTCATAGTGCACTAATGTGCAAAAGCAGGAATGATAGATTTGACCCATGGGCTTTACTTTGCTGATCCCTGAGTTATACCATGCATTTGGATTTCACAGTTTTAAATAATAATTCCATTTTCACTTGATTACCCTTAAAGCTTCTGTCTATTTGGTGTTGACTCTATAAGAGCTTCCTGTTTTATATATAGACTTTTGCAATGGAGAATGACAAATTCCTTCATACTGAACTTCAGTGAAGGAGGTAGCATTAGAGAGGTAGCAGAATAGAGACTGGGGGATTGGAGAGATTTCATCAGAACAAAGACTTGGCTAACAGCATATATGCTGTTAGCTACCTTACTTAGGTATCTTCATCATTAAAAAGAAGATAGAATATTCTCTCTCTGTAATATACTTATTATAACACAATGATAAAGACCTTATCATGGCTAACATTCTGGACAACCATAATTATTATGAAGAATTCTGTCTGTAGAAACTATAGGAGATTAGGGTGACCATATATATTGAGCCCAAGCCATACTGAGGAGTCTGTGTCATTTTTCAAAGGATTCTCTAAATTTGAAACTAAACTGTGCATATTCTTTGATCCAGAAGTGTTTCTACTGGGTCTGTGTCCCAAAGAGATCATAAAAAAGAAAAGGATCCACATGTGTAAAAATGTTTGTAGCAGCCCTTTTTGTAGTGGCTAGTAACTAGAAATTGACTAAATGCCCACCATTATATAGTACATAAATATAATGGAATGTTATTGTTCTATAAGAAATGATGAGTAGTCTAGTTTCAGAAAAGCCTGGAAAGATTTACATGAACTGATGCGAAGTGAAGTAAGAAGAACCAAAAGGATATTGTACACAACAACAACATTATGTGATGATCAAACTGTGATGGACTTGGGTCTTTTCAACAATGAAGTGATTTGAGGCAATGCCAATAGACATTTTAAAAAAAGCCATCTGCATTCAGAGAGAGAATTATGGAGGCAATGTGGATCAAAGCAAACTTTTGTTGTTATTTGTTTGTTTATTTGCTTGTTTGTTTGTTTTTTGCTTTCTAGTATTCCTCCCTGCCTTTGATCTGATTTTTTCTTGTAAAGAATAAGGAATATGGAAATATATTTAGAAGATAAGTTTAACTTATATTGGATTTCTTGGGGGGGATAGAAGAAAGAGGGTGAAAAAATTTGAATAGAAAGTGAATGTTGAAAACTATCTTTGCATGTATTTAGACAAATAAAAACTATTGAAAATAAAAGGATGGGTTCAGGTCATTAACACAAACTAGTTCCAGCTGGAGCATTCATAATCCTTATTAATTGAAACTTTATTTAACTTCTTAATATTTAATCACCAAAAATGCTTTGTATTGCCTTATTTCACATCAATAAGTTTCTCTGTTTGAAGAAAATCTCCAGTTTTGTCCATGTAGCCCACAATGGGGACTGACATATATGCTCTGGCTGGGGGATGATAAAAATCAAAATCAAAATATCACAGAACTTTAGAGTAGGAAGGGGCTTGAGACTTTTTTTTACAAGCTGTTTTATAGACAAATATAGAGGTATACAAAAATCTGTACAGGTATTTAATGACAGGATCAAGACTACAATTAGTTTCCAGAGTTTCCAGCAACCAATGTGGGGCTCCCTGAAAAACTTTTCTATTTAGGGGATCATTTTGACTGGAACATGAACTTACATAATGCATTTGTTGTTATGGAGCTCTTAGGGCCACAATAATTCCTTAAAATAATTAACTGATGTGCTAGGTGACTTAAATACAGATGTGTGTAATGTTCTGCTTTCCTGACTTGGTGACATACTGCTTCTTCTTGGCTTTGTGGAAATGATGAATCTGTTTCCATGGGATGTGGATGGGAAAGATAGTCATATAGTACTGCTTACATTGGATCATGGATTCAGAATTGGAAAGGATGTTAGATGCCATCAAGTTCAATCTCTCTCATTTCACAGATGAGAAAAGTGAAGCAAAGAGTGGTTAAGTGACTTGCCTAGGGTCATACAGCTAATAAATGCAGAATTTGAACCCAGATCTACATGCCTCTAAATCTACTATGCCATGCTTCTTCTTATAGGATAATTGTAGACAGCTATTCCTTGGTATTATTACCTCCTCCACCTGATAGCTGTATGATGCTCCAAATTTGGGCATTTGATAGGGAATGTCCCATATGCTCATTGATGATTCTTTGTTAGAGACACGATGGACAAGCAATGTTGAAATCAACCTTGGATCCAAGAAGGTGGCATCTTTCTTTTTCTTGTATGACTCAAATACTCTCCTCCCATCAACACTCTCTGTCATATAAATATCAATTTGTGACAGGAGCTAATGCAAAGTAAAAGTCACTTCAATTGGTGTAACCATTATATGCTTTCCTCCCCGTGGCTGCCTATCTTGCTCAACACATTACCTTCAGACGTCTTCTATATACTGTCTTGATAAAACAATGACATTTCAGGTGCTTTCCAAGTCAGGGAGATGCAGACACACGTTGTTATGTGGATCAGTGACATACTGCCTGCACATGTTGAATTTTCCAGGTGCAATCATGGTTTCCCTCCCCTCCCTTCTTTGTCTTGTCTCATGATCAAATACATTTCCTTTTTCAAACTCAAGGACACCTTGTCTTCACCTCACCTACTAAATAATGTTTACAGGGAAGAAAATAGACAAAATAGGACCAGAAGATACTGAACCAGGAAAGTTGTACCACAGGGAGGTATGCTGTTCTAAATGTGCTTATTTTGAGGTCTCCTTGACCCAGATCCTTAAGCCCTTTGCAAAATCATCTACTTCTGATTTGCTCAAATGTGTACTTATCTTTAATCTGGAAAAGAAGGGTGTGTATATATGTGTGTGTGTAGGAGTGCCTTGGTGGTGGTGTTGAGGGGGTTGGAGATAAGAAACTCAGGCTTCCTAAACTTTGACCATTAGTGAATGGTTTCCCAGAGGTGGCTCATGGGGAATTTAACAGCTTCCAGCCGGCTTTGCTTATTCTGTTACTCTGTCTTTCTACTTTGTCAGAGACAGTGCACTTCTATAAATCCATTATTCCAGTAAATGCCAGTTTCTAGGAGATTTTTTTTTCTTTTTGCATTGTCTGGCGAAGCCCTAACATATCTGGAGCTGCCGATTGTTATACCAGGTGGCTCTGATGGATGACCGATGTACTCAGAGCTGCTCGGAATATTTATCTTTGAAAAATGGAGACCATAGCTGGGTTGGATCGGATACATTAATAAATCACCGTGGGTGTCATTAATTCCTGACAGGCTCTGACAATGAGGGGAGGAAAGGGCAAGTTTTAAGGACTAGCCCTGGGAGGACCTTATGATCCAACTTTCCTTTGTAGTTTTCATGCTAACTAAAGAATTCCTGATGATGATAAATTCCAGCAGAACAGCCTTGCTTATTTCAAGGTTTTCTTCAAATTGGTTACTTCCTTTTTTCTTCCCCATGCCACTCATTTAAAACCACTTGAAATGTTTATTATCTTTTAATATTCAACGGAAACTTTATTTTCTGGATTTTGCAACTTTGTTGCTATTGTCCTATGCTTCACATAGTGTGTGATTGAAGTTGGGATGTGAAAGGAGCCAGGCTGGGGTGAAGGCAGCTCAGGGTGCCTGGTCTACAGCACAGCAGCTAAATGAAATTGTCAGTTAAAGCAATTACCACCAAATGGTGTAGCTGAGGTGATAATCAGTGGCTGCCTTGACTTTCACCATGGCTGGAGGTAGAGAGAGAAAAGGAAGTAGAACAGCTCTTTTCCTTCCTGACAGCCGATACCTTCCTGCCACTGTGGAGCTGGGGATGAGATATTGGGAAGAGACAGGGAAGAAAGGCATCAAGAGCATTTTGGAGAACTGTGAGGTGGTTTTTTGTTTTGTTTTGTTTTGTTTTTTTTTGTAAATTATTGTCTCAGAAGAAGTGGAATGAAAATAAATCCTGCCAAAGAACTGCAGTATTGTTCTACCTCCCACCCTGACTTTAATTCAGTAAACGTTTAGTAGCCTGAGAGTGCCAGGTAGTCACAGTAGCTACTCAAGTAGAAGATATTAGCAATTAACAAATAATTCCAAATGGTGTAGCTTTGAGAAATTTTGGACTGGGGCTTCAGAGACCTGGAACCTAGTCCAGGCTCTATGACCTTCAACAAGGCAATAACCCTTCTTGGGTCTTGATATATAGAAATACTAATCTACAAAGTAATTGACTAAGCTGGATTTTTTTAAACAATCCTAAGACTGTAATTCTATGATGTATGAAAATATTTAATAGGATGATGCTGAGCTGTTACTAGCATGGAGCCACTAAGAAGTTGTCCCAAGGCAGACAATTTACCGTCTGTGAAATAAATATAATGTGTGTGTTCCTTTGGCAAGGTAGAAGAAGGAGAGGGGAGTAGGAGCTTAGATGGTGACAGAAGAAGGTGGTTCAGGATCTGGATAGTAATGAGGACGTGGGATTGCAGCTTTCTTCTTTCCCTCTTTATGTCTCTTAAAATAAATCCTGAGCTTGACCTGCCCTGTTTTTCTAAGGGCTTCTCTCTCCTTCCCATTTTTCCACTCAAATCAGTTTCTTTCCTTTATCTCTCCCTATAACAATCAGGAATTCTTTCTCTCCATCCTCTCCCCTTTGAGAAGGGAATTAATAATCTTGGTTTTACTTTTCTTTTGGTACCACAGTGTGGGAGTCAGCCTTCTTATGTCTACTCTGTCACAGTAGAAATAGGATGGCATCTTTAATTACATGAATGAAACTAAATAACTTTTGAAAGCTCTTGCAACCCTAAGATGCTATCCTCCAAGCCATTATGGTAATAAATTTTCCTTCTCATTCAATTGAATGTCAAAATAATTTATTTTATTAATACCATGAATTATTAAGTTGATATGAAGAAACATTTCCTGTTATTTATGCTAGTGGTGTTTTCCTAAGCAGCATCTGTTCTTTAGGTGGCAAAATTACTAGTTATAACTCTGCTGTGGCATAATATATATAATTATATATGTAATTATAAAAATAATTATATATATTTGTAGATATATAATTATATGTATGAAGATATATAAAGTATGTTATCTATAAATATGTATAAATATTTTATGTATTGATATGTAGATGTAGATATCCTGTGTATGAATTATGATGCTTAAAAGTACATATAATATATGCATATATATATATATAAATAATTACAGTTATTTGGGTACAGGATATTCAAAGACCACAGTGGATATCCTCAGTATTTTCTGCCAAACTTTTACCTATATACTTCTCTTAAGGCTAAGTTAGAGAATGAGAAAAGAAGGTATCACCACGGGAAAGTAGCAATGTACTAGCACTGGACTCAGAAGAATTGGTTCCCAAGTCCAGTCCTACCATTAAGTAACTGTATGAACAAATCATTCTATTGCTCTCCATGTTTTAGTTTCTTCATTATAAAACAGATGGGTTTTCAAGGCTTAAACTTTTTCTATTCACAAACCCTTTTCTCTCAAGAAATTTTTATATGATCCAGGGTTTATAGTTATATCAAATCAAACATTTGCTGATAATAAATCATATTTTTGCAATCCCCATATTCGATTATGAAATCCCCTATGAGGTTGTGAACTACAGTTTAAGAAGCAAGAGATTAGATGATCTCTAAGGTCACTTCTAGTTTTAAAATTTTCTTTAAAACAATAATAAAGATTAAATATTATAAAACTGTTACTTTGTGGCTATAATCACCTCCTCATTAATACCAATAGTCACTCTCTCTTCACTAGACTCCTAGCTTTAAATGTAAACAAATCTTTAATATATCTTGAAAAATGCTTTTGAGACAGTTTCTCCTTTTAAGCACTTTTCTATTTCTTTCTTTGCACTGCCAAATTCCTCATGCTAATATTTTCTGTGAATTAATTCCCTTCACTTCCTCACAACCTACTCTATCCTGATTCTTTGCCCTTTAGTTTCCTGAAAACTCCACCATCCCTTATGATGTCCTCACCACCATCTAAGGGCTTTTTCTTAATCCTTTCCCTCCTCTGATGACTTGATCTTGCTGTACCAACATTTGATAAATGCCTACTCCTTCCTGGAAACTCTCACCTCCCTTGGCTTCTATTATGTTCTACCCCCCTATTCAGTAGCATATATAAGCTTTAGAACTGAAAGAAATATCTTTTGGTCCAATTTCATATTTTATAGCAAAGAAAACTAAGACCCAGAGGAATGAAATGACCTCCAATCCCATAGTTCCAATTGCATCTTGTATATCTCCTTTGAATATTTCATAGGAATGTAAACTTTCTATTTAAAAAATAGAATTCACCAACTTTTCCACTAAAGTCACCTCTCCTCCTAACTTCCTTACTTATGTTGAGGACACCAACATAAATAGTTATGCATGACTCACATAGTCATGTGAATTTTCTAAATGCATGATTTTAATCATGCAGATTCACAATCTGGAAAGTTATCCTCAAACATTTACTCTCACTTACTTCTCCTATTCAACCAGTTGCCAAAACTTTTAATTTCTACTTCTGCATTTCTTATGGTTGATGGTTATAACTATATTATTTCATTCTATTATAATTAGGATTATTGCAATACTCTCATCCTAGGCTTCTATAATCCTGGCTTCTCTCCTCTATAAGTCAGCTAGGACCAAGGGAGCCAGGTGGCTTAATGGATAGAGTTCTGGGCCTGGAGTCAAGAAGATTGGAATTAAAATCTGTTCTCAGACATTTCATAGCTGTGTGACCCTGGGCAAGTCACTTAATCCTTTTTGCCTTATTCTACTGGAGGAGAAAAATGGCAAAGCACTTCAGGATCTTTGCTAAGACATCAATTATCTCTTTATTTTATGAAGAAAGGGAGATCCAGAGTAAGATTTGAACAATGTTGTCTCCACTCCAAATCCAAGATTCTATCCTCTATACCACTACATCTTTATTATGGATGAAGAAGGTTTCTTGGTGAAAGTTGTATTTGAATTGGTATTTTCAAACTGGGTGAAAACTGAATAGACAAAAAAGGTGAGAGTACAAATTTAGAGTTTGGGAAAGAGCCTAAACAAACACAAAGGCAGGCACATACACAGCAAGTTGGAGGTGCAGTGGAAAGGGAGACAGCAGAAGGAAATCAAATTTGGTTTGGTAATATATTGTAGGGAAGGGAATTATCTGAGATGTGGTTGAAAGTACAAGATGACAGGTTGTGAAAGAAGATTGAATTTAACTTTGTTTAACTGAACGACTTACATTTTGGAGGCACTTAATATTTTTGTGAAGATAAGTAATGTGTCTACATCTCTAATTAAGAAAGATTATCCTGGCAATGATATAAAGACTGAATCAAAGACAATAGTTGGGAAGACTTATAAGGAGGCTATTGCAAGAATACAGACAGGTGGAATGGGGGCATTACCTTCTATATTATAATTGTGGCAGTGCAAAAAAATAAGTAGGATCAGAGGTGAGATACCTTAGATTCAGAATAGATTGGTCTTGGAAACTGATTATCTAGGAGAAGGGGAAAAGAGAAAGAACCTAAGTTGCTAAGTTCTATGAATTCTTCCTCTTGAATCAGAAGATATAGATATAGATCTAGAGTTAGAAAGTATTTAAGAGGCTATCGAATTCATCCTTCACGTTTTGAAGAAACCTCTCTAACCCTACTTCCAAGGATACTACTACTCCACATAACTCTGTATGAGAGTGTGGCTACTAGAATCTAGGAGAAAGGATGTTAGATCTGGAATCAAAGGACCTTGTTCTGATCCTGGCTCAGTCACTTACTACCTTTGTGATCTTAAGTTAATTATGACTTATCTGAATCTCAGCTTCCTCATTAATAAAAGAAATTAAAATGAATTATCCTTGAGGTCTCTTGCAAAATTCTTCGGTTTCTCAAGAAAATATAAGCTTTTCAAAACAGAAAAATGGTGAAATCTTGAAGAGTTGATGGCATAAGTTGATAGGCAAGGGGATAAAATAAAATAACAGGTGAACTTGGAGTCAGGGAAGGCCTCAGTTAAAATTGTATATTTAACACTGTCCCATAAGTCATTTATTCTCTATCATCTCATTTCCCTTCTTTCTAGAATGGAGATAATCACATATGTAATATTCACCTTGTATAGCTGTTGTGGTGATAAATACTATATGTAAAGCATGTTTCATATTTAGATGAGCTGTGCAGAGAGGCTTAGATTTGGAGTCAGAAAAATATGAGTTTGAAACCTGCCTCTCATATACTATCTGTGAGTATGGGCAAGTCATTTACTATCTCAGTTTTCTCACATAGAAAAGAAGAATAAGACATCTCACAGGGTTATCATTGATCAAATGAGATAATATATGTACATATGTGTATTTGTGTTTATATACATATATGCATATCTATCTAATATATTTATTTATTCATCTATTTATGTTATCTTTCTCCATATATATATATATATCTGTGTCTAACTCTTTTGACCCCATTTGAAGTTTGTTTTTTTGTTTGTTTGCTTTTTGGCAAAGACAATGGAGTGGTTTGCCATTTTCTTCTCCAGCTCATTTTACAAATGAGGAAACTGAGGAAAACAAGTTTAAATGACTTGTCCTGAGTCATATACCTAGTGTTTGAAACCTAATTTGAACTCACAAAAATCAGTCTTCCTGATTCCAAACCCAGTGCTCTCTAACTACTGTGCCACTGTACACATGTATATACACATGCATATGTATAGATATACATGTTATATAACATTTTGCAAATTTTAAGATGCTATATGTGTCATTTATTATCACATAAATGTCAGCTATTATAATTTCTTCTTCTTCTTCTTCTTCTTCTTTCTTCTTATCAGTATATAACAGTGAATTCATTGGAATGAACTCCTGATGAGGGAAGTCCTTTTACCAAAACTGTTCAGTAGCTATTTTAAAATTTACAATTATAAAGAGTGATTTGAGGCATTGAAATCATGTAACTTGCCATAGTCAGTACATGTCAGAAGTGGGACTGACCCCTAGTCTTTGTAACTCTGTCATAGCTCTTTTATCCTGTATGCCCTTCAATCTCTCTTATCAATATAATTATTAATAATCATTATGAAAGGCACTTTAATTGATGATAGTTCACCAAAATTTCAATATAAATCCTTTCTTAAATGAAACATTTTCCTAATTGAACTTTTCTATAAAGTTTGGATTTTGATTACTCAAGTTGCTTTTTATGCTTTGTCCTCAGTTTCCTTTTCTATAAAAAGGGAAAAGGGTTGAAACAAATGATCTCTCTGGTCCCTGCCAGCTCTCATACCCAATCATTCTTGGTTCTCTTTTCTTAAGTGTTGTGTGCTTGAATTTCTAATCAAACTTGTATCAGAAATAGTATGTGAGAGGTTTCATGATAAAAACAAATCTAGCTTAATTTTAGATGTATTTTTATTCAAAGTGCTCTTTCTTTTCCCAGTATGCTCCCTGTGCCAGCTTCTAGACATAAGCACTTTTTAGTATTTACTTTCTAAGAGACTTAATTTGATAGTACTTACATACCACCCATCACATCTTGTTACAAAAACATAAATCAAATCATGCTTCTTCAATAGTCCCTCCTTTTTTGTGCAGTCTTTTTTGTGACAGATTTCTTTTGCAGTGGAATGAATTGGGAATTTTTATCTCTTCTCTGCTTTTCATCCATCAGATTCTGAGTCAAATATCTTGGCAGTTTTGTTTTGTGAGTGGGCTTGGGGATAAGGGGCTAGTTTGGAGACTGAACGAATATAAACCACTTTCCTACAAGTTCGTTAATACTATCATCCAACAAAGATTTATTAAGTGACTACTATGTGGCAGACAATCTACTGTTGCTAGAAGTAGGACAATATATTCCTTCCATCTATTGCATATATATCTTGAAAGTATATACTTGATTATTTACACATTGTCTCTCTCATTATTGCTAACCTGAAATTTAAGCTTAGGTTCCCTGATTTCAAATGCATGCACTACCTTGATTCTTTTCTAGTCCCTCATTTCTGGATTTTGAGATTCTCTGCCTTAAGCAAAGGGAGCACTATGTACAAAACTTAGTTTCATATATAAGATTACTTCATGTCAATTTAGGTCAATTAAAATGATATTCTTAAGCTCATTGCCTGAGAGTTGGAAGGGAACCCATAGATCATCTATCTAGCTGCCTAATTTTTAAAGATAAGGTGAGATTAAATAACTTGTGCAATGTCACATAGAGTCAATATTTCACCCTATGTCCCCTGACTTCAATGTCACAACTGAATTCAACCACTCACTTTAAATATAAAATCTGGTGGTCTATCCTCAGTTCTTATCATCCTTGACCTCTACTTATTCTTCTTTGTTGATATCATGTCCTTCATGACTTTAATGATTATCTCTCTACAAGATAACTCCCAAATTCCAATATCCAATCTGAACCTCTCCTCAAACTAAAGTCTACCATCTCTAATAGAACATTAGCTATTCCTACTTCAATATATTGTCAATTTTAAAAAAATGAAAGCTTTTTATTTTCAAAGTATTATTGAAACATTCACCCTTGCAAAACCTTGTATTCCAAATTTTTTTCTGTTTTCCCTCCACCCCCTCCCTTAAATGGCAAGTCATCCAATATATGTTAAACATGTGTAATTCTTCTATACATATTTCCACAATTATCATGAAGAATAAGAAAAATCAGATCAAAAAGAAAAAAAAATGAGAGAAAAAAAGCAAGCAAACAACAAGAAAAAAGTGAAAATACAATGTTGTGATCCACACTCAGTCCCCACAGTTCGCTCTCTGGGTGCAGATGTTTTGCCAATTTCTTAAAGTCAATATACCCAAAATGGGATCTGGTATCTTCCCTAAAACTGTTCCATTATGTCCCTGTTTCTATTGATGATACCATCATGCTCCCAGTCACATGGGGTCAAATTTTCAACTTAAACATTCACTCTTGCTTCTTCCATGCTTACCCATATCCAGCTCATTGCCTTCCTCAGAATATCCTAAAATCTGTAAAATGAGATTTAATTAGGAACTGCTCAAGCTTTTTAAAAATATCAGATGATACAAGGCAGTATAGTGTAGGGAGAGCAGCGCTATATCCTCCTCCCTCATCATCTCTCACATTTATTCCTTTCTTCTCTCTATGACCTGACACTATGTCATTCAGGCTCTCACCCTTAACAACTGTAATAAACCCCTAACTGGCTTCCTGCATCTAGTTTCCACCCATGTGCCTCAATTTGTATCTAGCCTTAATGACTCAATCGAACTGAAACCTGTTAAAGACTTTAGTTTAAAAAGGCCAGAGTCTCCCATTACATTCAAGGCCATCTCCAGTCATCTGATATATATCTGGCAATTGGATGCAGATTGTTTCGGAGGAGAAAGTGAAGCTGGTTGCTTTGCATAGCCCTCCCTCGCTTAAATCCAACTCATTTACATGCCCTAGCATCACCTCCCTGATGTCATGGTCCTCTTCAAGAACAAAGTATACGTAACAACAATACCTCTACCTAGTCCATCCAAGGACTTAACACAGTGCCTGACACTATCATGAAAGGTGCTATAGAAATGCTTATTCCCTTTCCCATTCCCTCCATATAACTGTCAAAATATAATATACAGATCTTCCTTGAATCTTCAGTGCTCAAAAATTTTATTAACTAGCTGCTGCCTGTAGAATAAAATATAAACTCCTTAGTTTACAATTTAGTATGTGCCATATCTTGTCTTTGTTACACCTCTCCAGATTTATTTCATATTATTACCTTTTGCTTACTTTATGTTCCAGCTAGATAGGTTATTAATTGTTTCTATTTTCTACTTCTGAATACCTGAGTGCTCACTGGGTCTCAGTTTCCTCATCTGTAAAAAACAAGGGAGCTGGACTACTGTATCTTTTTGGTCTCTCCACATTCTGAATGTTTTTTATTCTGCAAAAATCTTGCCTCTCCTGGGAGAAGGTCATTCTTGTGATTGGACATGTTATTTTCTTCCCATTTTATAACTCTATTTATTTGTATTCCTCATTTCCTTGTTTATCCTATTTTCTCCTACCCTTTTGGTTTATGATCTTAATCATGTTTAATTCTGTAAAACCAGAAGAGATTGCTTGCATATATGATCTGATACAAGTCCAAGAAGCAGAATCTGTTTTTAGTATCCAAGGGGGGTGTTCTTGCTGTGAAAGTTTCAGTATAATACATAAACAAAAGCTTGAGCAGTCCTGATTAAATCTCATCCATTTGCCCCAAGAGTTTTATCTTGCGATTTGACTACATTAGATCCCATTTCACGTGCGCACCCTCGCTTCCACCTTGTAGAGGGGAACAGTAAATTTCTTTTAAGAAGCCTTCAGAGGTCGGCAGCATCTTTAGTCTATAACCTCTTATGACAAAAGATACTATTTTCTCTTGCCAAGAGAATAGTTCTAAAAACACACTGCTCCTATCTATTTATTGCTCTTGATTTATGACATTTTGGGGAGGATGCAAGGGAGAATTTCAGTAAGGTTGATTCTTTGTAGGAGCAATTGACAAGATTCTTATAGTATGCTTTGAGGCATCTTGAGGAGGTGCTTTTCCTCCCTCCTTCTCAAATCATTTAACATTTAATTATATTCTATTTTGGGCATATTATAATAGAGAGAAAAACAACACTATACTACAACGAAGAACATTCTATGCCTAAGCCATCATCCCATTTGCCATTTTGAAATAAAACTAAGAAATAATCTTTCTTCAAAAATAACTGACATATGGTATTACTTCTTTTTTTCCCTTTTAGAACACTCATATTTTGGAGCAGGGATCATGTTCTCTTAGGATATAGTACAGGAAAGCTCAAATGTCTCTTCATGTAGAAAACAGTGCCATTACTTATGAGCCAGTTTCGATTACATTAAGAAAAAACATGGAGCTCTTCAATTAAGTTTCTCTACCCTAGGCCTTACTACCTATGTAAATTTAAGCAAATCTTTCACTTTCTTGGGGTCTTAATTCCTTCATTTGTAAAATAAAAGGACTGTATGAAATGGCAGAAACATCTAGGATTACTTTCAGCTTTAAATTATGACTCCTGAGATGGATTGATGTCCCCAATTTACTTTGTAAATATATCTTCAGGGACAAACAAGAATACATTTCTAATGGTTGATTTTCTAACAGTGATGTGTAAGGGAGATGTGAGAAATAATAATAATACTAATGTGATATATAGGACATAGACTCATAGAAAATAGGGCCAAAAGGAGACTGAAAAGAACATCTAGTTTAATCCCTTACTTTTAGATATATTGTTTCCATGGATTTATTGTTGCTGTTCAGTTGTTTTCAGTGGCACCTGTCCCTTTGTGGAATTTTCTTGGCAAAGATAGTGGATTGGCTTACCATTTCCTTCTCCAGCTGAGGAAACCAAGGCAAATTTAATTAAATGACTTAACTAAGAATACACAGTAAGCAAGCATCTGAAGGCCAGATTTAAACTTAGAAAGATGAGTCTCCCTGACTCCAGGACTGACATTCTATGCATTGTGCCACCCAGTTGCCTCAATTTGCAGATAGGACAAATGAGACTTGCAATAATAATCTTTGAAGACTAGAACAAATAAGTTTATATAGAAAATGAACTATTTAGGAGTTTAAACTGTTTTAAAAAACCTAGATATTTAAGTTCTAAGAGAAGAAAAGAAACAAGTTGTGTTTTTTTTTTTTTGTTGTTGTTGTTCTTATTGTTTTGTATAGGGAAAGGAAAGATATTTATTTCTGAGAGAGGAAAAGAGATATGGAAAATAGGAAAAAAAGACAAAAAGAAAGGAAGAAAGAAAAGAGAAGGAAATTAAGAGAAAAAAATCATAAGGAAAGAGAAAGAAAGAACTAATGAATGAATGACTGAGCTACATCACATGGTTACATACATGGGGCTCTTTCTACCATATGATATGGAAACCTTATACAGGCTAAAAGAATACTAACTTATTTGGAAAGAGAGGGCGGCTTCTTTTCAGATCATAATCCAATTAAATTTTTGGTCCGTACCTATAAAGCACTATAACCCATTAAATTCTATCTACATCTTTCCACAACTACCTCAGACCAATAAATAAGAAACTGCTCTACTGAACTCCTTGAGCACCTACTCCGTGCAAGGTACTATGACCAAAATTCCCACTTTCCTCATTGCTTTTTTTCAATTTTACCTTTTCTGCATAAAAGTAGCATACTTAAACGGTATGGCCACAGACAAAGATGTTTGCTTTTTCCCAGTGAAATAATCCTTGCAGATAATAAACTTTAACAAGGAAATTGTGGGTTGTACAGGTTCAAAAACTACTTTAGTATATTTCTCCATACCCCAATTAAAATGGGAATAGAGCATATGCTCCCCTGCTGGAGTCTGTTAGTGTGGTGAAGTGGGAGGGAGTTCTAGATAGCTAACAGAGATTCCCTTTTTATTGTTTGGTTTACAGGCAATCATATCATTCTACACAAACTATAATTTCCTCTTTGTTATCTGGTCTTCCTCCAGACAACACACTTCACTAAAGAAATAATAATGAAGCACTGCATTTGTTGCCACTGTGGGTTGTACTGCTGGAATGGGAGGGAGCCAACAACTGGAGATTGATGCATTATTAAGTAAGGGAAAGGGTTCTTATGTATTCTATCTCTAGATAATACAACCATTCCCCAATTTACTTTTTTGGTTTTTTTTTCTATGAGATTTTAAACTTTTTATTATATTCTTTCTTCTGCAAAAAATCATTCAGGTATTGATGAACTATGAGGTCTTATGGAAACATTGAGTTAAGTAGCACAACAAAGTTGTCATTGCACTTTGGCAAATTGTGTCTATAATCCTAACAGCATATACAATCAATGGTGGCTGTTCAGAACTTTCTTCATCTGGGATCACAAGTCTAGATCTGGGAGGAGATCTGAGACATAATCTAGTCTATTGTCTGCCACCCCCTTTTGTGGATGAGAAGACTGAGGCCTAGAGTAATTAAATGACTTGTTCAAGATCACAATGATTGAGGCAAGATTTGAATACACTTCGTTTGACTTAAATCCAGAGCTCTTTACCTCGTACCTGAATTACCTCTTTGATGGTTCCTGAGACCACATTTTGGAATGGGATTCTAAAACATATTGAGGAGTAACAGTGGGAGTCAGAAGACAGTTAATATGGTTTTCCCTTTATGCCTTTTCTCTTCCTCTCTGACACTTCAAATCATGTCTACTCTCAAAGGGCCAGCTTGTGTCCACCATCCTCCATGAATTTTAGCCCTCACTTCTATCTCTTTTCACTGAACTCAAATTGTACTTATTGTTTGCTCTACAAAATCTAATTTAGTCCACTGCAAAAAGACCCTTGGCGCCCTGTAGGAGACTAGACTTGATTGCTTCTAAGTTCCCATCTACCTTTATGATTCAATGAAAACGTTTTTCATCAGATTCTTGGAAACAGGTCCCAGAATATACTAAGACTTAGAATCAAAACTAGTTATTGCTTGAAATGTGAATTGGAAGAATAATAGCTATTGTCCTGCCTTGTTCATAAGGCATTTGTGAAGACAGCAATTGATGAACTGAAAAAATAATAGAAATGTAGGTTCTTATTATCATTATTTTGTCTCCTACACTTTGAATGTTTCCCTCTTCTCTCCATCCAAATTCCTCCTTCAGTCTTTAGTTTAAGCACACCTCTAACATAAATCATTTCCTGAATACTCCAGTTCACAATGACCTCTCCCTTCTGGGAACTTCTTTTGAATTAATGGATTGTACCATACATTCACTGCTGAATGAATATCTGCATGGTATCTAGGAGAAAGTCATGGGTGGGGGAAAGGAGATCTGGGTTTAAGTTTCACATTAACCTAGTCACATCCCTGCTCTGGGAGGGGGTTTTCTCTGACAAAATGGAAGCCTCCCACTTGAGTGTTAAAGTAAACAGTTAAAAGTAGCTTTTAATGAAGTAGAATATGGTTCTTAATCAGCTACTTGAATAACTGAGCCCAACTTTCTATGGTCTTTCTAATAGCCATAAAGAGTGATTAGTGGTACCCAGGTGAAGTGCCCATGAAAGAACACGACATGAAAGAAGCCCCATATGCTTCCTAGAGAGCATATTGAGTAATTGTTCCATCTAGCTCTTCCCCATCAATGATTATTCCTTCAGACTGCATATTAGGCTCCTCAATCCCTCCCTATTTAAAGATTGCCTCTCCCCTCTCCTTCCCTGTTGGGTGATTGCTCCTTTGGAGGCCTTTCCCTATTGGATAATTAATTACTTCCTTTAGACCATCATTTGCTTACAGGTCATCCACTTTGGGGGCAAGGAGGAGGGAAGAGAATTTAACTTCAGCCAGATACAAATTGTTCAACTTAAATTTCAAATCAATCCATTAATCATTGTTTCATGCTCTCCAGGGCTATGGGACCAAGGGAGGGACCTAAGGCCGCTGATAGCTCAGTAAATGAGTGTTGCTTTCAGTTAGGAATATCTAAGTTAAAATCTAGCCTCATACTTAGTAGCTATGTGACCCTGAGCGAGTCACTTAAGCATTATTTACCACAGTTTTCTCATCTATAAAATGGAGATAATAATCACACCTATTTCTCAAGGTTGTTGCTAGAATCAGGTGAGATAATATTTGTAAAATATTTAGCATAGCTAAACCTGGAACATACTAAGCTGTATAAATGTGTGTGTATAGCACAGAAATTGAAGCAAAAAGGTGCAATGACATCAGATGTGTAGCAGTCAGGATCTGACTCCAGTTCCAGTGTTCTTTGTACCAGGCTGGGCGAGTCTGACCCTGTTATTTTACAGAAGAGGTTTAGGGAGCTGAAATGACCTGCCCAGGGTCACTTAGCTCATTTTTTTTTTCAGAACTTGGACTAAAATCCATGTGGTCTCCATTGTGCTTTCTAAATTACAGCATTCACAGAACTAGTACCATCACAAGTCTAAAACCAAGTGGAGTGCAGGGGCTTTTTTTATTTTTGTTTTTTATTCTCTAGAGCATAGCATAGGCTCTCCAGTACTCAAATGGATCCCATATATTTGGCAGCTCCCTCCATCCAAATCTCAACTCTCACATTCTTGCCTAATCTCTTCATCCCCAACCATAAGTGTACAACCCACTGGAAGTCTTTCTCCTAATATTGTTTGGGAAGCACTCTAGCTGTCTACTTGTCCTCCCTTGTTGCTGCCATATCATCAGACCATCTTCACTTCCTATCATACAATTTCTGGATGATGTCTTGTACTCCTATACTCATTGATTACATTCTCAAAAGCACTACCTGTCTGTTCTTTGTGTGTTACTTACTTTTAATTCTTCAAAGGCAGTGAGTAGTATTCCATGTCTCTTTGTTGTGTAACAACCTTGTAGAATGGAGTATTTTTTTTAAGACAATTGCTTTTATGGACTTGGCCCATAGCAGTCATTTGATAAATATTTGATTTATTAAATTGGATTTTGGTTTTTATGAACTCAACTTTTATTTTAAATATGGGTAAAGGGATTACATAGTATCAGAAAATTAGAGTTGTGCTACTCTAAGCTCGTTTCCTGGGAAAGAAGGCAGAGACACACTGACACACTCCTGGTAACAAGCACAAACTCTAGAGCTGAGGGGAGGGCTCCAGTGTCCACTCCATCTTGGGAAGTGCGTCTCATATGTGGTTTGATTATTTTCCCACTTAAGTTTCATTAATCATTTCTGAAAAGCAATGAACTTGAACCACTAGTGAAGTCAAGTTTCTCACTTGTAAGATAGAGATAATAATAGCCCTTATCTCACAGAGTTGTTGTGAGGATCAAATGAAATACTATTTGTAAAGTACTTAGCCCAGTGCCTGGCAAATTATTGGTGAATTTTTGTTCCCTTCCTACTCTGTCTCTCCAAGATTTACTATTACTCCTATTTTAGCTGGGGAGCTTGTGCTATTCCTTAGCCCCAAATTCCTAGGGCAGGTTTAGAGGATGGTTTCCCAGTGGAATCCCTTTTCTTATTGAGTCCTACCCAGACAAAGACCTCATAAGTAGTGTTTATGCCATGAAAAACCAACTCTTTGAAAAATATGACTGGAGATTGCTTTTTTTTTATGACTATGGAGGTATCTGACTACCTACAGCTATAAGAGAATTAATTTTACTAAGGAGCAAGGGTATCCACTGTGTCCTGGGGGTTAACCTGGCCAAGCTATAGGCAACCAGCAGGAATCAGAGTTCAGTGACAGGAACCTGTAGTTAGAGATAAAAATCCATCCAAGCCACATTAAAAATAGGTGTGGTTTCTTCCAAGAAGAAAAAAAAAAATCAGTAGCTCATAGAGGACATGATTTACCTCAGGATCTGGCCTTTATGAAGGCAGACAAATATAAATGGAGGCTCTCCTGGATGACACAGAATACTCAATTTGAAAAATAAAAAAGCCTCAGAGTTTAATGTCTAATTTCATTTTCCAGCTATGGTTATGAGAGAGCTATTGATTCTGCTGGGGCAGGCTGAAGCAAAAATAAAGTGGATTTAGGCAAGGCGCCTTTGTTATGCTTTCCAGCTTGGTTTCTGCCCCTAGGGAGTCCCATTTAACTTGGCTCCATTCCTTCACAAGGGAGAGAAGGGAAAGTTTTGAAGCCTTTAGTCTCTCTTTTGGAATAGGGTTCCTGAGAAAAGGAAGCTCCTACTCTTTCAACACCAATAACATTGATTTCATTTATAACAATGCTTGAATCTTCGGCTACACTTTCTCTTGTATTTTGTTAGCAGCAAGGCAAAGTTTAGAAAAGTCATAATTCAATTCAATAAGCATTTATTAAACACTTACTATATGCCAGGCATTCTCCTAGGGAATATAAATGTATTATATGTCTTTAGGCATTCTCTGACCATATAAAGACAAAAAAGAAGCAGTGCCTGACCTCTAGGAGTATATAACTTACTTGCAGGAATGACATATACAGGTGACTACATTTTTAAGAATATAAAATAATTTCAGGAATGGGTCTTCATTAATAATTGGATGAATCAAGAAAGGTTCTGTAGAAGGTGGCAATTGAATTGAGCTTTGAAGGGAGTTGGGGTTCTAAGAAGCAGAGATGAAAAAGGAGAGCTCCTCACACTTGGGAGACAATGAAAAAAGGCTTAGATAAAAAAGAAGGAAGAAGTATTATACAATGGCAACATGCAGTTAGAAGAAAAAAAAAGAAGGAAGAAACAAAAAGTACTTGAAGGGGGAAAAATATATAATCAGCTTAGTAAGACAGATTGGAATCAGAACATGAAGCGCTTTATATGACAGAGAGATGAATTGGTACTTTATCCTAGAGGCAATCATCCTAGAACTATTGAATACTTTTGAATAAGGGAGTAACACTGTCAGAGTTATGCTTAGTGTTAGAGATTTAAAGATAGATTCAAATTAAGGTAGATGGATTGGGTAAGGACTGAACTTGTGATTTCACTGATATGAGGAGCTGAAGAAATGCAGTTTACTAACTCTACCAGTACAGGTAGGTAAATTCTCTTTAACATACTCTTAGAAAGCTACCTAAAGGAACAGAGCCACTAAACTGTGCATAAGGATCCCTGTGGGCTACATATGACTTAGAAAACCACATGTTAACATTATCTATTTTTGATTGTATTTTTATCCCATCAAATGTTTCCCAATTACACTTTAACATATCTTAGCCATACTCAAGATGGTAAAAAGCTGGGCCAAGTATTTGATGCCTTAGGCCCAGGACACTGATTTGTCAAGTAACTTGCTCCGGATCCTAGGGATAGTGCTAATGATGTTTCGTAAGTACACCTGATTAACTTCCTATTACCATAGATTATGCAACTTGCTTTGGTCTTTGACATAAAAGAATTCAATTGCATCTTCTTCCATTTTGCTTACATCAGTAGAATGAAAATTTAATTTCACAATTATCTTGACCAATATTTGTCAAATATTCTTATAGTATTAGATTTGCAAGGATGAGATTATTTCTACACACTAATTTATTTTTGTGCAACTAGAATAGAGTGTTGGGCCAGGGGTCAGGGAGACTCATTTTCCTGAGTCCAAATCTGGTCTCAGATAAATTCTGTGTAGTAGTAGTAGTAGTGTAGTAGTAGTGTAGTAGTAGTGTAATAGTTATGTCATCTTGGGCAATGCACTTAAACTCTATTTGTCTCAGTTTCCCCATCTGTAAAATGAGCTGGAGAAGGAAACAACAAGCCACTCCAGTATCTTTGCCCAAGAAAACCCTAAATGGTTACACAATTGAACAACAAAACTTATTTCTTTAGTAAGCAGATAGTACTTCTTCAGCATCTTAGGCAAGTGACTACTTCTTTTAGTCAGAAATTATAATTTAGTTGGTGGAATGAACTTTTTTACATGGAAATTCCCTTTGAAGATGCATTTCAGAGCTGTCTTAACACTATTAGAGAAATGCTTGGGATATGAAAAGAAAAAGTAATTTGTTTATAATCACACAACTAGAACGTACAAATCAAAAGCAGTACTTAAGACAAGGTCTTCTAGATCCCAAAATTGGCCCCCTTTTGACTACATCATGCTTCCCCTAATTTTATACTAATGATATTGATTATTGATATATGTATATATATATATGTATTTATGTATGTATGTATGTGTCTTGCTTTTGCAAGCTATTTAAGTCAAAAGTGTATTTCATAAGTCTGGCCCTGAGAATTGTGGTTAAAAAAAAGGACCAAATACATATATCCTACTTAGATACCTTGCTTGTTGTGAAATCTTTACTCCGGGTGTCCTATGTCACATAATCCTGTCTATGTTATGCCTTTCAGAAGGTTAAATTCAGGTTAAAATATTATTTTGGCAAACTGAATCACAATTATAGAGAATGTTAGAGTGGAAAGGTTCTTTCAAATATGAAGCAGAAAATGTCAGAAGTGGACTTTTGAATGCAAGAAAATTTGGAGTAGATTATTAGAGCTGGAGAGAATTTTAAGATAGAGAACAAACAAAAAGTTGGAGAAAGTCACAAAATACAAAATGTTAGAGCTATAAGGGGCTTTGGAACATAGGACATAGAAAATCAGTGTAGAAGACCTTATAATTTATCCAGTTCAAGTCCCTTTTTAGATAGAGGTAGAAATGGAGGCCCAGAGAGATTGAATTCCCTACTCACATAAAGTTACATAACAATTTCATGAAAGAATCAGGTGTCCTTACTTAAATTCTGATTCACTACAGGCTATCACAATTGAGTCTCATGAGTTAATATCACATCATTTTCAATAGTGATATGCAGTAAGTTCTTAATGGGATTTGAATCTAATATTTCATATTTGACATGCTCCTGGTTCATCTGAGATTCTCACAATCATTTTTACAAAAAGAAGGTCCTTGCCTTAGCTTGAGTCAATCTCATGAGAGAATAGATCAAACCTTTCAGTTTATCAACCATCTAATGTAAAAAAGTATGTACTTATTTATTAACACATTAAATAGTATAAGTATCTGGCTGTCACAAGAGATCCTATTCATAATATAATATAAGCACTTCAGTCCCTTCAGCATTAGCATTGATACCTAATCATAATATTATAGATTTAAAGTTGGCAAGGAATTTTAAAAATTAGGATTAAGGCCATCTAGTTCAAATTTATCATCTTAGAATTGTGGAAACTGAGACCCAGAAAATTTCTGAAGGTTGATCATTCCATGATTCTATATTCATGCAACTTCCTAATGAGTCAAAACTTATATTACAGTCCCTAATGACATTGTTCAGATGGGCACACTATCCTCCCACCTCACCACTTTTGTTTCCACATAATTTAAATAAATGGATGGATTTCCCATGTAGATTATTATAACACATTTGAATACTTTCATTGTTAAAGCAAAAAGAGACACAAAACAAAAACATAAATTGTACATTTACTACACATATTCAACTCAGTATTAGCCAAACATAAAGCTAGTCAACAAATTAGCATTTATTAAGTGTGTATTATGTACAGCCACTACTGACCCTGTACTTTAAGATCCAGTGTTTACTATTTCTGGAACAAGCCCCTCCATCTCCAGGGTATAATACTTTCCCTCCTCATCTCTATTTCTTGACTTCATTCAAGTTTCCTTTGAAATTATTTTTTTCTACGAGAAGCACCCCTTTAATGCTACTGATTTCCCTTATCATGTCTAATTTAGCTTGCACATATCTTGCTTGTACATATTTGTTTGCATGTTGTCTTCCTCTCCCCAACCAGGCTGTAAGCTCTCTGTTTTGTCTTTTGCCTTTCTTTCTATCCCCCAGTGCCTGGAATAGTGCTTGGTAAACAGTGGACACTTAAATGCTTATTGATAAGAGCTCAATGAGATAGAAAATTGAGGGGAAACGGGGGCCCTGCCTTCAAGTGGCACAATATCTAGTAAAAAGGGACAAGGGGTCAGGTAACTCTAATCAAAGACAGTGATCAGTGTCCCAAGAGAGACACAGACTAAAGGAGACAAGATTTTATAATGGGAAAGTTCAATGGCAAATTTCTTATTTCCTATTGGCAGGAGGAGGCCGTGCTTTATGAATACAGGCTTCTATGAGGATCTAGATATATATGTTGTATTTTGTGGCAAGAAGCTGTTGGGCTGCTTTAGCTCGAGGCCCAAGAGGGCTGCTTGTCTAATAATTGCTTTCATCATACTTGTGATGGGGCTTCCTCACTAACCTGTAGATAACATCACATTCTGCTCCACCCAAGTGGCCCTCAAAAAGAGACCAGCTGGTAGTTTTCCCTGAAGCAGAAAAAAACAAGCACCCCCTGCTCAGCACACCATCACCCCGTTTATCCTTCGCAGAATGTAAATGAAAAGCAATGTTTTCTATAAACATCTGCATTATGAAGACTGAAGGGCATTTTCATCATTTTCCAGAGACCTTCCATGAAAACCGCAGGGAGAAGACTAAACTAATAGACAGATACATCATGTGAGGATGGATGTCAACATTTTCTTTTAATCAGTGCACAGTCAATACTCTGCATTAGGAATAACTAATTAGTTTCTCGACTTCTTCCCACAGATGTCATTGCAAAATATATCTGAGGAATGTCATCCACACTTGAAGAGAGGACAAGCATTATAATTAAGTATTAGGCTATCTTACTAGTTTGAAACTGCCATGAAGTGTGAAATGGCTATAATTCACATTTTTAAGATCCTGCATTTATTAGCATCTATTTTATGCTCAAGGTTAGTGGTGTGCAGCCGGGATTGTCAAAAAAAAAATTAAATTCTACTTTTCTTTGCTACTTCAGAGTGTGTGACGATACACGTGTGGAAGGAAATGAAGAGCAAGAATGGAATCCTTGCACTTCTGCTTAAGTCTTAGATCCCAAAGGATTGGAAGCTTATCTTCCTCTGTGAATAACAAGAGGTAATCAGATGTATAGCTGGATGACAGAGACTCTGAATTCTTCCATGAGCAACTCTCCATACCAGATAAAATTCAGAGGACTGAGAGCTACAGGCTTGTAAACCTAAACACAATCCCACTGGTGCCTGACAATTACATCTTCCCTGGAGAAAAGGGATTTACATTTTCCAAATTTCTTACAAAAGAAATGAGGTAGTAGACTATCCTATTGGAGAGTGGGGAAAGTGTTATTCCTCATTACAAATGAGAGAAAAGGTAGCATTCATTTATTCATTAGATAACTATTTATGGAAAACCAACTATATGCAAAGCAGTATGTCAGGTGATGAGGGAGATATAAAGATGCATAAAAATAGTTTCTATTCCTGTACTATTTGCAATTTAGCTGAAGTGAAGAAAGTATAAGGAAGTGGTAGAGAATAAAGCATATGCACAAAATCATAGAATACATAAAACACTAGTTCTAATTGTTATATTAATATAACATTCAGTGAATAACTACTTACTAAGTACCTACTATACGTCAGGCACTGTATTAATTGTTGGGGATACAAAGAAAGACAGTACCTGATTTCTAGGTGCTCACAATCTAATGGAGGAGACATTATGTAAACAACTATGTACAAATAAGATACATAGAGGATCAATTGGAAATAATCACTGGAGGGAAGGCACTAGAATTAAGAGGGATCAGAAAAAAGGCTTCTTGTAGAAGGTAGGATTTTAGCTGGGCTTGAGATACCAAGTGATTATATTTATAAAGCATTTAGACAGTACTTGGCACATAGTAGGCACTTAATAAATTATGGTTCCCTTCACATTTCAAGTTCCTCCCCTCCAGACACAAAGAACAACTCAGAATTCAGAAGGTGGTGATAAACAGGAAGCAAATCATCACAAAGGCAGTAGACATAATTTAACATTCAAGAAACAGCAAGGCTAGCATCCCTACTTCTGGAAATGCATGGGGATGAGTTATAAAGTTTAAGACTGGAAATTTGAAGGAGGGGGGCAGGTCATGAAGAGTTTGAACTATTGTACTTCTCAGAGAAATATGTTGCTCATCTCTGGGGAAGGTGTGAGTGATTTGTTGATAGAAGAAGGAACTTTTAAATTGTTTTCTCTATAAAAGGGATGGATTTGTGTTGACTCATTCATATTTTTGAGACACCTGGAGGAAGAAGTAGCTACAAAATAGATCTTGTGAAAGATCTGGGGATTTTAGTAGACGACATACTCAATGGGAATCAACAGTGTGATGTGGCTTCCAAAAAATCTTAGGCTGCATTATAATTGGTTCCCAATCTTCTAGAAAGATAGGGCTAACCAGTAGTAGGCAATTAAAGCAAAGTCATAGGCATAGTCCAAGCCATGATCTAAAATATCCCTGATAAAGTCAAGGCAAAGAAGTCACTAGCAAGAGTCGTGCAATACAGATGAAGCAAAATTGGCTGAGTACCTAGGATGAGGTAACACTGAAACAGCCCAAGGTATTAGTGAGCAACAGACTGATTAATACCAAATTCCTCTTTGACTATGGATATGGTGACATATCTCTTTCTAACTTAACTTTACTAATGAATAATTGAAGAAAGCACCCAAAGAAAGAAATTCCATTGTCCTCTGTGTTAGTCTGACCACATCTTCAATACTATCTTTAGTTTTGGGTGTCATATGTCAGGAAGTTCCTTATCAAGCAGGAGGATGGCCAGGAGAGGGATCAGGATATTAAGAGTAATTGAAGTTATGCCTTACACAAGGATTAGCTGAAAGAATTGGGGTTGTTCTTCCCAGGTGTGAAAAGACTTGGTAGAAATATGATAGCTATTATGAAGTACTGGAAGAAGCATTATGTGTGGAAGGTTTTATTTCATTTTTTTAGTTTGTTATTATTTGATATCTTTGCTAAGAAAACCCTCAAAAGGGGTCACAAAGTGTTGGATATGACTGAAAAATGATTAAACAACAACAAAGACATGTAGATAATTATGATAATAATAGTAATAGAATTTATATAGTGCCTATGTGTCAGATACTGTGCACTTTACAAATAATATTTCATTTGATCCTCATGATAACCCTTGGAGCTAGGTGCTAGTATTACCTCCATATTAAAATCTAAGAAACTGAGGAAGGGGTTAAAAAGACTTAACCAAAGTCATTTGGGGAGTTTATGGGGGGGGAATTGTTTTTTAGTCTCCCCATCCTTGGATAGTCTTGATGATCATGGTTTTTTTTTTTTCTGATATTTTTTCTGATGCTTTTATATTTCCTTAGTCTTGAATCAATGAGTTTTTAGCCTGGTCAACCAAGCACTTCTTGTAGACGTTATCTACCTTTAGTCTATAAATGTGTTTCATGAAATCTCACTTATACCTGAGTACATTTCTCTTCACCTTTCAAGTATAGGCTGTGGTACATATGGGATAGGGAGTATCAGTCTTTTTAGATTTCCAGTATCAGTGGAGCATGAACTATGGGGCAGAATCCTTATTTTCCTTATCTATGTTACTTTTTCAGGCACATGAAAAGTTGGCAGACCCTTTCTCTTATCAGAGTTTTTGTGTCTACCCTTCCAAAGAGGCAGTAGTTTTCTTGCAGTGAGCACAAAGTGGGCAACAATGGGCAGATGGCCAGCCCATCTTGAATTAAATTCCAGATTTGCTGATAAGAGTCTGGAAATTTCATTGGTTTCATTGGGGGTCAAGCCATAACTTCTTTCCATATCAAAAGAAACTGGAGACAAACTCCATCTAAAGCCTGATCATCCTTGTGGCTGTACCTCAAAGGACAAGTAAAGGGGCTGAGATATTAATTTCTTTTCCCTAATCTTATAGGTCAGAACTGGCACTAAGAGGCAAATATCAGAGAAAATGATTTCACCTAATGGAGGACTTCCTAAGTCAAGCCAACAAACATTTACTAAATACATACTAAGTTCAAGATACTAAGATTAAATCAAAAGTCCTTCCTCTCAAAGAGCTTATACTTTATCAAGGAAGAAATGATTCAATCACAAAAAAGTATACTACAAGGATGGATATGTGGACAATGGAAAGATATGGATCAAACCATCTAGTAAAATTTGAGTAGAGAGGTCATTTTTAGATGAAAAAAATAGGGAAGGCTTCATATAAGAAATGATGCCTTTGCTGGACCTGGAAAAAAGAGAAATCTGAGCTTCTCCCAAACAGCATGAGTAATCATGGAAGACCCCGAGATAACTGTTACTTGAAGCCTTAGAAAGAAGGCTAGATGAGCAGTTTCTGAGGATATTTTATTGTCAAAGGGAGTAGAGGGTCCCCAATCTCACTTTTAATCCTGACATTTTATGACTAGAATGTATGACAATAATATTAGGCAACATTCACTAATCATCTGAGATCTAAACTATGATCCTGGAACCTGATTATCATTAGGCTTTAACTAATCACAGACAATTACTGATCAAAAGATAAATTATGGTGACATTTGGTTTATTGTTTGTTGAATTCACTTCTGATTCCATATCTGTCTTGGGTAAAAAGGGCTGTCATTATGTACCTCTAATCTCCCATTATTCTTTGTTTTGAAAAGGTTATAATTGGAATAAAACAAGATTGGCTGGAAGCCAATATCAATGAAGAATAGAATTAAGCAAGATTTTCTATACCCATAAAGATGCACCTTCCTATGAAGATAGAAAGTTAGATTTAAAGACAACTATTTTCCAGAATACAAACCAACATTAAGTAAATGTTTTTGTGTTAAGGAGATTGGTGAGTGGGTAAAGATAAAGAATAGATGTTTTTGTTTAGTTTTTTTTCAGCTTAGTAATTTTCCTAAATTTAAACTTATAAATATCTGAGAAAGGTATTGAGAATCATACATTAATATTACTACTATCAATATAAAGAAGTCTATACATTTCTTGCTTCAGAAGCTGAAGGAAGAAAGAACCTAAAGGAAAATTTTATAAAAATCTCTTTTTTTTTTTAGATAAGGAAGCTAAGACTCTGAGAAAGAATGTGGTTTGCCTCAGAGGTTAATAAGTTAAAATTTTGTGAGCATAGACATCATGTGTATCCATCACCTTTTCTGAGATAATTAAACTTTTTCTGGTTTGAAAATTTACTTAATGTTTATTCTTTTAGAATCATAGAATCATTTGTTTAGGACTGAAAATATCCTTAAAATTTATCTATCCATCTGCCTCATTTTATGGATATGGAGAAAGGCCCATCAATATCAAATATCTTGTTTAAGATCACAGAAGTAACCAGAGAAAGAGCTGGAATTCTGACCTGTGTCCTTTACCTTGAAAATCATGCATTGTTGGTTTTTTTTCCATTTTATCTTGCTTCTTCATTCCTGAAACACTGTTTCTTTGCTTTATTAATAGAGTTGAGTGCTTGATTTCTGAGTGTAGTGTCTCACACAGGAGGAAGGCATTTAATACAAATCCATTGAGATGAATTAAAATAGTTAGAATTTACTTTTGAAGGTCTTTCCTCCCTTTGAAGCTCTGTTTTATAAACAAAAATTCTATTACTCTTGATTTTGTCCATGTGATTACTTCTCTTGATATGAATCCTCCTTTCCTCCCTTCTTCCCTCCTTTTCTTTTTCTTTCCTCTTTCCTTCTTTCTCTTTCTTATTTTTGAGTTCAGATCTAGTCTTTTGACACTTAGCCAGCCACATGAGTCTGGGCAGGTCACTTAATCCTGTTTGCCTCAGTTTCTTCATCTGACAAATGAACAGGAGAAGGAAATGGCAAATCACTGCAATATATTTGCTAAGAAAAACTCAAATTGGGACATGAAGGAAACAATTGAAATTAACTAAACAGCAACAGTAATGGAGTTTTCTCCAGGGCAGAAAGAGGTTAAGTGATTTGTCCAGAGTCACATAGTTAGTAGGTATCAGACATCAATATTTAAACTCTAGTCTTTCTGACTCCCCGCCCAATGCTCTATCCATTGGGCTGTCTAGTTGCTCTCTAAAGGCTACTACAAATTATGAATTAAATGGCCCACTTTTTATGTTTTAGATCACTGGTTCTTAAGAACTATGAATATTTTAAATGAATATATTTTAAAAGACACTTTAGCTAGGTGCTATATTCAACTTCTATTGTTGTTTAGTCATATCCAATTCTTTCTGACTCCATTTGAAGTTTTCTTGGCAAAGGTACTGAATGGTTTGCCATTTCTTTCTCCAACTCATTTTACAAATGAGGAAACTGAGGCAAACATGGTGAAGTGACTTGCTTAGGGTCACATAGATACTGAGGCCAGATTTTAACCCAAGGAAGAAAAATCTTCCTTATTTCAGGACCAGAATGCTCTCCCCTGCATCACTTAGCTGCCCCATATATTCACCTTTCATAGTCTGCATTTTATTCATATTCACTTGTTATTCAAGGTATGTTCTCTTGTACAACCTAGTTAGTGAGGGGAAACAAGCCCAGTCTCCTTCTTCATTAATTTGGAATAACATGTCATCATTAGTTTAGAATAATTCCACATATGGGGAATGTTAATAAACATCTCATAGGGAGAATGATGGGTGTAGGCTTTTGCATACTAAGCTACTTACTAATCTAGGGAGATGCAGCAGTTTTTATTTTTAAACTCAACTCTGAATTTATTTGTAAACATCTTAAGGAAGATTACTGATACAGTAAATCTGAAATGGAGAGCAATGAACCCAAGCTATTGCAGACCAGAACAGTACTGATTCTTTTAACTTATAGCCTAAGAAGGCAGTAAACATGGTTACTCTAAGATGAAATGCCAGAGGCCTTAAACTCTCTCAAATAATGGCTCTCATTAAAATAAAATAAATAAAAAACCCACACATGCCAGCAAACAAGATTGAGTTTTGATGAAACAACAAAACCAAAGTTAAGCCATTTTTTTTTTTAAATCAAGAGGGAAGTTCTCAGGAGGAGACAGGGCAAGCTAAAGTCTTTCCAGCTGTGACTGCTATTTGGCCAAGTGAAGGACCTACAGATATTTGAAAAAAAGGAAGGGGAGAGAGAGTTATGTGAACAAAACCCAGATGTGATCCATTAATCTGATAACTTTTTCCACAATAACAAATACCTTCTGTAGACCAAAACTATCCAGAAGGTGAAATGATAAATCTCTCCTGTCTCCTCACAAACTTAGACTGGTTGGCTCTGATTCAGCCATACTGCGCTTTCTACACTTCACATCTTACCATATTTTTGTTGGATATGTTTTTCCATACTTATTTTCACAGTGGTTAGAAAGCTGAATTTGGAGTCAGGAAGACCTGGTTCAAATCTGACCTTAGATGCTTACTAGCTGTGTGATCCTGGGCAAGTCACTTGACCCCTCTCACTCTCACTTTCTTCACCTGTAAAATGGGAATAATACTAGCATCTACATTATAGGTTGTTATGACAATCAAATGAGATATATGCAAAGTGCTTTGCAAACCTTAAAGGCTATATAAATGCTATTGTTGTTGTCATTATTATTAGACATTTTGGTGTGGTGGGTAGAAAGCTGGAGGGAAAGAAGCAAGTATTTATTATGTACCTATGATATAGTATATACTAAGAACTATGTTAAGAACAAAAGTTTTCATTCCCCAATCAATAAATGGTCAAATGATATGAATAGATAATTTTCAGACAATGAAATTATAGTTATATGAAAAAATGTTCTAAATCACTATTGATTAGAGAAATGAAATTAAAACAACTCCGAGTTACCACCCCACACTTCTCAGATTGGCTAAGATGAAAGGAAAAAATAATGAGAAATGTTAGAGGACATGTGGAAGAACTGGAACACTGGTTCATTGTTGGTGGAGTTGTGAATTAATCCAGCTATTCTGGAAATCAATTTGAAACTATGCCCAAAGGGCTACCAAACTCCTTTGATCCAATGTTTCTACTGGGTCTGTATCCCAAAGAGATCATAAAAAAAAGGAAAAAGGACCCACATGTGCAAAAATGTTTGTAGCATTCTTTTTTTTTTAGTGGCAAGAAACTGGAAACTGAGTGGATTCCAATCAGTTGGGGAATGATGCATGAAGGTAACAGAATATTATTGTTCTATAAAATATGATGAGCATACTGACTTCAGAAAAGTCTGGAAAGACTTACATGAACTAAGTGAAATGAGCAAAACCAAAAGAACAGCAACAACAAGATTATGTGATGATCAATTGGAATGGATGTAGCTCTTTTCAACAATGAGGTGATTCAAGGAAATTCCAATAGACTTAGGATGGAAAGAGCCATCTGCGTTCAGAGAGAGAGCTATCAAGACTGAATATAGATTGGAGCAAAGTATTTTCACCTTATTTTGTTGTTTGTTTTTTTCTTTGTGTTTTTTTTTCTTTTTTCACCTTTTGATCTTATTTTTCTTGTGCAGCATAACAAATATGGATGTATGTTTAGAAGACCTGCACATGTTTATCCAATAGAATTGCTTGTTATTTATGGAAGGAAATGGGGAGGGAAGGGAGGGAAAAAAATTGAAACAAGATTTTGCAAAGGTGTATGTTGAAAACTTTCTTTGCATCTATTTGGTAAAATAAAAAGCTATTAAAATGGGGAGGAAGAATAAATGTTTTATAAATATTTCATTTGAGCTTGGATGATACAGTTGAAGAAACTGATGCAGACAGAGGTTAAGTGATTTGGTCAAGCTCACATAGCTAGGAAGAATCTGAAGCTATATTTGAAAGAACTCAGGTTTTTCTGACTTTAGGGCTAGAGCTCTACCCATTAAGATGCCACTTTGCTGCTACACAATAGACAAGATCTGAACTTACTGTCCATCTCTGACATATCGACTCCGTTATTGTGGGTAAGTATTGGTGAAGGGAATTTCCTAATTGAGTGTAGTGTCCAATACTAGTATAATCACAGCTCTGGACAATGTTTTAAAAAAAATTCTACAAAAAACTTAAGAGATTATTGATCAGAGAAATTCAAATTAAGGCAACTCTGAGGTATCACTACACACCTGTCAGATTGGCTAAGATGACAGGAAAAGATAATGATGAATGTTGGAGAGGATGTGGGAAAACTGGGACACTAATGCATTGCTGGTAGAGTTGTGGACTGATCCAAACATTCTGGCGAGAAATATGTCACTCTGCCCAAAGGGCTATTAAAGGAGGGAAAGGGACCCACATGTGCAAGAATGTTTGTGGCAGCCCTTTTTGTAGTGGCTAGAAACTGGAAACTGAAGGGATGCCCATCAATTGGAGAGTGGATGAATAAATTATGGTATATGAATGTTATGGAATATTATTGTTCTATAAGAAACGACCAGCTTGATGATTTCCGAAAAGCTTGGAAAGACTTACATGAATTGATAGTAAGTGAAATGAGTAAAACCAAGAGAACATTAAACACAGCAATAAGACTATGTGATAATCAATTGTGATAGGTGGCTCTTTTCAACAAAGGTGGAGATTCAGGTCAATTCCAAGAGACTTGTAATGGAGAGAGACATTTGCATCCAGAAAGAGGGACTGTGGGAACTGAATGTGGATCGCTACATATAGCATTTTCCTCTGTTTTGTGGTTGTTTACTTCATTTTTTTTCTTTTTGTTCTGATTTTTCTCGTGCAGCATAATAATTGTGGAAATATGTATAGAAGAATTATACATGTTTAGTATATATATTGGATTGCTTGCTGTCTGGAAAAGGGGTAGGAGAAAAATTTGGAATACAAGGTTTTGCAAAAGTGAATGCTGAAAACTATCTTTGCATGTGTTTTGAAAATAAAAAGCTATTATTAAAAGAAACCTTGAGAGATAGTAGGTGGTTTGGTTTAAACAACATCTAAAACACACCTAGAATATAATCACACAGTGCTAGAACTGGGCAAAACCTCAGACAGCATCTACTTCAAAGCTCTCATTTTTCGATGAAGAGACAAACCCAGGCAAGGGAAGGATCTGTTAACTTTTCCAAGATCCCCAACTTGTTGGTGGCATGATCCAGACTAGAATATTGGTTTCCTGATGTGCTTCTTGATTATTCTTGTTGTTATACCATTCTGCCTCTTTAATCAAACATTCTCTGAATAGTCTTGGCTGTTTATACCAATTCAGGGACCAGATATAGATTGTTCATGCACCATCCCCATAAAATGAATTTTAATTCTATGACTCCACAAATTGAGGTTGTTTTTCTGCCAGTTCATTCTCCCTTCAATATGCAAGGTTAAAGCTAATCCATAGTGCAATGGAATTGTGACAGTATTAAAATACTTGCATGGATACATTTGTAGGGGTCAGATTTTGCTATTTAATCTACTAGAGTTGGAGAAAAAACAAAGAAGAAACTAATGCAGATCACATTTGAATTTCCACTTTTTAGAGGTAGATTCTAATTCAGAGCTTTCCTCAGAAATAATTCCAAAACAAGGAATTTTGGAGTTGAAATAAGAGACAGAATGGTGTGTGAGAAAGAACACTGAATTTGTCTGTTCTAACACATGTATGATCTTGGGCAATCTTCTTTTTGAATTTTGATTTCCTTATTTGTAAAAGGAGAGGTTTAGAATAGATAATCTTGAAAGTTTAACTCAATCTATAATTGAAATAGAATATGTTTAATTTTGTTCCTGTTGTTCAGTCATTTAAGTTCAGTGTAATTCTTTTTGTAACTCCATTTGGGGTTTTCTTGGCAAAGATACTGGAGCAGTTTGACTTTCTATCTCCAGCTCATTTTTTTGGATGGGGTTAAGTGACCTGATCAGGGTTACACAGCTAGTAAGTGAATGAGTTTAAATTTGAACCCAGGTCGACCTGGCTCTAAGCAGGCACTCTTATCCACTGTGCCAACTAGCAGCCTCTCATTTTGGGCTACTTTGACCTCGAAATCTATGATCCTCCAAAGAGATTAAATTGCCATGTAGATAATAATCTAGCTCCTGGCTCCAGCCTTGATGTGAACAGACTATATTTACTCAGCATTACCAAGAAAAAAAATATATTTAGCATTACAACATGAGGCACTGAGCCTCATTCCTTACTCAAAGCCTTCATTCCATCCCTACCTCAGATACTCATTAATTATTTGATTCTGTTTGACCCTATACAAGCCATTCAAAGTCCCTGGGCATTAGTTTTTTCATCTGAAAAATGAGATGGTTGGACCAGGTAACTCTGAAAGTCTCCTCCACTTCTATGTCTATTATGTTATTAATCCTACCCAAACTGGCTAGTATAAGAAGGGATTTAGCGTTACATTGAAAAGCAGTGTGGTCTAATAGAAAGAATGCTGGCTCTGGAGCCGCAATTCCAGTCTAGCCTTGGACACATATTGGTTATGTAAACCTTATGCAACAATCAGTGTCCCCAGGCATTTTTTTAAATTAAATTAGAAAAATTATCTATTTTAAACTTAAATACTAAATAGGAAAATAAAAAAAATGGCAGTTACATTCCAGGTACTTTTTAAAGATGAAAAACTTAAGAGCCATTGCTGATCTACTTAGGTAGCAAAGGAAAAGTTTCCTCACTGGGTGTTCCCTTTATTAATGAGATCACAGCTCAAGGACCCAGCACTTTCCAAGAGGTAAATCAGTGTCTATTTCTAGTCACTCTTTTAGCCCTTTAAAACAGGAACCTACTGTGAATGATGAAAATATTCTTCAATAATCAAGAATTTTAAGTCAACCTATAGCAACTTGTAAGGGAAAAGCTGGGCACAGGAAAACTGCATGATGGGGAATATTTTTAAAAGGTCAGTTCTAGGTTATAAGCCAGGATTAAAAGAGCTTCAACCTTGTTTCCTATAGATATGTCTTGGCCCATGGAAATCCTAATTGTGAATAACTAAACATTGTTTTAGTTATTTTCAGAATGCTCTATTTCAAAAAGCAAAAAGTCAGTATATTATTTAGGATTTGTAAATATATACATACATATGTATATATATACACATATATGAAAACACATTCATATATACACATATGTATATGTGTATATACACATATAATATCTGGGCTCTAGGTGTTGGAATGGTAGAGAGTACAAGGTCTAGAGTTGGAAAGACTCATCTTCCTGAGTTCAAATTTGACCTCAGGGACTTAATTACTGTGTGACTCTGGGCAAGTCATTGTACCCTGCTTGCCTTTGTTGCTTATTTATAAAATGAACTGGAGAAAGACATGGCAAACCATGTCAGTATCTTGCCAAATAAACTCCAAAAGAGTCAGACAAGATGAAGTGATTGAATAACAACACACATACTATGTTAACTATATATAAATTTTCAGTTTAGTAATTACTCTCCAGAACCCTTTCCCTATCCTGTCATTCCTCCAGCCTTCTAGTCTGCTTCCTTTAGAAAGTGCTTTTCTTTAGAGAACTCACCTTTAGAGACATACATCCTGCTCAGTTCTAAGGAGCACCGAATTAAAGAATGAAGCACAAGTTACACTTTGCTTCTGGCAAAGAACCTATTTCCTTGGCATGGGCTACCGTGGTATTAACTCAGAAAGCCCTAAGTCCTCATTGGAGACTCTTTGACCACAGTTTCTGCCCAAATTCCTTTTTCTATATATAACCCGTTCTTAGAAGAGGAAGAAAGGATCTGGCCACATCCATTTTCTGTGCTGAAAATGACTACATTAAAAACCAATATAGCTTTCTTTTTATTGCATTGTGTAATTCTAAAAAAATATGTTCCCACACCAGATTCTTTCCTAATAAAGGACTCTCATTGCCCACCAATTATGTGCAATACATTTACATTTCTAACCTGTAAATCTTTATGAACACTAGGGATTTTTGCAATTGCAATTTTTGTAATTCATACCAAGCACTGAAAACACTTCTCTATTTGGGAAACATAGCACAAAGAAAACCTTAATTTGCTGGGAATTATGATATTATTATTTTCCAACATGACCACTGCCACATTAGTGGGCATGCTACATTTAAATTGCTCCTTGGAAGGCTAGGTCTGCCTTGTACAATACAAATAGATTTGTGAGAGGCTGCCTTCCACTAATGAAATCATATTATAGATGCACCTCATCTGGTATGTATGATACTTAAGGTGGTTTCTGATTAGCTTTGGTTAAAATTACCTCTTCAGATCCGAGGAGATACAATTTTCCCTGAATGGGGCATGGGCATCTCTTGAGTGAATCTGCTTCTATTATATCCATTTTATTTGTAGGCTTATGAAAAATATCTTCTCAATGGTTATCCCCTTTACATATTGGGGCTCCTCTGCTTATAGTTTGGAATGAAAAGGTCTTATAATTTCACTGTACAGAAGCAGAATGTCTCCGGGAAAGTAGGCAATTTTACAACAGGTTTTATGTCCGGCTAATTTCATTTACCTGGGCATGATTTATTACTCTATAAAAGATGCTTATATCCCTGTTTTGGACCTCATTGTCATCCCTATAGTCTTGAGGCTATCTCAATCATTAATGGATGAGCTATTTCTCAACCAGAGATTTTTAATGCATTGCATTTCCTAATCAAGTCTTCCAAGAGCCTTGATTTTGATCAGATGACCTGTGTTCAAATCCTAACTCAATTTCTGCATGTTTGTGTTTCCTCCTCTGAAAAATAAGGCGACTGGGCTCTTTGAGAGGACTCTTAGATGACCTCTAAGGGATTTTCCAGCTCTAAATTTGTGATTCTATCATCCTCTATTTTTTCAACCAGTACTTCATGTCTCCCAGGCCCTTGATTATCGAGATATTGTTCCTATTTGCCATGTTCTGTTTGTTTCTTCTGCCCCATTCTATGACATTTCCTCTATGAAATTTCTATTCCCTCTATGATATTTGCACTCAAAAGAAAACTCAGCCCGAAACTCAATTGTCAGCAGGAAAAAAAAAATGCAACTTAGACCATCTGATTGCAATGACATGTCAATTATATGCATAAGTACAAACTAGATCACAAAGATTACCTTAGTTCCTTGAAGGGTTCTGCCCTCACATTAGGTGTTTCTATAGATTTAGGGAACACTGTGCCTTCTGCTCCTGTAATGACAAGATAGGAAAAAACCACAGTTAGTAGGGGACTGGCACATTACATTGACTCCCTTTGCCCCAAAACATAAAATATATATATGCAAAAAGTTTGTTGTATATTGGATTATTTGCCATCTAGGGAAGGGGTGGGGGCAAGAGGGAGGGAAATTGAATACAAGGTTTTGCAACGGTCAGTGGTGAAAAATTATCCTTGCATATGTTTTGAAAATAAAAAGTTTCAATAAAACTATTTGTTTTTTTTCAGTTCTGTTCAGTTCTCTGCGATCCTAATGGAGGTTTTCTTGGCAGAGATGTTGGAGTAATTTGCCATTTCCTTCCCCAGATCAATTGACAGATGAGAAAATTGAGGCAGACAGGGTTAGGTGAATTGCACAGGGCCACACAGATAGGAAGTGTCTGGAGTTGGATTTAAATCTGGTCCTCCTGAATCCAGGCCCAATGCTTTATCTATGGAATATTTAGAATGCAATAATTAAATCACACTTTGAAGATCAATGTTTTCATTTATTCATATGTTCTCTCCATCAATGCAGATTGCAACCCTGCTAAACTTGAGCAAACAATTTTGTAAGTTGCTATGACTTAAAGAGCCATCGCCACTGGTGATGAGCTGCTTCTCTCCTAATTGAGCGAATCTTTGGAGAACAGTAGAATTTCCATCTTAGGGGGACCTGCCAGATTTTAGTATTTTGCTGACATGGTCATCAAGAACCATGGGATGCTTCTATGTCAGGATGGAGCATAAGAAAATCATTTTAGTGGAGGAACTAAGTCATGAGTACATAGAAAAAACAATACTGACTAAAGTTCAGAACATAAACTTAATTTCCCTCACTCTTCCATGCAATCCCTTTTCCCTACTCCCTCCTCAGATCAGTGAGATATAGCTGAGAGAAACCTGACTTGGGAATCAGAAGACTTTTGTTCTGGTCTCATACAGCTAACCATTAAATGAGAATATGATCTTAGATAATTTCTTCTTTTGAATGCAACTATAAACTGAAAAAAAAACAGTTTTTTTGTGATAGATGAATAAAAGAATGAATAAAAATAAGCCTATGTTTACATCATTGAAAATTGCCTAAGGAACAAATCACATCTTGGTTTAGAAATAACTTTTAGAAATATTAGAATCAGACTCTGCCCCCTCATAAACAGTTGATAAGATTGTGGTTTGGAAATGTTTTAGGAACTGAGTGGGTGGAGTCCTGTTGTTATATTTTAAGTCACAAATCAGAAAAGGACAACTGCAATTAACTAGTGCTGGGGAGGATGGAAAGGGTGATAGGTAAGTAAAAAATTGGCATGATTATGGAACAACTGGAGTTATTTCAGTATAATCTAGGTAAAGATATGTTCCTGGGTACATTAATTAACAATGTTTTCTATTTTTTCCATAATTTATTATAATTTTCCCATCTGTGCAATTGACTTAAATACAAATAAATATAAGCTGATAGTACAATTTTATCTTGAAATAAAATTTTCATTCTTCTAATTTTGTATTTACAAATATATTACATCAATCACCATAGTTTGATCCTATGAGGTTTTTTAACATTCTGGTCCCTTTAGTGTAAAGTAAAATTCGACTTATTAGCCTCAGAAAAGGTTTTCTCTCCTTTTAAAATTCATAAAGAATCACTTAAAGTTCAAAGCTCTATATTTTGGGTATTAACATCAATCCCTTGACCCGATCTAGATATTTAGCTCTTGACTTTACCATCAGCTTTTATCTTTACAAGTTGTCAGCGGCAACTGCACCTCACAATCCATGAAGGTTGTTATTATCTGATTTGTCCACTCTAAACTGTTTCCAAATCATTTAAGTCTAAGTTTATCACCGTCAATTTCACTGGATGTTTGGCTGTTCTATTAACCTAAGTCAAGACAGTATCCTTAACTTATCTAAATAACCATGTACTACTCTAGTTGTTGGAGTGATCAGTGTGTTGTCATTTTCAATCATGTCCTATTCTTTGTGATCCCTATTTAGTTAAATACAAGAATATTATGTCATTTCCTTCACCAGCTCATTTTACAGATGAGGAAACTGAGTCTTTAGTTAAGTGTCTGAGGCAAGATCTGAACTCAGGAAGATGAGTTTTCCTGACTCCAGGCCTGGCACTCAGTCCACTGTGCCCTAGTAGTAGTGCAGAGGAGGGTATGTGAGCAAATGAATTCTACTCCATTTAAGATATATGTACATATTAAATTAAATTTCCAAGCTTTTTTTTAGTATTAAAATACTAACCACCACAATTTCAAATCATGACTTTTAGGCAAAAAATGGATGTTTCTAGGAAAATGAATTAATTTCATGATTTTTGTGCCAGAGGGACATGTGTGATTGGTTCCAGTTTGGAATTGGAAAGGAACATGTAAATAAAGAAAGTTTTGACTAGTTTTAAAACAGCACCAACAATTATATTGAATCATTATTTTAAAAAAAATTGTCATTGGTCCTTTCTGCCTTAATCTGGAAACTCCTTAGACATTTTCATAATGTCTTTTCCCTAAATTTCTCCTAAATATGATAAAAGAAAAACTATAAGCCGTGGAAAATTAGAGCCAGCTATAATTCTTCACCTTTCTATAATCCAATTTATGTTCTCTTCTCCTCCCCTACTCCCATTCAAATGTACCTCTCACAAAATGCTTTTTGATCTAAGCCAGCCTGATATGTCTTCCACTCTCAGAACTCCCAGGCATTTATTTGTAGTATTCATCAATCTATATGTTTAAGACTCTTCTGTAGCCTTAGATTATTGGCATGGAGCATTGACATTGAAGTCAGAAGTCTTGAATTCAAATCCTGTCTCTGACATTTATTATTTATGCAATCTTGAACTAAGTCACCCATCTTTTCTCTGTCAATAAAATAAAGCAGTTGATCTTGTTGGCCTCTGAGGTCCTGCCTTACTCTAGATAGATGATTTCTATGCTAATCTCCTGCTTTTAAAATATTTAGATGGTAAACTGCTTTAGGGAAGAGGTAGCAACTTTCATCATTTTATTTTCATAAACATAAAAGAAGTCTTTGACATAGGATAGGGAAGCAGTATTTTTAAATCAATTTCGTAAAAATTACAAATAAATCTCTGAAATTAGTGGGCCAAAATCAATGTACCTTCCCATAAAAAGCCATTTCACATGTTTAGCAGGATTTGCCCCCTTTCACAGGGTGGGGACTGAGGAAAGGAATAAATTGCCTCCTTTGGCCCCCACTTCACAGGTCTCATTCTTTTTCAGGTCTGGTACCTTTGCTTTGGCACAAGATAAATAACTGTCCTGCATTGAGTCCCCTGTGGCTACGGTCATAACATTTCTCAAGGTTGCTTAAAACATATATGGAGAAAAATACCCAGTAATGATGATGTTGGCAATGATAACAACACCTTCTGGCTGTGTAGCATTTTTACCTTCTCCAAGTGTTTTTAAATCTATCATCACTTTCTTGTGACAATAACCCTGTCAGCCACAGAGGGCAGAGGTGATTATGTCCCTTGGACCAATAAAGAAACTGAGGCAGAAGCAGAAACATAGAAAAGGATCTGGCAATTATAATAGTATGCAATGGTTTCCCGTTCAGCATATGTTGCCCCTTTACTGCAAGTTGGAAAGGGAAAATTAAATATTATGCATTTTATATATTGATGTTTGTTGATCTTCTTCTTCCCTCTCATCCCACCTTTCCCCAGGAATGGAGTTTTGAGAACTCAGGCTTATAATCTTGGGTAGCATCCTTGGTCTGAAGAACAGGAGCCTAGGAAAAGTATTTTCTTACTACTATTCTTATTTTATTTCCTGGCTTAAGTTTGTCTTTATCAGTAATGCTCTTGCTGCCCTTTTCCTCTTTACCCCAAACTCCTATCAAACTCTTCCTCTCTTTCCAGATGCCTATAAGACTTAATGTCATTAACACTAATTGAGTACTTAGTATGTGCTAATCCCATTAATGCTATTAATTATCTGAACTACTTTGGAAGCTCTTGGAAGGAAGAAACTCTGCTGCTGCAGTGCCTAGATCATGAGTAGGTAGTTAATGATGGAGAACTAGAATTGAGGAGAAAGATGAGGACTATTTATCTAAATCTTGGAGTGCCATAACTAGAGATGAAATCTGAACTCATGAGGGAGAGGGAAGGGGGATGAGAAGGAGAGAGATGAAGGGAAGAAGATGACAGGGAGGAGCAAAGGAAATATTCAGGAAGAGGTGGTGGTTGAGAATACCAAAGCTGAAGAAAGGGTTAGGAGGAAAAAGACAAAAAGCAAAGATTGGAGACATTCTTGGAGAGTGCTTTTAAAAGGTAGATCAATGTGGAAACTGGATTTCAAGCTGCTGAGAAAGAAATAGTTGTGAAGAAATGGAGGCAGCATGTAATGTTGATTCTTTCTAAACTTTGGGTGATGAAAGGAGACAGCAGGGTAAAGCTTTTTTTTAAGAATGAGGAAGGATTCATTACATTTAGAGCCTGTGGGAAAGAAGCCAAGAGAAAGGTGGAAAGACAGAATATAAGACGGGGTGGGATGGATAGTAGACTAAGCTGAAGATGATGGGAATATGTGATCAAGAGCATAAGTGAGGTCTTGGCAAGAAGGGCTACTTTTTCTTCAGGAAATGACCAGGTATTTCAGTGTGTGAAATAAGGGAAATAGAGTTGATAATCTTAATTTTCTCAGTATATAGAATATAGATATAATATAGATAGAATAGCAGGAACTAGGACACATAATAAGACTAAATCAGCTATTGAACTTCAGAAAGAAAGGAGAATGATCTGGGATCTAAGACTGCAGATGACTGCAAAAAGAATGCAAATGGTAATAAAGCCTATCTTCCGCAAGAGGCTTTTCTTGGTCCCTTTTCTTCCCCTCGTTCTCCCCCCTCCCCCAGCAAATGCCTATGCTTTCCCTCTGGAATTATCTCCCACCTACCCCACATATTTCTTATCTGTAGATAGTTGCTTGCATGTTGTTTTCTGGGTTCAAATGTGAGCTCTTTCAGGGAAAGGACTGTTTTTGCTTTTTTTTTTTTTTTTTTTTTGCATTTTTACTATTCAGTACAGCATTTGGAACATTTATGGGTAGCTAGGTAGTGCAGTGGCTAGAGTAGTGGAATAAGAAAGATCTGATTTCAAATCAAGTCTCAGAAACTTACCAGCTTTGTGATCCTAGGCAAGGTACTTAATTTCTCTCTGCTTCAATTTCTTAATCTGTAAAAAGGGGGATAATAATAGAATCTACCTAGTATGGATGTTGCAAAATGAGGACAGTGGAGTTTGGGTTAGAAGCTGGTAGTAAGAATATGCTGACTCTTCCTCTTGGCACATTGTACCATTAGGCATGAGATAAGGGACAACTGGGGCTGCCAGGAATGGCGCATCATCCAGAGATAGGATTCCCTGAATGCAGGATCATGGAAAGAGTCTGAGATGAAATCATCATGAGTTTATCAATAATAGGATTAATGCTTCAGGTGATGTAATGAAAGGTGAGAGCAGACTAGGAAACTAGGAAACACTTAACATTGCACATGATGGGAAGGAGACTGTGTGTAGTGACAGCAAAGATTACTCATTTTGCTTTTATAAGCTCTTTCCCATCAGCTACATCATAATATGGTCGAGGAAGTTTCACATTTCCTGGTATTCCCCTACACTAATCCACATCTCTGGTACATGATTGATTTAGGAGGCATAGAACACCTTGGTTCCTCCTGCAAAGCCCCATATATCAGAGGATATCCCAAGATTGATTGCCAAATTTTATCCTAGTGTACTGCTCTTGAGGAATCCTGTTTTTACTATTAATCCATTTGCTCCACTATAAAACAAAACCAACGTTTGAATTCACTTCAAATTAGTTCTGTTACATCAGTGCACCTTTTGTATATCCTTTTATATTCTCCTCCTCATTAGATTTTTATGTATCTTTAAAATAGTAATACTGCAAAATACATGACTAGAATTCCCCCTTCTGTGTACTCACTACTCCACTCCAATAATGGGGTGCTGCTACTTGCGAAGCAAGGATAACTGGAGGAGCAAACGCTGATGAGAATTGACTGCTGATCTCATTTTCCTGCCCCAAGATGAATCTGATTTTTCTTGGAAAGTTGCTTATGTGCAACAAAGCCACACCAATTTCACATTCTTGGGGCCTGGCATACAGTGTGTTCTTAAAGAGGGCTAAATGGTGATAGATGAATATTTCTCAAGGACCTAATGATGACATGAGACTGTCCCATAGTCTTAAAAAAAATCTGGCCACTTAGTTCCTGGATGCCATGTAAAGAAACAAAGAACCACAGGATCTCAGAATGGAAGAGAATAGTAGAGGCCATCTACTCCAGATACTGGAATAGTTTCCAATTTCCTTCTCCTGATCATTTAATAGATGAGAAAAATGAGGCAACCAGAGATGGTAACTTGCTCAGGGTCACACAGTTGGTAGGTGTTAGAGGTCAGATTTGAACTTGATTCCAAGCCCAGCATTCAATCCACTGTGCCATTATTTTATGCTAGTCACACTTGACACAATGCTGGCAAATAGGAGCTTAACAAAATTTTATTGACCAATTACTGATCCAAGACATAGCATCAAGAACTGGACACAATAGTCTGGATATGATCTTAGTTGGTTTGGCTATTCTGCCTCAGTTATTTGTCACAGTTTATCTGACTGTGACTTTGCCTTCCATTTTTCTATTTGTTCTATGCCTGTCCTTGGTTCTTTAAGGGTCCTGGCTCTGAAAGAGAAAACTTTTTAGCCAACTTGTCAAAAGGCATCGGAAGATTGATTTCTCACCTTGTCCTCTGTTGCATTGGATAAGTATAATCTCTTTCCATTCATTTACCCTTTTATTGAGTATGAAATTAAAAAAAGTTTTATATCCTTAAGTAATGCTTATTAAACCCTCAATTATATCTCTTTTAAAATGACTCACATTGACTTGAAAATTTTCATGCATCTTAAAACTGAACAAAATATATTATTTTCCTTGAAATAACAAAATTGGAAAATCTGAATGGAAGGGACCTAAGAGATCATTTATTACAACCCATTCAATTTACAGTTGAGAAAATTAAGGCCCAGAGAAGGAAAATGATTTAGCTAAGGTGGCTTAGTAAGTTAGATGGTGTAGTTTTTTATTTTTTAATTTTTTTTTACCATTTCCCAGTGTCCAGCCACCTTCAGTCCACAGCTGACCAACACTCTATAAACTACATTTCCCTATTCCATACAATCCCTATTCTGAAGTAATAAATAATCCTCATTTTTATTATTTCAAAAAGACTTCTATTAAAACAATACCTACTGATTCTCTCTTTTGACACTCTGTAATTTACTGGCAATAAATGTTCATAAACAGTTTGAGTGAAAAATCCATAAAGCCATTTCAGCTTTATTTTAAGTTCCATTTAATGTCTCTCAAAAATGATTTCATCAATGTGTTTCCATTAGCTGGTTCTCTGCCCAATAACTTAATTCCACACGATCAATCAGGAACTTATAAAGCATGTGACAGGATCTATCTAAAGTGTTTTGAATCACCGTAAAGATCCACTCAATAGCTCTTTCCCCTACTGGCATAGGTGGGGGGTAAACTTGTCAAAAGACCTCAGATGCACTCAGTCACCATGGTTACAAGAAGCTGGTTTCTCTTGTCAGGAAAGAGATGCTTCCAATTTTGAGCTTGATGTCAGAGATATTTCTTTCTTGGGATACTTAGGAGTAAGGGGATGGAGAGGCTAATTAAATGAGAAAAAAGTAAAAGATTGGAATTAAGTGCTTATCTCTAACAAATATTTTGTTCTCTCTGGGCCTCATTTTCTTCCTCTATAAAATTAAGGGGATGTACTTTTTATGATAGCAAAAACACCAGAACCAATATGGGGACCCACAGATTGGGGAATGGCTGAACAAAAAATATGACATATGAAGACAATGGAAGACAGTTATTTCATAGGAAGCAATGATTAAAAAGAATTCAGAGAAACTTGAGAAAACTTTTTTTGATCTGATAGGGGGCAAAGTAGGCAGAACCAAGGAAATTTATATAACTTTAATAATGTAAATAGAATCAACACTAAAAGGTAGCCCAGATTATACAAATCTCAGTAATAAATCTTTATCTTAGAACAATGATGATGAAATATATTTCCTTCTTCCTTCTAGATATGGTGGACTGTGAGGAAAATGTGATGTACACTGTTGGTTGCTTTTGCTTATCCTTTTCTTTGTTACAAGGTAGGATTCAGTTATGGATGATTTATTGGAAAATGATTGTGTATGAATAAAAAAAGAAATTAGAAAAATTCCTGAAATAAATTATTTTTTAAGATTGTTTTTATAGTTTTATAGTTTTTATAGTAAGGAAAAGAGTACTTGACTTTGATTTAGAAGACTGACTGGAATTCAAATCCTGGCTTTATTTCTTTTTGTGGGACCTTGTAGGAGCCATCTTTCTGGGTCTCATTGTGAAGTAAGAGAGCCAAAGTCAATGACCTTAAGATATCTTCTAATTATATGTGATCCTAGGGTCCTATAATTCAAAATTCAATGATTCTAAAATAAGCAGTTCATCAAAACATTCCCTCTAAGTCTTCTTCTAAAAATAACCTTTTTTTCTCTGCTTCCTTCTCAAAAGGTCTGTTATATGGATTACCTGGGCATAGCCATTTCTAATGATTAATAGGAATGTCATAGAAAGAAAACTTGAATGCATTAATAATAGTAGTCAGAATACAATGCTTTTTGGCTTGTTGATTTTCAATAGTTCAGTTATGTTCATTTCTTCATGACCTCATGGACCAAATGTCTAGGAGTTTTCTTGGTAAAGATACTGGCGTAATTTGGGCATTTTCTTCTCTTGTTTTATGCCCAGGATCACACAGCTAGGAAGTGTCTGAGATCATATTTGAACTCTGGTCTTTTCTGACCCAGGCCCAGTGCTCTATCCATTGTACAACTTAGCTGCCCTCAAGTATTATGCCTTAGAAGGGGGTTTTTAACCATAAAACTCGGTAAATACTGCAACTACAAATAATATCATTTTCATTTTATAGATGAAAAAAGCAAGGATTAAAGTGATGCGTTCATTTGCCCATGATCACATGGTTTAGTACACAATAGAACCAAGTAATGACTCGTCTTACCTCTGATTTTGAGTGCAACACTCTTTTCATAATATCATGTGGTCTGTGAAGGACCATAGTAAGCTCCATAGTAACTAATATTTCAAAAGTACTTTCCCTTTCAAGTAATCCAGGAGTGGATGCCCCATGATGTTATATATCAAATTAAAAAATATTCATACAAAAGAAAAACAGCAAATATTTTAGTGTGTGAGGGTCAGAAAGTTAGGCAGTTCTTCACTCTAGTACAAAACTATCTAATTCTGGTATGCTACAACCTGGCATTATTTTAAACTGTTCTCTTTTATTAACATTTATTTTGAACACTGTTTTGAGAACAATTTATTGTTTGTTGATTTTTTAATATTCAACTAATTATGTTTGCTATTCCCTCTCTGAACCAATACTGAAGAAATCAAGGTTCAAGTGATATCTATTGTGCATCCTCCCAACTTTCTCTTCAGTGTAATAGGTTTATTGCACCTCTTTATATTAAATGATCTATCTCATTCTACCTCTTTCTTCCTTCTGCACCCAGTGTACCCCTCTTTCTCATCCCTTATTTTTTATATTATTCCCCTCAGAGTCACCTTATACTCATACCTTCTACCTGTATATTCCTTCTATCTCCTAGCTGTACTAGAAGTGGTACATTTTTTTAAAAGCTTTTTATTTGCAAAACATATGTATGGGTAATTTTTCAACATTGACCCTTGCAAAGCTTTCTGTTACAAATTTTTCCCTCCTACCTCCCACCCCCTCCCCTAGAAGGCAGGAAGTCTAATATATGTTAATTATGTTAAAATATTTGACAGATCTAATATGTGTATATATATATATATTTATACAGTTATCTTGCTGTACAGAAAAGGAAAAAAAAAAACCTGAGAGTGTGAAATGTTATGTTGTGGTCCAGAATTTGATCCCACAGGCCTCTCCCTGGGTGTATATGGCTTTCTTCATCCCTGAACAACTGGAACTGGTGTGAAACATCTCATTATTGAAGAAAACCATGTCCTTCAGAATTGATCATCATATAGTCTTATTGTTGCTGTGTACAATGATCTCCTAGTTCTGCTCATTTCACTTAGAATCAGTTCATGTAGGTCTCTCCAAGCCTCTCTGAAATCATTCTGCTGCTCATTTCTTACAGAATAATAATATTCCATTACATTCATATACCATAATTTATTCAGCCATTCTCCAATTGATGGGCATCCATTCAGTTTCCAGTTTCTAGCCCCTACAAAAAGGGCTGCCACAAACATTCTTCCACATGTGGGTCCCTTTCCCTCCTCTAAGATCTCTTTGGGATATAGGCTCAAAAGAAACACTGCTGGGTCAAAGGGTATGCACAGTTTGATCACTTTTTGAGCATAGTTCCAAATTGCTCTCCAGAATGGTTGGATCTGTTCACAGTTCCGTATCAGTGTCCCAGTTTTCCCACATCCCTCCAACATTCGTCATTGTCTTTTCCTGTCATCTTAGCCAATCTGACAGGTATGTAGTGGTATCTCAGCATTTTCTTAATTTGCATTTCTCTGATCAATAGTGATTTGGAGCAACTTTTCATGTGACTAGAAATAGTTTTAATTTCATCATCTGAAAATTGTTCATATCCTTTGACCATTTATTGATTGGAGAGTGGCTTGAATTCTTATAAATATGAGACAATTCTCTATATATTTTAGAAATGAGGCCTTTATCAGAAGAAGTGGTACATTTTAAAGTGGTTCATTTAGTGATATAAGTATCACTTTTATATGTAGGAATATAAACATATTCCTTTGAATCCTTTATGTTTTCTTTCCTCCCTTTATTTTTTCAGGCTTCTCTTGGTTCTTGATAGTGGAGTTTTTGTTTGTTTGTTTGTTTGTTTTGGTTCAGTTATAGTCTCATCCTTATGAAGATTTAAAATCCCTGTATTTCATCAAACGACCAATTTCTCCGTTAAAGAATTATACTAGGGAAGTGGAAACTGACTGAATATGCTCATTAGTTGGGGAATGGTTGAATAAGTTATGGTATATGAATGTAATGGAATATTAATATTTTATAAGAAATAATGAGCAGGCTGATTTAATAAAAGCCTGGAAAGACTTACAAGAATTGATGCTGGAGCAGCTAGGCGTTGCAGTGGATAGAGCACCAGCCCTGAAGTCAGGAAGACCTGAGTTCAAATCTGGTCTCAGACACTTAACATTCCCTAACTGTGTGACTCTGGGCAAGTCACTTAAACTCAATTGCCTCAGCAAAAAAAAAAAAAAAAAAAAAAAAGAACTGATACCATGTGAAGTAAGCAGAACCAAGAGAATATTGTACACAGGAACAGCAAGATTATGTGATGATCAACTGTGATGGATTTGGCTGTTTTCAACAATGAGGTGATTCAAGAAAATTCCAATATATTTATGATGGAAAGAATCTATATCCAGAGAGAGAACTGTGAAGACTGACTATGGATCAAAGTATAGTATTTTTACCTTTTTTGGTGGTGGTGGTGTTTACTTGTTTGCTTGCCCCCTCCTCTTTCTCATGCTTTATTTTTTCCCCTTTTGATCTGATGTTTCTTGCACAACATTCCAAATGCAGAAATGTGTTTGGAAGAATTACACATGTTTAACCTATAGTAGATTGCTTGATGTCTAGGGGAAAGTTGTAGAGGGAGGGAGAGAAATTTGAAACACAGGGTTTTGCAAAGGTGAATATTGAAAACTGTCTTTAGAAAAATAAAAAACTATTATTTTGAAAGAAAAAGAATTACTATGCTCATTTTCACTATGTAAGTGGTTATAATCTTAGCTCCTTTGTCTTCTGAAATATCATATTTTGTGACTTATGATCCTTTAATGTTGTTGCTAGTAAGTCCTGTATAAACCTGATTGTTGATTCCTAATATTTGAATTTTTTTCTGGTAACTTGCAGTATGTTTTTCTTGATCCAATAGTTCTTTAATTTTGCTATAATGTTCCTTGAGATTTTTATTTTAGGGTTTCTTTCCTGAGGTGATCAGTGGATTCTTTGTTGCCTATTTTCCCTTCCATTCCAGAATATTAGAATAATTTTTCCTTGTTAATTTCTTGAAAGATGCTATTCACATCGTCCTTTTGATTATAGTTTTCAGATAGCCCAATGATTCTGACATTCTGGATTTATTTTCCAAATCAGTTGTTTTTCCAACAAGGTATTTACATTTTCTTCTATTTTTTTTCATTCTTTTGAATTTGTTTGATTCTTGATGTCTCAAAGTCATTAATTTTCATTTGTCCAATTCTAATTTTTATCTCATTTTCCACTGATCAATTCTGCTTTTTTAAGGGGTTATTTTCCTTGTCCAAGTTGTTGACTTTTTTTTAATCTTATAACACTATCCTTTTTTTTCTTGATTTTTCTTCTACCTTTTGGATGTGATTTTTAAAGCTCCTTTTTAAACTCTTCCATGAGTTCTTTCCTGCCTTGAAACTACTTCTTGTGTTTCTTTGGGCTTTTGCCCATAGGTGTTTTGACATTTTTTTTTCTCTTTTGAGTTTGTGTCTTACCAGGTTCCTTTTTTTTTATTGTTTGCTTATCTTTTTCTGGCTTTTTCTCTTTCTTTTAAATGTGAATTTTGCTCCTGGGATAGAAAGGGCAATGCATTAGGTTTTTTGTGCCAGGGATGGTGCTCTGGTTATTTACCTGGTGCTGCACTGATGTTGCCCTGAGCCCACAAAAGACCCTCATATCTAATGCTGCACTGATGTGATAGAATTGGCACTATAGGACTCTGTGGGAGTCAGGGAGTTTACCTCGTGCTGAACTGTGGTCCTATTGCTGGTGTCTGAAGTGTGCTAAAGCCAATGGGATGTTTCTGTGTTTTCCCAGGGCTATGCTGAAGTACAAAGATGTCTAGCCACTGGAAGTTACCCATTTCCTATGTACTATGCTGAAATATGTGGAAGTCTAGTCACTGAAAGTTGCCTGATTGCCTGGGGTTACTATGAAACACTTGGAAATCTGGTCACTGATGCTTGTCTATTTGCCCAAGACTATGCTGAAATAAATGGCAAATTCTTGGAGTTGAAGGCTGCCCATTTCCCTGTGTATGCTGAGACATGTGGCAGAGTCTAGGTGTTGATGTTTGTCTGTTCTACTGAACTGAGGTAAAGGATCTCCCATTGGTTTGCTGAGGTGGGATGCTTAGAATTCTGGACCATACTCCCTTTTTACTCAAGTGTGACAGACCCATCTTGCTGATCTCCCATGATTTTTGGGGGGTTAAGTGATTGTTACACTCAGTATTTTTGCTAGTTCTGTTCTTACAAGATTTGTTTTGGGATACTATTTTTATGGAAGTTTTTAAGTAACTATAGGAGAGTTTTGGGAGTTTACTTCACCATTTTGACTCCTGGAAGTGTTTGTTGACTTCTGAGAGTCATATACACTTAAATTTAAGATGGTGACATGAAAGATTATAAATGAGCTCAGATATTTCATATGTACTCCACTGATCATCTAAAAAGGGTAACTCATCAAATGATAAACAAAAAAAATCCAAAGTTAAATAACAGTAATCTCCTTTATCAAGACTGAAGAACAACAACAAAAGTTGGAAGAGTGAGGAAGATTGTAGAGGTTGGCTCTGTCACAAAGTCTGAAATCAGAAACTGAAATATGAATAAATGCAACAAAACACTAAACATTATAAAGGACTATTATGGGTTAAGAAATGATGAAGTGGCAAATGTAGAAAAATTTCTTTGTGATAGATACATATAGGAACTCAGAGATAAAAAAAAATGACATGGGCACAAGAATTGTAAAAGTATTTTGAAGAAATAAGATAAATTATTTTTAAAAATAGAATTTTAAGTGAAATAAGAACTTTGCAGGGGAAAAATTGGAAGGAGAATAGTTTAGAAAAGAAGCTGAAAAATCTTACCCAAGTAATGGCCGTCTGAAAATTCAAACATCTTCATAAAAAACAAGAAATATTAGCACAAAGCCAAATAATTGGGGGAAATAGAGAATGTAAGGTAGCTATCAAAAATAACTGACTTGGAAAAAAAGTCAGAGAGAATTTAAGAATCATCAGACTCTCAGAAAACAGAACAAAATAAATATTGGATACTATATTTCCAGTAATCATGAATAAACACTTTCTAGATTTATTAGCGCCAAAAAAGAATGTGAAAATAGAAAGAATCCAAAATCTTCTCTGAAACATCTAACTAGAAAATGTAAAAATTACAAAAATATAATAGCCCAAATTGAGAATTTTTAGGTGAGGGGAAAAACATCTTAAGCAACTAATATTAAGCAATTAAGCAATGACTGAAACACAATATTTTTTTTTCAGAATAGCAGAATATACAATATTCTGTTTGAAATACAAATATTTTTGTAGAGAGAAAATGTTGGAATAAAATATTCCAAAAAGTTTAAAAGCTTATTGCCAAAACAAAATTATCCTGGATAACTGAGTACAAGCCTACAGGAAGGAAATGGATCTTTTATGGAATAGAGAACTTTCAAACATTCCTGATAAAAAGACAAAAGATAAATAGAAACTTTAAATGCAAGCAAACCTGGTACTCAAATGAAAAAAGATAAAGACTTGTGATTAATTCTAAGGAACTAAATGAAATGAAATGCTTTCATTTTAATTTAGGGAGAAAACAATCAATTCAGAATTCTAAAGACTTCAAAGATCATAGAGCAAATTCAATTAGCTGAATAGAACAAATGAAAGCAGTTTTGTTGTTTTTATAGTCTTAAGAAAAGGAAATAATGAGGGTAAAAAGGAATACAGCAGGGAATAAACAAGGAAGAAGAGAGTGAAATTTACTAAATCATAATTTGGATACATAAGAAGAATATACAAATATGGATAAAGGGATTGTAGGAAATGAGGAAAGGTAATAGAATGGAGTTACTATAAAGAAATTTCTTTATAAAGAAATGTATTTGTAATAAGAAGAGGAAAAGCATAAGAAGATATACTAGAAGTAAATGTAAAATGAGCAATCATCACATTCAATGTAAGTGGGTTGAAATTGCCCATAAAATAGAAAAGAACAAGAATATGGAGAACACAGAATCTAAGGAAAATGTTAGAAACATATTTGGAATCTAGAAAATCACATATAGTTAAAATTAAATTAAAGTTTAGAATTGCATTAAGATATTTGGGATTCCATTTATATTACTTTTTTTTATAAAGTGATTCATATATACCATCTCATTTGTTCCTCAAAACAATCCTGTGAGTTAGGCAGTGTCAGTATTATTATCCCTGTTTTAATAATGAAGGAACTGCTTATAATATAGGAGAAATAATTTTTCTCCAAGACCTATCATTTTGTAAATTTTGAAAGTGGGTTTCAAACTCTTATTTCTTGAATTACAGTCCAGTGCATATTGTGATGCTTCTCACAATCCTTGGATTCATGTTATTTACCAATATAATGAGTTCAAAGAAGATAATAAAATCATAGAGATGGAGCTGGAATAAATTTCAGAGCTCATTTGCTGTACTCCTTTATCTTCTTTATAGATAAACTGATGTTCACAGAGATTCAAATATCTTGTCCAATGTCATAAACAGGGAACATGTGACAAATCTGGAATTAAAATCCAGTCCTCTATTATAAAACCCTAGTTTCCCCAAATAACAGCAAAATGATTAGCTGCAACACTTGGAGGATAAAGTTTTATTGAATTTAACTGGGATAAATCAATTTACTTAATCATTCTAAAATATTTTTTTTCTTTCAACATCTGTTACTGAAATTTTTTTCCCCAGTAAAATATTGAATTTTGCTTTCCTAACTATGTAAATGCAATCTGGTAACCACAGTTGCAGGTTTTCATTTTAATTAACATGCTTGCTGTGAGGCTCAGGCTTATCATTCTGAACATCAAAAGAAGACTTTCTGGCACTATAGAATATCCATGGTCTAAGAATCTAGACTGAATGTAGAGTGATTTCAGGGCCTATGAGACAGTGTGGTACAGGAGGATTATGAGTCAGATTAAGAGCTAAAAAGATCTCACCAGCCATCTAATCCAATCTCCTCATTTTATAAATAAAGACACAGATTCTCAAACATTTGGTGACTTGCTTATAGTGACAGAAACTAAATAAAGAATAGAATGGCATTTGAACCCAAGTTCTCTATGATCTTATGACTTTCTCAAGTATTGACCATATTTATTTTGACTGCATCCTAACAATCAATTTATTTTATCTATTTGATTTTTTTCTCAACATGAATTATAGTAAAAAAAAAACAAATCATTTAAAGGTGGGTTAGATTCAGTTACATTAGGTTCAGTTTATTAACCAATTAGCATACCCCGTTTGTCCAAATTTCAGGCTAGTCTTCAGTAAATTAACTGGCATGAGGCTGATTTCAGAAAGGCCTGGAGAGTCTTGCATAAACTCGTATGAACATGATAGCTTGAAAATGCTGAGTAGAACCAAGAGAATATCGTACACAGCAACAACAAGATTATACAAGGATCAATTCTGATAGACATGGCTCTTTTCAACAGCAAGGTGATTCAGACCAGTTCCAATGGTCTTGTAATGAAGAGAGCCATCTGTATCCAGAGAGAGGACTGTGGGAACTGAGTGTGGATCACAACATGGTATTTTTCACTTTTTTGTTATTTGCTTGCGTTTTGTTTTTTTCTATTTTTCCATTTTTGATCTGATTGTTCTTGTGTAACATGACAATTGTGGAGGTATGTGATGAGGAGTTGCACATGTTTGGCACATATTGGATTGCTTGCCGTCTGGTGGAGGGGGTAGGAGGAAGGGAGGAATAAAAAAAAATTGGAGTACAGGGTTTTGCAGGGGTGGGTGTTAAGAATTATGCCTGTGTTTTGAAAATAAAAAAGCTTTATAAAAATAAACTGGCATGAATAGTGGATGTTAAAGATAATGAATCAGTTTCTAGGAGCAACAGACAGATGCTAAGTAGTAACTTATTGCAGGAAAAGTCACTCACAACAGTTAAATCCTATTTAGTCTCTCCAGGCTGCAGCTGGTACTTTATAACATTTGTTGTCATTCTGAGTTGTTTCTAGGAGACATACTTAATGTTTTCTTTTTTAGAAATTAGAGCATTCTCCTTAACTGGAAAGTCAACTATAACACCCTTTGTGCTCCACAACCAATTTACAGAAACCCTGTCATATTGTCAGCATCAAGCTACGTGTATAGCCTGTCTGTGTATAGCAAAAACTGCAGGAGTTAAACCTCATCTATAGCAATGTCCTTGCTGGAGGAGATGAGACAAGGAGTTAATTAAACAAACTCTACTCCAGCAACCAAACTCATACTTGGTATATTATTAAACCAAAACAAACCCAATGAAAGGAATCATTCAAGCAGTAAGTAACTTCATTTCAGGTGAATGCAGTTTCATTATTTTCAAGAGTAAATAAAACTCTACAATGTTACAAAAATAATTTTCCACTCACTGAAAGGTGCCTTGACTGCTTTATTATGATAAAAATATTCCTACCAGGGCAAGGGAGAAGCCAAGCTAGGAGACTACAAAGCAACACTGATCATCTTAAAGGGTTTCAGGACATGAAAATCAATGAACTGGGCATAGAATCCTTTTAATAATCCATCCCTTTCCTACTTTTTCCATTTTAATACCTTACTCCTTTTCTAAATATTCTACAATCTGACAATCTAGGAAGAGAATAAATATAGAGATTACTTCATTGTGTGTTCCTAGCCCTTAATAATTCCTGAGATACAGTAAACACTTAATAGATTATCATTAACACTTTCAAAAGATTTAGAGAAAAAAAATTCTTTCTCATAAGATACTGAAGCTTGAGTGCTCTGTCTACTAGAAATGAAGATGTAGCTGAACATCTAATTTCAGACAAATAGACATTATCTTAGTCTGCCATTCCTTGAAGCTCAATCTTCTATTTCCATGATTTTACATACATCATCCTCCATATATGGAATGTTATTCCCTTCCACTTTGCCTTTTTGAATACCTTGCTCCCTTCAAGTACCATTTCCTCTAAGCTTTTTTTTTCCCTTACTGGCTTCCTCTCGTTATTCTCTTCCTCCCAACCAATTTCCTTCCCCCTCCAAAGCATTAAATTGCCTTCTATATATCTTTCATTTGGTTATTTATACTCATTTTGTTATAACCCCTTAGTAAAATATGTGGATCTTGAGGGTAGAGATTTTTTTCTTTCTATCCTCAGCATTTAGCACAACTCTGGGCACATAGTAGTAGGTCATTGTAGATACGTAATAAATGATTGTTGAATTGAATGCTATATAATGAAGGATTGGAATGTTAGGGCTTTATTAATAGTATATTAATTGATTGTCTCCTGGCTGGTCTCCCAGTTACCAGCATTCTTCTAACCTATTCGAATCCAATTTGAATGCTATTATGAGAAGAATCTTTGTAAAGCAACTTTTTCATACTTATAGAATCTAAAAATGAAAGGAACCTTAGAGGTTAATTACCCCATCCTTATCTGAAGCAAGAATTTCTCCTGCAGTTTTTTACAGGACTCAACCAACACCTTCTCAAAGATTTCCTTGAGAAGAAATTCATTTTTCAACAGTTCTTTTTGGAAAAAATGTCCTTTGTGGAGATGAAATCTGAAGTTCTAGAGCTTCCACCCATTTGACCAGTTCAATTCTTTGGGGCCAAGAAGAACAAGTTAATTTTTCTTTTCTCCCCCTCTTTGATATGACAGACATTTGAAAGCATTAAGCATGTATCCTTACCCCTGGCTTTCTTTTTTATCAGATTGTAAGTTTTTTTTTTTTTTTTTAAGTCAGGGGCAATGTTTTACTTCAGATTTATATTTTTCTCCAATGCCTCTCATGCTGTGTGCTCTATTCCGATGAGGGGCATGACAGAAGAATATGTCATGCACATATTATGCTTTAAATAATTTGAAGAATGACCATGGAAGCCTTCTAGATAGGCCAGAGGCCATGTCTTAATAGTTGTTGTTTTCCCAGATCATGGAAAGTTCACTTTAAATATGACATTAATCTTGATGAAACTAAGGAAAGGAATTCTATGCTACCTGAAATTGCTATGTTGAGAAAAATCTAAATAACTGATGGATATTACAGGGAATCATTGATTTGGCATTAGATAACTTGGATTTCAGTTCCAGCTAAATTACTTACAATTTATATAATCTTTTATATAAAATCAAGCATTTATTTATTAACCACCCATTACTTTATTTCTTTGGACTCCAATTTCTTCATTTGTAAAATACGAAAACTGAACTGCCTTATCTTTTAGTCCCTTTCAGTTCCATATTCTGGTAACCACATACCCCCCCCCAAAAAAAGAAAAAGACCAGAGAAAATTATTTTCAATCTTCTTCTAAATCTCAGTTTCTATTTCTGCCAAATGGAGACCACATAAACAACCTTACCTATTTTACAAGGTTATCGTGAGGATATAATGAAATACTAATTGTGAAGGAGTTTCGGAAAATACATAAAGAACCATGCCAACATAAAGTATCATTGTTATTTTCCTCTCATATTGTTTTCCAAGGAAGATGCTTTCTTCTTCGCTGAATCTGCTATGGTGATAATCTCTCAGGATGCTAATTTAGGACTAGTCACTATTTCCCAACAAAACTACCATAAGGATTCTCAACCAAGAGATTCCTAATTATATTCGGTCCTTCTGAGATTTTCTTTCCTAAAAGTTATACAAATTCTACTATTTGCTTGATTTCAGTGGATTAAATCTGTTCTCTTTCCCAATAAATGTGGCCACTTACAAAGATACATAATATTTCTTTACCATGTAATTATTTGATGCAACTTTTCTTTGTTACCTAGTGAATAATTCACTAAAAAGTGGTTCATCTGGCACTCAGAATACAACTCAATTCAATTGACTTCTAAGGATTTCTATATAATTTTAATCATAACTTCAAAGTACATTCAAGGATTATCTTGTGATAGTGATTTTCACCATTCACAACCTATCCATCTTCATTTGCTTAACTTTTCCTTTTCTATGTGGCTATACTTGTCCACCAATGTGATTCTGCCTTTAAAATTTTTTACTTCTTTGCAGAACTTTAACCCCTTATTGTATATACTCAATATTCTTCTCATTTTTCATCTTGTCTCCTTTGTCATCTTTTACCCTTTCTCTTCCTTCAAAAATGGTGCTTCTCTATACCTTAAAGCAAAGCTTTGCATTAGTTATGGCTTTTTGGGCCAGCATTTTCCTCAGATACCCAGCCTGATTCTTTTGTGATTACTTATTGATCAGAAGGAATGTGGGCAATGTTGTCTGCTCTCTTTTAATTCTACATAATTCATAGCAGTCAAAAATGTTAAATATGGAAAGGATCTTCATTTTATACATAAGGAAATGGGGATTTAATGAGAAAATGACATAGAGAAGGTCATATAGTTAAGCACAATCCCTTCTACAACTTGGTTATAACCAGTTTATTGATGACTTCCTTGGGAAATTTTCTTATTACCTAGTTCTGCAACATGAAAGAGAAATCAAGCTAGTTCATTCAAATCACTAATGACTTGGTTTCTGGTCCTTTCAGAGACTATTTAAAAGACCCATTCCTTCCATTTCTTTTGTGTATTGATTATGCTAGATAACCAAACTCTTCAATAAAAAATGCCAATATTATAATACCTGCAAATTTCAACTGGAAATAAGAACTCTGCTAACACAATATGCAATGGTTATAATAATAATTAAACCATAAATTTGGAAACCCATATATTCTAAGAAGCTTTCACATATATTAACTTATTTGACTTCACAATAAAAATGAATAAAAGATAATATAGGTATTGTCTTCCTTTAACAAATGTGGAAACTAACATGACATTTATGGAAATGTTTTACATAACTTCACATGTTGTTTCTTAGTGAGGGCTGGGCATGGGGGTAAAGGAGAGAATATGAAAGTCAAAAATTTTAAAAACAAATGCAAATAAATATGGAAACTGACATAGAATTGTATATTGAAAAATTGTAATTATCCAAGGTTAAATTTTATTAGTTTATTAGTAATAGAGCCATTATCAGATATGATTCCTCCTGCAGTGCTCTCTTCACTAGATAATATCCCTTCCCCCCCATCATTAACCTTGGCAAATGTTGGCAAGACTGCAGTCTCTCAGGTTCACCCAAGAGGGGTCTAATAAGGATGTAGAATATTCATTAACCAGTAAAATGGATGTCTCCAAATATGATGAAGACTTTCAAATGTATTGGCTTTCTCAAATAAAAAGTAATCCAGCTTGATTGTAAGTGACTCCCAAATTCCCATTGCCATTTTCTACACAGCAAAAACAGAACTGGAAGGATGATTAAAGAATAAAGAGTTTCATTTAAAATGCAGTTCTTTGTCATTTGAATGACTTCTATAAGCCATTCTATTATTATTGCATCATTATTATATAGTGATTAAATAGTTGTGTTTTTATGGTATTCCCAGTCATCCTCATTCAATTTAAGGTTGTGTGAAGGCAAGGGCTATATGTCTTATTCATTTTTGCAGTGCTTCTAGTATATAGTATTTTGCTTTGCATTTATTTAGTAAGGATCTAATAAATGGTTTTTGGATGACTGAAGGATTACCTAGAGGAAACCAATTTTTAAAGGCAAAGGCCCATTCATGGAGATGATTTTTATTCTTAAACTACATATTAAACCATACCTCACCATATAACTTATTAAACTCATTTATTATATGATAGTGCTCCTTTTTTCAACTATCCCTAGGGATTGAAGCCAAAGGAGAAGGCTGAAGTTTTAAAGACTCTTGAAGTCCAGTTATTTTTTACAGGTTTTTCAGCTGCCCAAAGTGGGCATCAATACTGTGGAATGCCCTGGAGTGATTTGTAGAATCTTTATAAAGTACCATCAAAACACAGCTTAAATGCCATATCCTACACAAAGCTTTTCCCTCATTACTCAGATTTATTGCTCTCAGCCTCTTGAAATGACTTTGCATTACTTTGTATACAAACTTAGTATTTACTTATATGTCTTGAACGAAGACTGTTTCATTTTTGACTTGGTATTCCCAGAATTTAGTGTAGTACATTGTATTTGATAAAGACCTTTTCAGATTATTAGTCTGGTTTCCAGCCCACAGCCATAATCCCAACAAATTGCAGTCCAGCAAATGGGAGAGGTGAGTCAGTCTAGTGGAAAGATAGGTGGAAGATGGCACCTGCCAGACAAATTAAACCATTGATATCACTTTGACCACTCCCTTCTTTCAGACCTCATTCAAGACAGGCCAGTTATTGAACTCAAGAGTCTTGGTAATCACAGGGTCCCAGAAGACCACTGGCCCTATTTATTTCTTTTCCTTTTTTCTTTCTTTTTTTTGGGGGGAGAGGGAAGGAGGGAAATTGTGGTTAAGTGATTTTCTCAGGGCTCACATAGCTAGTAAGTTTGTGATTCCAAATTAAAACTCAAATTCTCTTGATTCAAGGGCTCTATTCACTGTGCTACCTACCTGCCCCTACTGGTCCTATTTCTAATCCATCCCCTACAGTTGTCATCTAGGGAAAAGGTGATATGATAAATAATGTTTTAGGGTTGCAGGCCAGTATTTCCCAGTAGTAACATCAACTGAAGACTCAGAAAAGGAAGTTATCAGGGCCAAAGTCCTTGATGATGTCAAGTGGTTCAAAATCAGATATGTATGTGACTTTTATCAGTGGATAGGACATTAAAGAAGATGCATCCCTCTCTATTTTGCTTTTGTACATCAAGGATGATGAGACTTTTCCATCTGATTTGAAGTTGAATCCTCTTATATGACTCATGTCCTCTATTATAATCTGTTTTCCTTGGGAACAGGGGCTCTCTTGCTTTTCTATTTGCACTCCTAGTGACCCATACAATGCTTTGCACTTAAGAAGCACTTAATGAATTCTTTATAATTCCTTCAGCAATAATTTATGTTGGATCTAGTTTAATCTAGTAAGGTGCAGGGGAAGGATGAAAATCTTCTATGTTTCCACAGGTGAAATGGATATAGAATTCACCTACAAAATGGAATACAATTGACACAGAGTCTGCAAAAACAGAGCCCAAAGGTGTTATATTAATTCAAGTATGAGTATGACATAAACATGCCTAAAGATAGAAAAAATTGAGAACTGGAAGGTTATTTTTCTTTTTTAAAAAACTTACAAAGAACATGGCTCATATCAAAAAAGGAAACAAAATTAAGAAAAGGAATGGATTCACCAGATGACAGAAGTCACAGGCAGATGTATCAAATGGATAGGGATAAAGGAACAAACAGATCACAGAACATAATTACTCCTTTGCCAATTGATAGATTTTTCTTTGTGTCTTATCTGTCATCCTCATGGAATTGGAAGGACTAAATAGATAGGAAGAGGTATTCTTTTCTGGAGCTCACAATAAAGTCTTTATAATCTTACCACTTCTATCAGGCAACTTTTTTTATACCTGAAGAAAACAAGGGGCAGCTAGATAGTACAGTAGATAGAATGCTAGGCCTGGATTCAGGAGGACTCAACTTTCTGAGTTAAAATATAGCTTCAGAGACCCTAGGCATGTCACTTAATCCTACTTGTCTCAGTTTCCTCATCTATAAAATAAGTTGGAGAAAAAATGGCAAACAACTCCAGGATCTTTGTCAGGAAAACCCCAAATGAGGTCAGGGAGAGATGGACATGACTAAAAAAACAAATGAACAACAGTAGAAAACAAGGGTCTGATCAGACAATCAGATTCCCATTCTACTTCACAGTAAGATATACTTGGGTATCTTCATTACCTTGAACCCAGACTAACAATTGCTTTTTTAAAGCCCCCTATCAGTAGTGCCAGTTGCACATGGAAAAGGAGGGTGAGGTAGGAAGAGCATCTATGAGGCCTGAATTATTCAGTGTAAATTCATCAAGGAGATTGTTCTTAGATAATGAAGAGATTATCCTTGAAAGAAAAAAAAAAGCATGAGCTAAAACAGAAATCTGCAGTGCTTTGAAACTTGATTTCAATGTTTGCTAACTATAGAGTTTGCTGCTTTGTCAATCTGTGTGACACTTAATCAATACTAATCTGATGCTGCTTGAATCTTCCCCTTCCTTAAACAGGATTAAGGTATACAATCTAAACATATATTTCATCTCCAGCTGTAAATCTATAGGCTTTTACTAAATGCATTAGTATCTCTTTTAAAGTGGAATGCACTGTGCTTGAGAGGAAATAAAGACAAATTATCCAAGCTATTTTGAAAAAAAATCTGTCTCATTATGAAAATAGTCCAGATTTTAAAGTAGTAGTGAGTTGATTGAGACATCTTCCAGCATTTTTCAGTATGAACTGTTTCCTGTTCTTTCAGAAGTTCTACTAGTTTTACAATGTCAATAGCTACTTATGCCTCCCTAGACTAGGCACTAAACCACATCCTGCTGGTTCTAAAGTAGGCATAGGAGATACTAGATAAGCTGGTATCCTGATTTTCCTTGACATATCATTTATGGCCTTAGAAACTTACTGAGTGACCCTGTGCAAGTTACTTAACTCTATTTCCTCAGTTTCCTCATATGTAAAATGAGATGGAGAAGAAAATGGTAAAGCATTCCAGTCTCTTTGCCAAGAAAACCACACATGCAGTCACAAAAATTGGACACTACTGAAAAACGACTAAAGAACAATAACTATGTCCCATGCTTTGCTCCCCAAATGTTTCCAAATCTTCCTAGAGCCCACTGAATCAAGGAAGAAAGAAATTGGGGATAATCTGATTTTTCTTAGATGGTCTCCCATATTGCCTCCAAGATCAAATGTGAAATCCTAGTTAGTTTCTCAAGTGCTTTATAAACTGTCTCCTTATTATCTTTTCAGTATTCTTATGCCTACTTTCCCCCACATACTCAGTAGTCTAGAAACACTGACCTCCTTGTCTTTCCTCACACAAGCCACTCTATTTCACAGCAGTGTGAATTTTCATTGGCTCTACCCCATGTCTGGAATTCTTTTTTTCTTCACCTGTTTCTTGTCTTACTTCAATTGTCAGCTAAAATACTACCTTTTTTGAGAAACCTTTCCTGATCCTTTTAATGCTGTTGCTTTTCCTTTAGATTATAGGAAATTTATCCTGTCTATATTTTGTTTGTACATAGTTACTTGCATATTATCTCCCCATTAAACTGTGAGGTCCTTGAGAGCGGATGAGCAAAGGATGAGCCCACAACTTGATGAGAAGAGGAAATTATTGATATAGTAACTTCCTTCACCAATGTAAGTCAGTTAAGGGAAGGGTAAGGTGTAAGAACTTATTTTAATAGTATTTTATTTTTCCAAATACATGCAAAGATAGTTTTCAGCATTCAGTTTTGCAAAACCTTGTATTTCAAATTGTTCTCCCTTCCTCATGCTCTTCTCCCTCTCCAAGCAATCCAATATAGGTTAAACATGTGCAATTTTTCCAAACACATTTCCATATTCATCATGCTATATGAGGAAAATCAAATTAAAAGGGAAAATAACATGAGAAGAAAAAACAAGCAAAGAAACAGAATAACAAAAAAAGACAAAAATACTTTGCTTTGATCTACATTTAGTCTCCATAGTTCTCTCTCTGGTTGTGGAAAGCCCTTTCCATCACACGCCTATTCATATTGCCTTGAATGACTTCATTGTTGAAAAAAGTTAAGTCTATCATAGTTGATCATCACATAATCTTGTTGTTACTGTGTATAATGTTCTCTTGATTCTGCTCACTTCACTTAGCATTATTAGTAGCATCAGTTCATGTAAGTCTTTTCAGGCTTTTGTGAAATGAGCTTATTAATCATTTCTTATAGAACTATAATGGAAGAGCATTTATATAGTGACTACTATGTGCCAGTTATTGTTCTAAGCACTTTACAAATCTTGCTGTACTTGATTTTCAAAACAATCTTGAAAGGTAGGTGCTGCTATTATTCCTATTTCACAGTTGAGGAAACTGACACTAACAATCACTCACAATTTTATGACACTTTAAGGTTTACAAAGCTCTTTCTTCAATATACTTTAGGAGGTAGGGGGTACAAGTAATGTAACTCCCATTTTATCAATGAGAAAATAATAGATCATAGAGAAGACAAGAGACTCACATACAAGCTCATGGCTAATGTTAGAACCCAAGCTCTTCAGGCTCTGGATCAAACAAACTCTCCACTAACTATACTGGATAGTTTTCAGGATAGGCAGACTCTCACAGTACTTACTACCTATTTTCTGCCCTGCTTCACTTTACCCCCTGTTAGTCAAGTGAATGAAAACAAGATGGTTTGGCAGCATAGATCCATCAATTTAATGCTGTTCTCTTATTGCAAAGAGACATTGACTTTGTTTCTTAGAATCTGTGAAATTTCCAAAGAGCTCTTTCATTCTATTCCAGTTTACATGAGGGTGGCTAATCAAAGAGACTGGGTTTAATCCCCATGTCAAGATATTCGTCCAAAATGTGACTTTCATTTTTCTCCTCTAATAAGCATAATGTAGCTTTCTTGTTTATTAGTTCGCTTAAGTTTTTATTCTTTGCTAAAATCCTTAAATATCATAAGAACACATGGTTGGCAGTTCTATTGTATTATTGAGTCTATGGGCAGAAAGCCCCCTTTTCTTTCTGATGCTTAATTTCCTGGCTAGGCTTGCTTTTGAGCAGCATTACCTAGGCTATGGGCTTCTAGATGCCACAAGGGATAGAATGCTGGTTCTGGAGGCAGGAAGACTAATTTTATAATTTCAAATATAACCTCAGAAACTTACTAGCAAGTCACTTAACTCTGTTTGCATCAATTTCCTCATGTGTAAAATGAGTTGGAGAAGGAAATGGCAAAATATTCCAGTGTTTGCCCAGAAAACACAAATGGGACTATGAAGAATCAAACACAACTGAAATGATTGAATAGCAAAAACAGCACATAGACTCTATATGGCATTGTACAATATACAGAGTTCTTCTCCTAGAGTCAAGGAGTCTTAAGTTCAAATATGATTATTTCTACTACTTCCTAGCTTTATGAGCCTAGGCAAATACTCAGACTGCTCTCTAGAGTGTAGATACATTTGAACTGTTAGTCGTTCTTTACACTTTTGATGATAATATAGATCTCTTACTTGTTTGGGTGTTGCATTAGCTGTAATAGTGTGCTTTGCTGCTATTCCATAAATAAAAGTATGCTGTTCTGTAATTAAGCCTTTATTGGAAGAGAAATGATACCTTCTAGGGACAATCTCTATCTATCCAAAGCCAATCCATTAATAATTCTTTCCACTAGGTCATATTGCTCTTGCTTAGTCAGTGGAAATAGATTTATTTCAGTTCTTACAAGAAGCCCCTTTCCAATTAATTTCATTTATGTTCAATTTTACAATATTAAGTACCTTTATGTGCAAAGCACTCTGCTGGGGATATACAAAACTTAGATCATGATGTCACAGAAGCAGAGCTGGAAGGGACTTAGAAATCATCTAATTTAAATCTCTCATTTTATTGATGAAAACAATAAAGATGAAGGAAAGTAAAGTGATTTGCCCACCCTTTTTTGTATTGGCAAGAAACTGGAAATCTAATGGATATTCATCAGTTGGGGAATGGCTTAATAAGTAACGGTATATGAATGATGAGCAAGCTGATTTCAGAAAAATCTGGAAAGACTTATATGGATTTATTCCAAGTGAAATGAGCAGAACCAAGAGAACATTGTACATAGTAACAAGATTATGTGATGATCAATTGTGAACAATCAGTAATGAGATGATTCAAGGCAATTCCAAAAGACTTGTGATGAAAAGGGTTATCCTCATCCAGAGAGAGAACTATGGAAACTAAATGTAGATCGAAGCGTAGAGTTTTCACCTTTTTTTTGGGGTGGTGTTTGTTTATTTTCTCTTTCTTGTATTTTTTTCCCTTTTGATTTGATTTTTCTTGAGCAGCATGATGAATATGGAAATATGTTTAGAAGAACTGCATATGTTTAATCTATATTGCTTGCTGTCTTGGGGAGGTGGAAGGGGGATAAAGAGGGAGAAAAAAATTTGTTTTGCAAAGATGAATGCTAAACACTATCTTTGCATGTACTTAGAAAAATTAAATGCTATTAAAGTAAAAAAAAATGTGATTTGTCCAAGGTCACATATATAGTAAGCATCAGAAATAAAATCTGAGCTCGGGTTCTGTTACCTTAGAGCTTTTCCTCTGTACAACACTGTTTTCCAAAAAAACATAGTCCCTGCCATCATAGGCCTTTGAAATGTATTATCTATTTATTTATGATAGAGGATTATAGATGAGAAGTAACTCACCCAAGTTTACAGATATAGTAAATATTAGAGACAGGGAAACTCTGGGACAGATGAAAATCACGAAAGGTTCTGTGTGTGCCTCAGCTAATTTCAAACAAGGTTATATGGATCAGTGACATCATTTATAACCTAACTTTGACAGGTTTTAAAAATAATCCCTGTTTATGATTTGGAACTGAGGGCTGTAACTCCAACAGCTCTGTACATGAATATAAATATTTGTAGATGGAAGAGATAAGTGGCCAGTGAGTCATTGGAATTTGGCTGGGAAACATTTCCAAGAGACATGCTTCTGCCTTATATTTGAAACAGCAAATGTACTTCAGAGCCTGAAACTAATTTCCATCTTTCTTCTATGTCAGAGTCAAGCCACTCCATAAGAAATACAAAAAAAAAATTACTGGTCCCTTTGGCTTAAATATCACTAAGCTGGATAGTGAAATATTCCAAGGATCCTCAATATTCTTGGTGTGGGTAATTCCTTTACTTATTCAAATTACGATCCCTTTTACCATAAAGCATGATTCTTGTGAGTTATGGTAAAGAAGAGGTTAAAATCAGGACACATATGAAATTAAGTTTCTGTTAAGTTTCTTCCAACACATCTCTTCTGGCCCTGGAAATAATATAAAAACTGTCGATAGATCTATTCTTGAAATCTTTCCAACTTTGTAAAAGCTTGGCTAGGCTTTAAAACCTGACAGAGCCTTTGAGAACATAGGGCCCCTCCTTGGCATGATGAGGCACTGGAAGGAAATAGCAGTGGGCAAAAATAGATAGAAAAAGATGTTTGTGCTTATTATCTCTATTGTTTCTTCTCTTACTCTTTAATGTTTCATAATTTGGCTTCTGACCTCATTGGTCATATAAAACTGCTCTTTCTAACATTTCTAATGATCTTAATGACCAAATCTGATGTTCAGTACTCATAATTATTTTTAAACATCTCTCTTACATTTAGCGCCATTGACTTCTTTCTCCCATTTGGGTTTTTACAACACTACTCTATCCTGGCTCTCTTTTTATTGGGACCACTTTTTCTGCCGTCACCTTTGTGGCTCGCTCTCCCTAATTTTGGGTGTTCCCTAGTGGTGTGGGCCAACCTCTCCTTATAATCATCTCTTGTCTCTCTATAATCTTGCTCATGGTAACTTCAATAGCTTCTAGGACTTTTCATTATTTTTATAAATACATATATGTATATGCATGTACATATGAATATATTCACATATATACAGGATGTGCAAAAGACTTTGTGCACACAAAAGAATACTATTTTAAGCTTTAATAATTATATATTTTATATATGTACGTATTTTTAGCCTCAGTCTCTCCCCTAAACTTTAGACCAATTATCTATTAGAAATTTTTGATAGGATGTACTTGTTCTGGAGGCATCTCAAACTCAACTGAATCCATTATTTTTCCTGAAACCCTTCCCTATACCAAACTTCCTTATCTCTTTGAAAAGTATCACCAAATCTTCCAGTATCTGAGATTTGTACTCTTGATGCTATCCTAGACTCCTGCCTTTCCTCATTTCACATATTCAATCAATTGCAAAATTTTGCCATTTCTACTTTCATAATAACTGTCACATCTCTACTCATTCAGCTCTCTCCTTAATTCAGGCTCTTGAGATGTCTTATGTAAATTATTGCAACAGCCTCCTAATTAGTCTGTATATTTCAAATCTCTCACTGTTCTATTCCATTCTACACACTATTATGAAAATATTTTTTTAATGTTGATTCAACCATTAGACTACCTTTTTTAGTTAACTATGATGGTTTTCTTTTAATTGCTGGGTTAAAACATATCTTTTTATCAAGCTTTTAAAATTATTCACAATATGGCCATAACTTATGAGTAGGGTTTGTTTTATTCCTTACACTTGCTTTTCTAACACCTACCATAATGCCTAGCATATCATTAGTGTTCACTAAAAATTTATTGAATAACTGATTGATTACTAGGCCTGCCTAGCACTTTATTATTTCATTGTTACAGCCTTAGAAAAGACATTTACCTCCATGCCATGATGATGCAAAAGATGAAAACAGATTTAAATAAAAAAATAGATGAAAATGAAATAGATTAAAATAATTTAAAAGTAAAATAGATTTAAAGCTTAACAAGTACAGCAATCTCTTAATAAGGAGAATTTCTTTCTCATTTATTTCTAGGATGGTTGATGATAGAAGCTTCTAGAAAACATAACAATTGATTGGAGATATTGCTTCCAAAGAGTATCAAGAGCAGGAAGAATTTTGCAGTGATCTTTAATAATAGAATGATAGTTGTTTTTATATATGGTCATAGTAAAAGCTGCTTTCCCTCCTAGAAAATAAGATAAGAGTCACAGGTCCAAGAAGCTAAAGGACTAGACCATTTTTCCACCAATTAAAAAGAAAAGAAAAAAATCTGCCCAAAAGATGAATTATATGACAGAATACAACAATTACAGATCTTTTTTATAGGACAAGAAATCCAGAAATCCTGCAAGGTAATAGATTTATAAATGAACAGTAGAAAATGCTAATAATTAACTTGTGCAGTCTGCTCATTCTTCTTACATCTCCTATCCCTCAAAAAACAACTCACAGATTCAACTTAAGAGATTTCCTACCTGTTCTCCCCTAACCTTTTGTTGCAAGTAGTAGAGGACCTCAATTATGCCTAATCACAAAGTCATACTCTGCTTGAGATAGCTTCTAGGTTAGGGAAGCTCAGGTAGCAGATACTTTGTTCTGAAAAGCCAGTCCAGACTTTCCCAAATGTGCAAAAAACAGACGGAACCTGAATAAAATCCTCCATAAAATTAGAAGTAATGGGAACAGGGAAGCAAAAAGCACACATGCACTGGACCTGAAGAAATGGTACTGGTAGCTACCTGGGATTAAGCCTGACTTTGCTTTTCCTCCCTAGTTATGTAGAATATTTACTTAGAATGGTGAAAAAAAATCTATTTCTCAACATCGAGAGATATTGAGACTGCTATGAGGACCTGTTCTGGAGGTAAATCTATCATCAAAAGGGAAAAAAAAATAAAAAATTAATGAATTGGGATCATAGTGGGGGGGGTTGCTACTGATGATGCTAGGCAGAAGAAAATTCAACTAAAAAAGTAGTACATAAATAGATATTTCAAAAGAAAAGATTTTAAAATTAGAAGGAAAAATGTATAAAAAATTAAAAATATATATTTTAAAATGTCTTTAAATAAATATTTCAAGATAAAGGAATTCAAAACATCTGATAAAAGACAGATCCCTATGGGATTCAATAGAGAATAGAACTGCAATAGAAAATACCAAAACAATTCAATAGAGAAATTAGAATTTTGTGAAAAGTTAAATGAAAGACAAATTACAGAATTTTTGCCCTGAACAGAAGAAATAATTGTTTTTCAGTTGTTTTAGCTATGTCCTTCTCTTGATGACCCCATATTTTCTTTCTTTCCTCTTTTTTCCCCCTGCACCAAAGATGCTGGAATAGCTTGCCCATTTCCTTCTTCAGCTCATTTTACAGATGAGGAACTGAGGCACAAAAAATTAGCAAACTAGAAAAAAATTGAATCTATAGTGACAAGTCTCTTTCAAGAAGAGAAAGCAAACATTTAGAATAAAAATATACTGAAGTAAAGGACAATGTGAAAGAAGAAAACGAAAAGGCAGTAATGTTAAAAGAACACATAATCCCTACAGAAAAAGAGAAAGAAAAAAGGGTTGAGAAATATACTATCACACCTAAGAATATGACCAGGGAAAGGCATTTCATATTTATTTGGAAATACAAAAGTGAATTGAAGAGTCAGAGGGAATTCTTGTGTCAGGAGTTTAGGAGGCAAAGGAATATGACAGAGGAGAAAGAAAAGATGAAGGAAGAGCTTGAAAAAAGTAATGCTGTGACAGTTTTTTTTCCTAAAAAAGGAGGGAGGATGATCTGAAAAGGATGAGGCAGTTTATCCTTGAAGGCAGATATTCTCTAAATTTTTTTTTCCATTTGTAAGCCCTTTTTCAATAGAGAAATTTTTACCTGACCCAAGGTATATAGGTATATAAAATAGGTATACAAATTTACATTTGTATTTACTAATGTACTGATCAGTACATTTACTAATAAAAATCATAAAGAATTTCATTTTAAAACAATTCTTTGGTGTATATATATATATTATAATTTTATTATTTGTTAAAAATGAAAACAAATTTACATACTAATGATATTGATGTGCTTTTTATTTTTACATAAAAAAAATTTAACCATGGTGGAATGTTTGATACCTTTTACTGTTGCCATTTTTTTTTTGCAACTCTCACATTCAGTTACATGAATATGGTGTTGGGATCCACAATTTAAGAAGCTTTTCTGTACAGAATTATTATATGGATATGTAAGATATTATCAGTCCAGATATATTACAGGAAGGAGGGAGGGGAGAGAGTAATAAGAGCAGTTACTAACTCCTTGCTGAGAATTGCAGGGAAAGATATTTGTTGATCTGGTTATTATAATACCAAGGTGTATTATTGTTGGGGTTATAAGTCCAGAAGAAAGTGACAGAATTTTTCAAAATTCAGCAAATCAGGTGACTATTAATCAAATCTGGTGATTCACATAGGCACCAATGATATGGCCAGAAAGAACCCAGTACTCCTAAATATTTCTTGGATAAGAAACAAACTTTTGGGAGCACAAAATATTTTCATCCTTACTAGAAATCAAAAGCAAGTAACTCTTGTGATCTCTGCTGGTGAGGTGAGATAAACCTGTGTGGGAAGTTTTTGAGTCATCAGAATTGTTCATTTTGTTTTATGAACAAAAGAGGAATTGTCTTAAAAAGGATTGGTTTGCATCAACAAGCATCATATGTAATAGGGATAAACTAGAAACATTCCAAATAAAATCAAGGGTGAAAAAAGATTGTCCATTATCATATTACTATTCAATATTGTATTAGAAATATTAGCTTTAGCAATAAGAGAAGAAAAAGAAATTAAAGGAATTAGAATAGCTAAGGAAGAAACAAAATTATTAGTCTTTGAAGATAATATGATGGTATACTTATAAAATCCTAGAGAATCAACCAAAAACTACCTACTAGAAATAATTCATGACTTTAGCAAAGTTGCAAGAGCACAAAATAAATCCACATAAATCATTAGCATTTCTATATGTTACCAACAAAGTCTAGCATCAAGAGATACAAAGAGAAAATTTCATTTGGAATTTAAATGTTTAATATGTTTATCCCCCATTTTTCTTTCTTTTTTTCTTTTTCCCCCCACAAAAGATGCTGCAATAGCTGCCCATTTCCTTCTTCAACTTATTTAAATAACTGTATATAAAATAAAATATTCCAAGATAAAATTAGAAGTATAAGAACACAATTACAAAATACTTTCCACACCAATAAAGTCAGATATAACCAATTGGAAGAAGATCAAGTACTTGCACATGGGTAGGCTGAGGTAATATAATATAAAATTATTTTATATATTATTTTTATAATATAATATGTATAACATAATATAAAAATATAATATAAAAATTAAAATTCTACCTAAATTAATCTACTCATTCAGTGCCATATCAATCAGTTTGCCAAGAAATTACTTTACAGAGCTAGAAAAAAAATAATAACAAAGTTCACCTGGAAGAACAAAAGGTCAAGAATTTCAAGGGAATTAATGAAAAAAAATGCAAATGAAGGTAGCCTTGCTATACTAGATCTAAAATTATATTATAAACAGTGGTCATCAAAACCATTTAGAAATGACTAAGAAATAGAGTAGCTGATCATTGCAATAAGTTAGGTTCATAAGACATAATAGTCAATGACTATAGTAATCTAGTGTTTGATAAACCCAAAGACCCTAGCTTCTGGAATAAGAACTTATTATTTGACAAAAGTTGCTGGGAAAATTGGAAAATAGGATAGCAGAAACTAGGAATTGAACAACACCTAAGCCAAAGTCAAAATTGGTTCATTATTTAGACATAAAAAGTGGTACGATAAGCAAATTAGAAGAACAAAGGATAGTTTATCTGTCAGATTTATGGAGAAAGAAGGAAAGAAGAACTAAAATACATTATGAAATGCAAAATGGTTAATTTTGGTTATATTTACTTAAAATTTTTTGTACAAACAAAACCAATGTAGAAAAGATTAGAAGGGAAAGAAAATTGAAAAATATATCCAAGGATTCTGATAAAGGCCTCATTTCTAAAATATACAGACAACTGACTCAAATTTATAAGAATACAAGCCATTCTTTAATTAATAAATAGTCAAAGGATATTAACAGAATTTTCAAAAGAAGAAATTAAAACCATTTCTAGTCATATAAAAAAAAAGTGTTCTAAATCACTATTGATCAGAGAAATGCAAATTAAAACAACTCTGAGGTATCACCTCACACCTCTCAGATTGGCTAGAATGATAGGAAAAGATAATGATAAATGTTGGAGGGGATGTGGGAAAACTGGGACACTAACACATTGTTGGTGGAGTTATGAACTGATCCAATCATTCTGGAGAGCAATATGGAACTATGTGCAAAGGGCTATCAAACTGTGCATGTCTTTTGATTTAGCAGTAATTGTACTGGGTCTATATCCCAAAGAGATCATAAAAAAGTGAAAAGGACCCACATGTGCAAAAATATTTGTAATAGCCCTTTTTGTAGTGACAAGGAACTAGAAACTAAGTGGATACCCATCAGTTGGAGAATGATTTTAAAAGTTATGGTACATGAATATTATAGAAAGTTATTGTTCAATAAGAAACTATCAGCAGGAAGATTTCAGAAAGGCTTGGAGAGACTTAACAAGAACTGAGGCTAAATGAAGTGAGTAGAACCAAGAGAACGTTATACACAGCAGAACAGCAAGATTATGTGATGATCAGCTGTGATGGACTTGTCTTTTTTTTCACCAATGAGGTGATTCAGGTAAATTCCAATTTTGTGATGGAGAGTGTCATCTGCACCCAAAATGAGGATTCTGGGGACTGTTGATGGATCACAATGTGTTTGTTTGCCTTTTGTTTTTTTTTCTCATTTTTTCCCTTTTTGATCTGATTTTTCTTATGCAGCATGATAATTGTGGAAATATGTAGAGGCAAATTGCACAAGTTTAATTTATATTGGATCACTTGCTATCTAGGGGAGAAGGCAGAGAAAAAAATTGGAACACAAGATATTGAAAGGGTGAATGTTGAAAACTATCTTTGCATATATTTTGAAAATAAAAAGCTATTATTTAAAAGAAAAGCTTGGTTTATTTTCTCCCTATCCTGCTAGAGTCAGAGACTGAGATTTCATGAGTTTGGAGAACTATAGTCATGGACAGTGAATGTTTTCTTTCTGCCCCAAGAGAGACGGATATATTCTTGTGAGAGTATATGCATGAACACAGATGATTAGGAAGAGATAATGTACCTTCAAAGAGGAAGGAACAGTGTCAGAAAGAGGAGAATGGGTTGCTAGGTGGTAGTTGGAGAGACAGAAATGTTCCAGCTGAGCACTTAGAAAGAAAACGAAGATTGGCATGTTGCTGTGACTAGAGTTCTCTCTGCCTGCCTGATGTTCTGCTTCATTCAAATCCACTAAATAAAAGGTGTATCTGAAATGAACTGGAACTGAAATCAGCAGGAGGAGAGAACAAGGTTTAATTCCTTGGCCCCCTACCCTCCTGCCTACAGTTATGTGAATTTTCTCCATTATTTCTCTATTTGAGCTATTCACATCTGATCATTCTAGTAAGTTAACATCATATGAAACACAGTTTGGCATAAATGACAGAAGATTTGGGTTCAAATCTTGCTTCTGACTCAAACAGGCTATGGGTTCCTTGGTAATTTGCTTAACCTATCAGTTTCTCTAGGGAAATCTCTAAGACAATTAATTGTAGAGAAGGTGCCACCCTTCCCTGGTAGAGAGGATTTCCTAAATGAGAAGTTCCCTATACTAATATAAAAAGGTCTACTCTATATCCCTAACAAATTATGACTACCCATAACTGTTATGAGTTATAAATAATTATTAATTATTAAATAGAGGCCTGAAACTTAGTAGACTAGTTAATACATGTGATCTGGAAATGAGAACAACATAGAGGGTACTCCTGTCTAAAATAGCTAAGATTGTTAATATAGCTTGTAAACTTTAAAACAAGATAGAGAATTTTAATGTGGTTATTTCTGTTGAGTCATTTTCAGTCATGTTCAAAGCTGTGACGCCATTTAGGGTTTTCTTGGCAACGATATTGGAGTGTTTTTCCATTTCCTTCTCCTGATCATTTTGCAGATGAAGAAACAGGCAAACTGAGAGTTAAATATTAAACAATTTGCTCAGGTTCACAAAGCTAGTGTCTGAGGCCAGATCTAATCTCAAAAAATTAACCTTCCTGACTTCAGGTCTGGCACTCTATCCACTGTGCAACTTAGGTGCCCCATGACTTTAATTTAATCAGTGACTATGATTATATATACATTCATGCATGTATTTTGATGAACTTCCCAAAACAAAATATTTAAAGAAGATCCAATTCATCTCCCAAGAGCCAGGTAGCCATGGTGAATGGTACAGTTATGTAGGAGCCACATTGTTTTCCCCCATTCCAACCCACTTTTTTCCAGCTTGATCATGTCCAATAGAACACAGAGAGTGAGAAATAGCTCTTCATGATGTGAGAAGAGTATGTAAGATCTTCAGATTCCACAGTGAGGTTCCAGTTAAAGAAAATGATATTTCTCCCTTTTGTTATTACTTTTTACATTGAACTTCCAAGCTTTGACAGATATCTTTGCCAGTTGGTTACAAAAGAAAGTCAATTTAGGAAGTGAATAGCTGTTTAAGATTTTTGTATCTGAGAACAGGATTGGTACTTCAGGACTGTGGCTTAAATCCTAAGAACTGTGGGCTATTTGTCAGAGAGATTACACCTAACAAAGGCTGTTAAATTTGTATTTGTCTGGAACCTTGTAAATCTAATCAAAGGCTTTCCAATGAAAAGAAAGGGAAAAAAGAAAATTAGCAATTTATTAACCTTATAGTACAAGAGAGTAGGTATATAGGAAGAATAAGAGCACAGGTACCTAGAATAAGAGTAGAACATCAAAATTTGGGGGAAATTCCAAAAATAGAATCATCAATAAAACCCATGATCTCAAACATATATACACATTGCCAAAGCTAGTTCAGTGTTTGGGAGAGTCCAAAGTAAAGTATGGAAGAGAAGAAGCCTTAGATTGACTTCCGAACTAAAGAACTACAAAATCACTGTGCTGACTTCATTGTTGTATGCCAGTGAGACCTGGACTATACCAGCTCCATGCCAGGAAACTGCATCACTTTCATTTGAATTGTTTTAGGAAGATTTGGAAGATCACCTGGCAGGATACCATACTAAAA